>CM068756.1:3443929-3809463 GCA_035084275.1 Hydrolagus colliei | reverse complement strand
GGGCAAACACAAAATTAGGTAAACTTGTAGAGTTGGAGAAATAAGAATCTCTAATAATTACAGTTTCTGAAATGCGAAAGGATGTTCAGACCGTCTCTCAACAACAACAAAACATGTCCTGTTTGTTCAGATCCGTTTTCTCTCAAAGGATGGGGGTTGGGATATGAAATCAAAACTCGAGTTGAAGGGAGTTTCTGGATACAGGTTAGATCTTGCCAGAAACAAAATTCACGAACGGAGCGAAATGTTTCAATTGCAAACAAATAAAAACAAGCCCCCCCCAAAAAAAACACCTGATTTGAAAGAAGTTGGAGAAAGAAGGTGTCCAGGAGCTGAATGACAGATTGGTGTGTGTGTGTCTGTGTGTGTTTTCTCTCTTTAAAACCGCACGATAATTTATACCATTGAAACAGAAGTTAGGTTCGCAAACCATCTATTATAGCAGGAGAGAACATCTGTTAAAACTCCAGTACAATGGATGGCAATCGGCGAGAGCCGGAAAAGAAACCCAATAGTCTCAGAATTTTTTTCTCTCTCTCTCTCTCTCTGCAAGCTCTGGGCATTTTGATCCATCGCTCGAGAGGAAAAGAAACACACACACATACACACTCTGGTTTGCTCGAAACATCTGCTAAGCTCTTGCTACTCAAACACACACTATTCTTCTACTCATAACCTGCCAACAAAAATATTTGTCTGAATGAAGGATTCCGCGGGGCGCTGGGTTAACGGTAATCTGCCTGACAAGCCTACAAATTTCACATCTCGTCCCAGTGACCAGTTCAAACAGGTTCCTTCCAGGTTCCTGCCTCACTGGATCCAACTGGTGGAATAGGCTCCCAAAACAGGTCTCAGAGAGTAGGCTAGAGTTGATTCTTATGGTGTATTAGATATGGATCCATTATTGATTGGAATGCAAGAGAACAGGGACTTTTATTGCTGCCCCACTTCTCGCCCTCCCCACCCACCCAGTTTCTTGCAGCTCAGTGGTTAGAGCACTCACTCGCCTTACAAGTGTGAGACCTATGTTCGAATCCAGGCAGATCAGGGTGAAAGTTTCCTTCCTCCACGCACACACACATACACACGCCTGATAATAATCCGTCCACAAAACCCCCGCACAATAATACAAATTGGTCATTTCAATCCATGACTGTTTGCGGCGGACGCTGCTGTGCGCAATTGGCTGCCGCGTTTAGCCCACAATTCACTGTCAAGTGAATTGAATATACTGTCAATTCACTTGAAGCGCTTTGAGACATCTGAAAAAAAAAGACGTGAAAAGCACTGTATGAAATGCAAGGATTATTATTAGAACCGCGCTCCCTCCACAAAACCAACGGTGTTTACAGTCGATGGGCGTAAAATGAGTTGAAGGTACAACAATTAAAGTTTACTAGCGCAGCACTATCTGATCAAAGAGTTACCCTCAGCACCCCCACTCCCCCCTCCCTCCCTCTCTCTCCGCTACCCAATCCAGTGCCAGTGATTTATTACCCTCAAGTCAAATTTCTCCAATTGCCTACTGCGTGGGGAGCTACCGTTTTGATTCAGAATCTCCTCAACACCTCACCATCACAGTTTGGCTGCAGGGTCCCATTGAGAGCTAACAAATTGGTCTAATGGGGGAACAGACGCGCTTGCGACTTCAACATTTCCCGATAAAAGACTTTGTTCCACTGGTAATGTTCCCTCCGCCAAAACTACTTGATCTGGGCAGAAGGGGGACATCTTTTCGGGGGAGATATGAAAACAAACTCAAAAGTCTTTTACCACAGGCCATATCATCGCAGGGAGACTATGGCGGAGGTTGCTTTATTTAAACCATTAATCTTGCCATCAAAGTAGTTCTCACATCTCCCAGATCTAATGCTCTTAGCCGTGCCAGAATAACAAACAAAACTGCAAACACTCGAGGCATGAATTTGAAATACATGAGATATAACCCGCAGGCACTTATGTGGCATTCGATGAGAAGAGGTTGGTGGTTTCATCCGAAAAAAACCTTTGTGGGCCAAACAAACAATCAGTTTGATGTTGGAATCCTGTTTACCTTGGCTGGGGAGCCAGAATTTATCAGCGCTATCAGCCAAGTGGATGATTCTACAGCACTTTACATTAGTGCAACATGACACACCGTGGAAATCTTCTCAGAGAAAGCAGTCCTTTATTTGGTGGGAGGGAGGAAATAATGGAAGTAGGATCTGACGCGGTGTTGGGGCAATCTTTTAAGTGCGCCAACAAAATCAATTGGTCGCGAATCAAGAACTGGAAACAAACACACCACCGATCGACCACGGACTTACCTAGCCGCAGGCGTGAGGATATTTGGGGGGTGGGGGGGGGGCAGTAATGGCTCGCCGACCACCAGGCCCTAGCCACTGCCGCTCCACAGGCTTTGTGACTGCTTCTCACCAAACGCCATAGCTCAAACCCCAACCTCAACAGACACCTAGCCCCCCACCCCACTCTCTCACCCATCCACCCGCCCACACACCCAACCACCCCACCCCAGCCCCATCACTCTCCCGTCTCTCTTCCAGTCTCCGGCACTTTAAAAAAAACACTTATTTTAGACTCAGGGAGGAGAGGGGGTGAAATATAATCCTAACCAACACCTACACACAGGCACGGACCGCACAGTTCATCTGACGTAGGGGTGTAACATGAAATCCTGTACAGCTGGAGTTTTAACGAGAAAGTCCTCGGAGGACTTGCAACCTGATTCATACTCTAAAGTGCCGTGTAAGTTAGTTACTCACTTACCATAGACTTGGTGAACGGTCGGGCCAAGGAAAACAACAGGGTGTACAGCCACCAGCCGCGGTGAATGGAGGAATACATCATGTTTCCTGGATGCAGGACGTTGGACGTCACTCCGTGGCTTGACCAGCGCCTGTTGAGCTCGTTCGAGAAGAGAATGTTGCAAAGCTTCGAGCGATTGTAGGCTAGCATAGCCCAGTACTCTTTCTTGGGAGGCGAAAGCAGATTAAAATCCAGTTTCTCCGAAGTATCCTTCAGGTCGGTGAATCTGGAAAGAATAATAAGAATAATAAGAATCCTTACATTTGATACAGCGGCTTTTTCACGTCTTATCGACGTCTCAAAGCGCTTCACAGAATATACTATCAAGTGAACTGACTGTATATATATTTGAGGGTGAAACGCGGCAGCCAATTACGCACAGCAGAGTTCCCCCCACACACAAACAGCCGTGGATTGAAAATGACCAGTTTTTATTGTTGTGGTTTTTTTTGGATGTACTATTATTAGGAGTGTGTGTGTGTGTGTGTAGTAAGGAAACTTGCCCAAGGTTTCACCCTGATCTGCCTGGATTCGAACACAGATGTCACGCTTGTAAAGCGAGTGCTCGAAGTAACCGCTAAGCTACAGGAAGCTCCACAAGTAGAAGGGAGAGAGATAGAGAGAAAAAAAAGTTTGATTTAATTGAACGCGACCAATGCTATCAAAATATTTGATCACAGCTCGGGTTCGAAACATCACAGTTTGATATAAATGAGCATACGAAAACACTCTGGAGAATGGCTCTGCAGTATTTGTCTAATGATTACTGATAACACTGAGGGCTGTGTGGAGAGATGAGCAATTGCCTCCAGAGGGTCTGAAATTCAGTTCCTCCCAACTTGAAGTTCAAACATAACAGAGTTTCCGAGTCAGGAAGTGTCTCTGAGTCTTAATTGCTAACATGGTGAGGTTTGTGGAACTTGGCTATTGTGGCAATTGCGCAGTCTGAAAAGCAGCATTTTTTTTGAACTGAGTAAGATCTGAACCTGTTAAATCAGCATTTCAATAATAATCCTCGCATTGAATATAGTGCCTTATCACGTCTTTCGAGATGTCTCAAAGCGCTTTGCAGAATAACGTGTAAAGTGGACTGGCTGTATATTTTGTGCGCGAATCGCAGCCGCCGATTGCACACAGCAAGCAAGTGTCTCACAATCGTAGATTGAGTGATCCACTCATCAAACGTTATTTTCTCCCTTCATTCAGCAAACAGCTTGAAATAAATTTAACTGACGGCTGCATCTTTACAGTATGTTCTGGTCAATCTAACTGATCCTCTCAGAGTGGACTTGATTTTCTTCCAAGAGCACTTGAATAATGTGGCTTCATTTAAATATGTCAGAATAGTCAATCAATTTCCAACCATGACCCAACAATGCTAGGTTGACGCGGTAAATCTCCTATTTTCCATCACAAAACAATTACTAATCTATCGGACAATGAGTGTACATTTGCAACGTTCCAAGCCACGTGATCGACTGTTGCACATCGTAAAGCGATGTACTGATGTATTCTTCCTGGCTGATAATAGCGACGTGACTTTAAAGTTATTAGCTTCAACAAAATATTGTTTAAGTATCGTATTCAACATTTCTGGAAAGAATCGAGTGAATCTTCATCAAAAATGCTGTGAGTCAGTGAGCGTTTGGAGCCAAACAATTGGTAACGGCTAGGATTCCGCCATTGACAATCCGGACAGTTTAAATAGTCTGGGACGGTTCTGGAGCCGAGTGAGACGTCCGTTTAACCTCAATAATGGGCATGTCCCACCAAAAAGGGAATTGAATAGTTATGTTGTCAGAGCTTTGCTAATTACAACCGTTTTGAAAAGGTTAGACGTTTAATTTGATCTACAGTAATTGCTACTTTTATTCATTATCAAAATAAATTTGTGTTAGCAATTTTGCCTCGGCCGTATATAATATTGTCGTGAGCAACTGAAATTTACGACCTGTGGAGTGTTTTGCAAAACACTTCTTGAGGCTCAAGGGAAGTGCTGTAAAATAAGAGCTTTATTAAATGCACAGATGCCATTTTTGATTTAAGACGAGCAATAAGTAAGGAATTTCAAAGAGAGGTTCTACACGGGCTGCCGTTTTGTGAAAACTTGCCTCAGTCACAAGACTTTCCCCGAAGACGATATGGATCCGTTGCTTGGAAAGCAGATGAAATAGTCCGTGCGGAAGAGCAAAAAAAAACAACACACACAAACGTTTATCATCGATTCTTCATGCAAAGAAAACATAAATTAAACACTGTTAAGATTGTGAGGCACGAGCCATGACCAAGATAGCAGGGAACGAAACTACTGTAAATATTCTATTTGGGAAATTCCGATCAAGCCATCAGGAGGAAAGGTAGGGAATGGTTCGAACAAAGATCTAACAGTTGAACTACTGGTAGACACCAGGAATGGTTCAGGATTTTGTAGAGATAAATTGGAAGTCTAACTCCTACTTCCTGACACTTAGTCAGGTCATCTCTCTCTCTCTCTCTTGCTTTCTCTCTCTTCTTTTTTTTAATTTAAAAAATCACGTCTTCACATCCAGCATCAACTGAGATTTTCGGACTTTGCCATTCAAGTTTGCAAAAATCCATTCTGTTCATTCAAGTTAACTTGGAAACCAGCGAAGAGAAAGCCCTGAAGGAAGGACGCATTCTAAAGAGACAGGAGGAAAACCCTGATAGTTAGAATTTTAAGTCATGCCAATAAGACACAAAGCCCAAATGCAACTTCACAGATATATACACACACACACACACGCACGCACACATACACACACGTATAATAAAGTCACCTCAGTGAACTACGAAGGGAGGACTGAGGGAGAACTTTTAAAAAATGTACAGAATTAATGTGGCAGCGTTTGATGTTCGTACATCTATAAAAGGACGGTGACATACGAGGCAACAAACAAACCCTTCGCTGGAGCGTGAAACAAAGAAACTGCGCGGTGATGTTTAATTGTCTCCGACATAGTCGTTAAACGCCAGATGTTTCATTTTTAGCAAAGCGTTACACATCTCACTGACTGAGCAACACTATAATGCGATTGCGCTCGTACACAGAGATATGTAAAATGTTCTTTGTGGAGATAAAAAATACAGGCAAGCCACATCGCACTGAGCCACAATGCATTGGGTGTATTTTTATTTTTTTTGGGTGGGGGGTGGGGGGGTTCGGTTGGCGATATGCAATAGAGAATATTTGAGTTGCGCGGCGACAGCGCGCTTTCATTTGCGCTATTAAAGAATGGTTTGTACCATTTTTCTTTAAATGCAATTACATGCAAATAAGGTTGCGATTTTAATTTTCATCACTGACACATCATCCATCACGTCCAGTTAATAGGTGATTAAAACTATAATACTGTCAACCAAAAACTTAGCAAAAACGCAACGCAGTACATCACGGAAATAAAGATGCTTGCACCTAATAACAGTTTGAGATAAGTACTGATGTTTGCTCCTGCGAAATAATGAAAACCGATTTGGGATTGTGCCAACGAGCCTTAAAGGGAGAAGGAAAATCAAAGCTGTATCGATTTTCTTTTTTTTCCCCCAATAATAATCGGAAAAAAAAATAAACGCGCAACGCCAACTCCACATTCCCGGCCGCCTTAATAGAGACACCACCAGAGTTTTTGAGGCTTTCATCATTCATTCATTCATTCATTCAGACACACAACCATTTAATTCTGCAGTGCCCACACAATGGCCAATTTTGCACGCTTGTGTGCAAAGACGAGCGTGGAAATAACAGGTTCGTCAAAAGCAAGAGTGCTCCAGGTGGTTGGTGCTGGAGCCCATCGCTTGCTACTATTTGGGCCAGTGGGGCTCCATCGATCTCACAGCTTGCGAAAATGCTGCCGCCACCTTGCATTGGTGAAATATCTCTCGTACAGCTAACTCCCCTTCTTCACATTTGACGGACAACATTATAAGAATAAGAATAATCCTTGCATTTGATACGGCGCTGTTCACGGTCTTCTAGCCATCTCAAAGCGCTTCACAGAATATACTGTAAAGTGAATTGACTGTACATTTGTGGGCGAAACGCAGCAGCCAATTACGCAAAGCAGCGTCCCCCACAAACAGTCGTGGATTGAAATGACTAATTTATTATTGTAATTTTTTTGGGGGGGAGAGATTATTATTAGGCGTGCACGTGTGTGGAGTAAGGGAAACCTGCCCAAGGTTTCGCCCCCTGACCTGCCCTGGATTCGAAACACAGGTCTCTCACGCTCGTAAGGTGAGTGAACGCTCTAACCACTGAGCTACAGGAGCTCTCCACATTGACCGAGGTACTCAGCCTTGCACACAAGTGATTACGGGGCGATAAGCTTATTGCAAGCTATTCAATTTGTTCGCAGAATAATAATGGAGTCGGTGTCAGTGCTCACCGGGCACTGATAACTGTCGAGGAATCCCCCCCACCCATTGCCCTGGCAAACACTCCACCAGGTAAATCGGTCATTCACTTCACAGCAGTTCAAAGTTTGCCTAGAAATACCGTGGATAAGACGGTCGCTATACTTGGCTCTGAGTCCTTGATGTTGAGAGCCCTCCGATATAAGGATTATTACAGGAACTTAAGCGTTAACTGGTGTCCACGCTCTAACCATCACAAACCACCCGAATGTATGTTTCTTCGATTTATGAACCAGAGAGAGACTCGGTTAACCTCCTGTGTTTCGTAACCGGCACTTAAAAGAGCGAGTAGCACATAGTGTTTTAAGTAAGACACAAAATGGTGTCCTATTGGTGTTATTGCAGTCATTTCACTCAGTGTGATCAAAACAGGAATTCCCGAGAGGACATTACAGAGAATAGTTTCTTCGGGAAACTAAATCACAGAATCCTCTCGCTAGCATGCATCATTTAAAAAAAGGTCATTGTTCATTGAAGGATCCAATCTCTGTAGATAATAGTTCAGTCACATTAGTGGGAGCATTATTTATATCCGCCGCATTGCTGAAGGTGACTGGGAGTATTATTATGTAGGTTGCATTTTTTTTTTTTGTTTGGTGCACGTTGGCAGGCAGCCCAGTTATGGTGACTAAAGTAAAGCTTTGCTACGAACAGCTTTCAAAACAGAACGTAATTTATTAAAATAATCCGACGCACGGTGTGTCTGGATCCTCTCGGAGGAGGAGGAGAGGAAAAATACCTTAAGCGGAAGCAGGTGTGCGTGTGTGTCATCATATATCGGAGATCAATTTGAAAGTCTCAACCCTTCCCTCTGGGGTTTAACGTCCACAAAGGAAAATAGCCAGTGAGGAAAAACCAGAGTGTCAATCATCACTCTGTTTAGATTCACCTGAAAATAAAGTCACTACACTTTATAGTAAAGCTTTGTGAGGCATTTCAGCAATGCAAAAAGGCGCTATATAATAATAATAATAATACTAATTCTTGAATTTGATGAATTTGTTCACGTCTTCTAGACGTCTCAAAGCGCTTCACAGATTATACTGTAAAGTGCATCGACAGTATATTTGTGGGCAAAATGCGGCAGCTAAACTGCACACAGCAGCATCCCCACAAACAGGCATGGATTGAAATGACCAGTTTTTGTTATATTATTGTGGTGGGGTTTTTTTGAGGGATTATTATTAGGTGTGCGTATGTGGAGAAAGGAAACTTGCCCAAGGTTTCGTCCTGACCTGGCTGGATTCGAACACCGGACTCAAATGGATGGATTATCTGCTCTGTTAAGATTGTGAGTTAAACGACAGAAAAAGGTGGGGCGGGTGGGGGGGGGGGGGTCCTTTCATCTAATCTTTCATCTAACGAGAGTTTAACATTCGAGCGCGAGTGTCCCACTGTGGTTCCTCACCGTTTGGACACAGTTTCAAGTAATCTGTCTGTGAACTGAATCAATGCAGCAGATAAATTATGTAACTCTAACTAAAGAAATAACATCTCTTTAGAAATTGTCCTTGCCTCCAGTGCAGAAACACATTGCCTTCATACACTTCCCTCTAAAAGCACAGCGCCTTGGCTCAACCTCCCAAGGTGATAGGCGCTGTTCAAATGTAACGTCTGGCTGTAGCTAAAGGGACTTCCTTCCGCAGGGTCAGATGTAACATTCATTTTAGGACAGTGAATGAAAAGACTCTTCAGAACATATGTACAAAGAGAATCTTCTGAAATCGTGTGGCAGAGGGGGGGATACGTTTGATGGCAAAATTATTTCAGACACCAGGAAATGTCCTTGTATAGGTGATTTGTACACACACACACACACAGACGTGCATGTGTGTGTGTGTGTGTGGGGGGGGGGGGGGGGGGGGGGGGCGGTTTGTGAAACTCTGCTTTGGAGACCCTTAAACCAGTGACGGGATGTTGTATTTGTCAAGACACCCACTCACCCCCCACTCCTTCCCCCACCACCCCCACACATCAAACAAATAACCTTTTACCACATCAGTCACCCAGTATATTGGACGGTTGCCAGTACTGTGACAGAAAAATATGCAGCAAAAGATTTATTCTGTTAAGGTCTAAAGGAAACTTTGAAAACTGGCATCTTTACGGAACTTTCCACATTCCATCCACCCCCCCTACACCCACCCACAACATCCCCAGCCCTCACACACCCAACATCCTTTTCAGGAAGCACAGTTGCAGTCATGAAGGGGTTTAAGGGGGTTTCTTCCCAAGCACGCACTCGGATTCAGCAACGTTGGCGAAGGCAACAAAAGTCTGGCTCCTGTAATAACGGTCCACAGGAGACACTTTAAAAGCGTTCATTTCATAACCAGGCCTATTTCAGAACACAATTAAAAGAGAGTTTTGAAAACCTACGAAACGTAATGGAATTCCACTTCACACAGCGGCTTAAGACCGACGGCCCCATATTTCAAGATGGCATGTTTCAAAATCCGTCCCCAAAAAACCCACAATAATTAAATTGGTCATTTCAATCTACGACTGGGGGACGCTGCTGTGCGCAATTGGCTGTCGCGTTTTGCCCACAAATATACACATATAGTCAATTTATTTTATAGTATATTCCGTGAAGCGCTTTGAGACGTCGATCAGATGTGAAAAGCACTCTATCAAATGCAAGGATTATTACGGCAAAGGGTATTTTCCCGACCAGCTTTCAGTTGTAGATACGCTGTCTACAGGAATGACAAAAGTTATGATTTAAACCTCTGAACGCCTGGCAAACCATTGCATTACATTGGAAAACAGTAAACAAAGGTCCGTTGAGAAAATCCAACTCTTTCATTCAACAACATCAAATCAACCCCTTGCCTACTAATCTCCCACGGCCCCTCAAAATATAAATATTTTCAAGTGATCCAGCGCCTTGCGTCAAAAAGTGTTTCACAATGAGTTCCTCTGAAGAACAAGGGATTTGCTAAACAGGAAAATGTTAACCTCCCACAAGCGGCAATGAGATGGATAACATAGCAAAGAAATGTACACCCAGTATCCATTGTTAGTCCACTTTCTCAAGCACCAACTCTTATTATCTCCGATAATTCCCACCCCTCACCACCCCCCTCCCCCCACCCTTACCACCACTGTCTTTGACCCATCAAAAATGATTCTAATTCTCCCTCGAAACTGCCCGCATTAATCACTATCCCGAGCAAACCCTTCCATGTAATAACTAGCTTCCTCGTAAAGTAGTTAAATCTAACTGCCCATTCGCCATCCCTGTTGTGAGTCAAAGACCGTGCCTTCTCGGATTTATTGACTACACTAAATGACTTACTGTTGTCTAGTTTATCCATTAGCCTGGATTTGGGAAAAAGTCCATCTTCCAATGTAACCTTGATATCTTCTGCAATCTGTCCCCCAAACTCCGATATATAATCCCACGAATTAATGAATGTTTTTGATGAATTTGAATTAGAGAGGAGTATAAACCTCACAACAAACAGAATCTCTCTCTCTGTCTCTCACTCTCTCTCTTACTCTCTTGCATATAGTGCCTTTCCCACGTTAGCATTGGGAAGAAGAACCGACAATTAAGCAATTAACGTTTAGAAGGATTTAATTTAACGAATCAAGATAGGAACAATTGTCAATTCCTGCCCCAAATAAGTGCCATAATGTTTGACATATTACCATTCGTGTTTGGAGAGGAGGTAAAATAAAAGTGTAAAGATGTCAATACTGTGACTAAAAATATATATAAAGTGCGACTTTAAGAGAAACCGCATTAAGTGAATCCACGCGAGAATACCAGACGTTCAGAGTCCATATACGCCTAAGATCCCTAAAGTACTTTGCTTCCACTCACTGGCAAACAACATAATAGCGAACGTCGCAACATTAAATGAATATATGTTCCCCTATGTATCAGCAACGTAATAACCAAACAATGTTGACCAAAGCAACATTAAGCGAGGTATACTTGTATTTCATAATAAAAATTGTTCATTTCAATCCACCGCTGTTTGTGGGGGACACCGCTGTGCGCAATTGGCTGCCGCGTTTCGCCCACAAATATATACAGTCAATTCACTTGATAGTGTATTCTGTGAAGCGCTTTGAGACGCCTAGAGCACTGGTTCTCAACCTTTTTCAGTAATGTAGCCCGTGTTCATTTTCAACATTATCGTGCAATCATTCCACTTGGATTTTATGACCAAGCTTTTCTTATGCAACAAAATAACTAGCGACATACAAAACCAGGGGAATAACAATTAAATATACAATTTGGAATAGCTATAAAACGCTAAATAAGAGAGCTAAATAAATGAATGTACCGCCACCTGTACCCCCTGGAAGTTATTTTGTACCTCCTGAGGTACATGTACTCCCGGTTAAGAACCGCTGGTCTAGAAGATGTGAAAAGCGCTATATCAAATGCAAGGATTATTATTATTTTATTATAAGGCAGGTGAGAGTAGAGGTGTGGACAATGGCAGTTATCTTGTCACTGATGCAGTACTATTACTCAGCCAACAGCAGGTTGGCTTGCCGTGGCCTGACGCGCAGTACATCAATTGTAATTCCCCCTGAGGCGAGATGATCTGTTGCCGCAAAGTGTCACACACAGCAGCCCAACCGTGAACTGATGAATCTTATCGCGAGTGTGACTGATAGATACGAACGGCTTTGGACAGGAACTCCAGAGGAGCTGGGAAGCACTACGGTACCAGCTGCCAATACAATCAAAGCCATCTGAAAATCTGGTGATATAATAATAATAATCCTTGCATTTGAGATAAAAATAATCCGTGCATTTTGATATAGCGCTTTTCACATCTTCTAGACGTCTCAAAGCGCTTCACAGAATATACTGTAAAGTGAATTGACTGTATGTATTTGTGGGAGAGAGAAACGCAGCAGACAATTGCACACAGCAGCGTCCCCCACACAAACAGTCGTGGATTGAAACAACTAATTTTATTTAGAGGGATTATTATTAGGTGTGTGTGTGTGTGGTGTGCATGTGTGTGTGTGTGTGTGTGGAGTAAGGAAACTTGCCCAAGGTTTCGCCCTGACCTGCCTGGTTTCGAACACAATGTCTCACGCTTGTAAGGCGAGTGAGTGCTCTAACCACTGAGCTACAGGACGCGTATAAAATGTTTTCACGATAACGGATGTGAAAATAACAATAAGAAGTTTTATCTATTAATTACATCAAATAATTAATGTATCCAGGCGATGTTTTCACATCACTGTTGAACGAGAAAATCCGCAAAAGATGGGGAGTCCTTTCGGGATAAGCCGGTCTCTTGAAAGGCAAAAAACAAGGTAGCATTCCCTAGCCTGGTAGGGAATGCTACCTTGCGTTCAGTTTTATACTTGACTTTCATCCCAGTGGAGATTGCCACTGCTGCTCTGGTGACAGGCGCTGGCAGCAGGGGATCGAGCGAGGGAACGCCACAGCGAACGCGGAATCAAGCGAACCAGGGAACGCCGGGAACAGCCGACGGCCACTGTGTACTCGGCTGGAGAGCGTGTGGAACCTTCCTGCTCAGGAGCTTCCTGAGCAGCTTCCAGAACCCGAGCCAGGAGATTCCCAATGGGAATGCTACTGCATCACGGTGGGGAGGAGTGGGGGGTGGGGGGGGGGATGTAGCGTGAGAGTGGGGGTGGGGGGGGGGGCTGTCATACATATGAAGGTCTTCTGAAACCTCCTCCTGGGGGGTGTTTCATAGGAAATAGTGGGAGCCTCCTGTAGCTCAGTGGTTAGAGCAGCACGCCTTACAAGCGTTGAGACCTGTATTTCGAATCCAGGCAGGTCAGGGTGAAACTTTGGGCAAGTTTCCTTACTCCACATACACACACACATGCACGCACACCTAATAATAATCCACACCCCCCAAAAAAAACCACAAGAATAAAATTGGTCATTTCAATCCACGACTGTTTGTGGAGACGCTGTTGTGCGCAATTGGCTGCCGTGTTTCAAATAATCAGTCCACAAGGACCTCAGACCCCTCACTCTGGAATTCCATCCTACAGTCCCTTTGCCTCGCTCCCTCCCTCACCTCTTTCAAGGCCGATCTCAAGACCCTCCTCTTCGACCGTGCCTTCTGCCACCCTCCCAACTCTCTCCCTCCTAACTCTCTCCTGCCCCTCCCCACCTACCCTGCCCCCTCTCCGCCTTGCTCGGGTCCCGACTTGACTGTTCAGCGCCTTGGGAACGTCCTCCCGGCGTGAAAGGAGCTCTATAAAGGCCTTTCTTCTTCTTCTTGCTGTTGTTATCGTTGTAGTGACTACAGACGGCCAGCTGAGAAATGGGCACGCTCGAAGCCATCCCTGTCCCATTCCAAATAGATACCCGTGTCAAGTTGGCACAGCCTAAAACCTGGCTGCCTGAGTCAGCTCAGCGGCAACCAGCGGGTCAAACACACCGTCTAACATACAGCAGATCATCCAAATGGCCCGTGTCCAAATTGCTCGTAAGATCAATTACCCTTAATGAGGAAATCTGGAAAATGGTGCGAAGCCATGAATATCTAAGTGAGCAGCGTGACTACGTTGGAGAATATCTCCCCAACCGCTCCCCCACCAACCCCACCCCCCAACGTTCATTGGTCATTGGAAGGTCTTGAACTCCGCTCGTCTCTTTCACTCTGATTTTTCACGTTGCACCAAGAGTATTTTCCACAAACTCTTATTGTAAGTCTCCTTGTGTGTATGTGTGTGTGTGTGTGTGTTTTTTAAGCTGTCGCTTCCTTTTTTGCGCTGGCTTCAGTCGCTTGCGTTTGCCCTGCTTCTCCACCTTTCTTGTAGGATAAGATCGATTGACAAGTTTCACAGCCATCTGACTAGAACAACCAGGAGTCAACAGGCAAGAAACTGAGTAATTCACCAACTCACATCTGATCTCAATGCTGGTTTTTAATATCCAGGGCTATTGTCTGTAACAATTTGCACAGATATTAGGCTTTCCACTGTTTGGGTTTCAAAACGACTTCCCTTTCAACACACCAATGGGGTCCGATTTGAAACCTAAATCCTTCCAAGCAAACTCGAGCTATACTCACAAGGGTACTAAAGAAATATACAAAGAGAGCTTCGTGTTGGAAGCTTGTGAACTCGCTTTTTCTGAACTCAGCAACAAATGTATTGATTTCTGCAAAGAATATAATCATATGGCTCAAGAGAACCACAACGCAGTCATTTGCAAAGATTGTATTAACCTGTATTAATCTCACAGGTGCCATAAGGTACGATTTGATCATCTCTGTATCAGACTATATTTTGCACAAAGCAGTCTGCAGGCATTTCGATTCTCTTTCAACGCTGCTGTTATAGGACTTCGGTTAGCCTAGCCAGAACAAGTGACGACAAGCGAAGCGAGCAATGAATTCAAAGATCTTGTCCGTAATATGTAATATATAATATAATATAATACTAATATAATATAATAACCCTTGCATTAAATAAAGCGCTTTTCACGTCTCAAAGCGCTTCATAAAATACACCAACAAAATTACATTGATAACAATACTGTAATAATAATCCTTGCATTTCGATCTAGCACTTTTCACATCTTATTGATGTCTCAAAGCGCTTAACAAAATATACTGTAAAGTTAATTGACTGTATATTTATGGGCGAAACGCAGCAGCCAATTGCGCACAGCAGCGTCCCCCACAAATAGTTGTGGATTGAAGTGACCAATTTTATTATTGTATATTTTTTGGAGGGATTATTATCAGGCGTGTGTGTGTGTTTGGAGGAAGGAAACTTGCCCAAGGTTTTACCCCCTGCTTGGAATTGAACACAAGTCTCTCGCTCGTAAGGGGAGTGATCTAACCACTGCCAGCTCTATTCTTTCATTCTTGAGAAATATGCAAGATTCATGCCCAGGGTCATATACTAGTTCAATACTACAGGTTTCATTCCACCCACCCCCCACCCTCCCCCCCGTCCCAAAGGTATGAGGTGTGAATGGATTGAACAGCTAAACATCCAGCTGCCAATCTATACCCACTTCTGCAGCAACTTGCTAAGGTGTTTATTTGAATTTAAATATCGATGTTTTGAGATTGTTTGTTAATTAAGATTCCTAAACCCAATTGTTTGTTAGGAATTCTCTTATTCTCTTCCTCCAAACGCCCAGCAGTCCACTGATAATAATAATAGTTATTGCATTGGATAGAGCACCTTATCAATTCTAGTAGCCCAGTGGTTAGAGCACTCACCTTACAAGCGAGAGACCTGGGTTCAATCCCAGGCAAGTCAGAGTGAAAACTTGGGCAAGCTTCCTGACTCCACACACACATACACGTCTAATATTAATCCCTCCAAAAAAAATTGCTCCTTTCAATCCACGACTGTTTGCGTGGGGACGCTGCTGTGCGCAATTGGCTGTCGCGTTTCGCCCACAAATATATACACAGTCAATTCACTTTACAGTCAATTCTGTGATGCGCTTTGAGACGTCAATAGGAGATGCTGCTCTCCCTTCAGAGTAAAAAAAACGAATCCAGTGTTGAAGGTAGAAAGGGCAGAGAAATCAATAGCACTAGATCGTAAGTGCTTCCACAAAAACCATCTGGTTTACGAGCCAATAACTGTATCGGCATTGCAGAGTTTAGAATAACAGAATAGGTTTGCACCTATAAACTTCTACCAAATACAAGGCTGGAACATTTATACAACGGAGGCCAAAGGCGCTTAAGACGACCTTTTTCAAGAAGCACTCTCATTCATTCCACCACCACACCATAAGCACAGAGAACGCCTATTAACTGGACCTTAAATTATTTATGACCCTAAGCTAAGCCGTTCAAGCAGATATTAATTTAAATTATTCAAAGTTACCACTCATAATAAGTACAAATTAGCCACTTGACTGATGCAATGAATATGTCATTTAGCCACTCGGGTTGGTAGAAGATGGAAAATGGCAGAAACAGCGAGTTAAACATCCGCGGTTTCGTGCTGTCGACATCGGTGGCGAGGGTCTGAAGAGGAATTTCTCAGCAATTAGCCACATGAACTATATCCAGGACCATTGAAGAGACCAGCGATGTATTGTTGAAGAGTTGCAGGTTAATTCATTTCTACATAGGTACGCCTAATAAAAATATATCACTAACCCTAAACCCCCGCAAAAAATCACAATAATAAAAACTGGTCATTTTCAATCCACGACTGTTTGTCGGGTGGGGGGCGGGTGGCGGGGGAGGAACGTTACTGTGCGCGATTGCCTGCCGCGTTTCACCCACAAATATACAGTCAATTCACTTTACAGTATATTCTGTAAAGCGCTTTGAGACGTCGATCAGATGTGAAAAGCGCTACATCAAATGCAAGGCTTATTATTAGTATTATTAGTCTCCGAAATTGGCAGGAGAGCAATAATATGTTGCCACTACCAGGTTCCAAGTTCCTGGGTCTCATCCATCTCCCTCCAATGGACATCAGCCTATCCACAACAATCCCATGGTACATATTCAATCAATGGACACATGACATTCATTGCACAAAACATGATTCAAATATAAATCAATAAATCCAGGATTAATAATAATGGTAATCCTTCTATACGTCTCAAACCATATTTGTGGACGAAACGTGGCAGCCAGTGGTGCACAGCAGTGTCCCACAAACAGTCCACGGATTGATTTTTTTTTCTTGAAGGATTATTATCAGGGCTTATGGAGCAAGCAAACTCGCCCAAGGTTTTCGCTCGGCCAGGAATCGAACCCAGGATTAACTGAAGAATTCTTAAATCTTGGCTAGATGCATCTAGCTGTTGTCGTTTGATAGCAAAAGGCAAAGTGAAAGGCAGTTACAGTAAAACAAAATGTTACCCTAATCGTCAGAACTCAATAGTCAATAAAACTCACAAGTTGAAGGACGCTCTAAATATAAGTTGTTGTTGTTGTTGTTGTTGTTGCAGACTAGCGGTTGCAGCAAGTCCTGGAGAGATTTTCTGAAAACGAGATCCAGTGGGACTACAATAATGAGACGAGTTTGTATCTTAAAGACTTCACTTTTAATGGTTCGGTTGTCAGGACAAAATGTTTTGCAATAAACCTCCACCATCGGAAATAAATTGCACTCAGCGGTTTCGCTGGAACTTTGAAAGGATCGGTATGTTCCGAAGACATTAATGAGAACAGTGGTGGAATATAGTTTAACAACAATCGGATTGACACCCATGTCCCATATGATAATAATCCTTGCATTTGAAATAGCGCTTTTCACATCTTATCGACGTCTCAAAGCGCTTCACAGAATATACTGTCAAGTGAATTGACTTATGTTTGTGGGCGAAACGCGGCAGCCAATTGCGCACAGCGGCGTCCCCCACAAACAGTTGAGGATTGAAGTGACCAATTTTTATTAATGTGGGTTTTTCTGGAGCGATTATTATTAGGCGCGCGTGTGTGGAGTAAGGAAACTTGCCCAAGGTTTCACCCTGATCTGCCTGGATTCGAACACAGATCTCACGCTTGTAAGGCGAGTGCTCCAACCACTCTAGCTATATAAACCCACTGAAATCACCAAAGGTTAGAACTTGTTTCTAAACTTGCTACCGAATCCCAAGGTGAAACCCCACTGAATGAACATTTGCTTGTGATCTCTCTCCGATGGCACAGTTCCTCCGTGTCTCCACTATTCTCGGGCCGAACAGAAGAACAATCCAGTAGTCGATTGAGCCACAATACCCATTACGTTTGCTATTAAAGCGTTTTGCGCAGTGTTCATAAACGGTCCAATGCAAAAAAAAGAATTCTTATCGCGTCAAGTCCTCAAGACCGTAATGATTTTGTTGGCGAAAAACGATATAAAACGAGAGAGAGAGACTATTGGAATATTACAAGTGCACCAGCTGTGACTCAAGTCAGTGCATCAAACACTTTATTCAAGCATTACGGCAATATATTTGAGCAAAAGTGCTTCCTAATTTACTAGAAACCGCTCATCAATGGACTATTTATTCTCTTAGCCTAGTTACCCAATGCACTGCCTGCAACTTGGTTTCTTAACCTTTACAATGGGCAGTTATTTTAAGAGGTTAATATTCCAGTAAATAAATATATAGCTACTGTATCTTTATCTATATGCAGTAGATATATATGTATGATTTTTGGAGCTGATGTTTTACTTGAACTTCTCATGCTTGATTTTCATCAAAGCAGTATTTAAAGGCATTTTTCTTCTCATGTTACAGTAACATCAAGCGGCGCTTGGCAAGCCGTACTGATTGTCAAACAACAAATCGATGGAGGTCACGGCATTCTGATTTAATCAATCTTTATTCCGTACAAAGCCAAAATCAATCCCTGCACCTTTGAACCCACTGGTCTGAGCGTTGGAAGAAAACTATAATTGCGGTCGCACTGGCGCAGGCAGTTATGGCGGAGGTATTTTCCTGAAACGCAAGCTCGTTCCGAGCCAGCCTTACCACTGACGGTATAGCATGGCACTGTCGGCTATCTGCAATCCCCCCCCCCCACCCCAGCCCCTCGTCCCCTCCTCGGCAATAAATACCTGCTTTATTTGCTAGAGCTCCCATGGCTCGGTGGTTAGAGCACTTGTCTTGCAAGCCGGGGAGACCAAGCTGGGGAGAACTGGTGTTCGAATCCAAGCAGGTCAGGGCGAAACCTTGGGCAAGTTTCCTTACTCCACACACACACGCGCCTAATAATAATCTCTCCCACAAGAAAAACCCACAATAATTGGTCATTTCAATCCACGACTGTTTGTGGGGGACGCTGCTGTGTGCAACTGGCTGCCGCGATTCGCCCACAAATACATATACAGTCAATTCACTTTACAGTATATTCTGTGAAGCGCTTTGAGACGTCGATAAGATGTGAAAAGCCGCGATATCAAATGCAAGGATTATTATTATTATTATTACCTACTGTCGCTCACTTCACAAAGGCTCTTTGTCCTAACGACCACGACACAGCGCTTGAAGCCGCTTTCAAAAGGCAAGGCTCCTGATAGCTTAATAGTGCTGCCCAGGAAGTGGCGGGACAAGCTCCAAACCTTTAAGCCTTGATCACAAACACCTTGATGCACATTGTTGGGAGGTAACAAATGTAAGCTCGTTACTGCCTTGTGCCCTCACAGCCATCCTGCATGTCCACACACACACAGACAGACACACACACAAACACATAGATAGACAAACACACGGACAGTGTTTAATTTTTACACCAGTGTCGAGATCGTTCGGGGACTTAGGGCAACGGCATTGTGAAGCGCTCCGTGACACCTCCAGAAAGAACTTGCACGACTTACAAACTTTTAAAATCATTTCCTTGGACTCTTGTCAAACTACAGGACACGTTAAATTTTGTGCACAGGTATACAGCTGATTCACTTTACAGTCAATTGACTTTACAGCATATTCACTGAAGTGGTCTTGAGAAGTCTAGAAGACGTGAAAAGCGTTATATCAAGGGCAAAGGATTATTATTATTATTAGTATGAGGTACAAAGAAGAGGCAGGGGATGAGAAAAGTTGCCGAGTGATTTGGGGAATCAGTGAAAAACGGACGAGAACTCGATAAGCTAATTCCCTTGTTCGGTTTTGGCGTCCGAGAACACCAGCGAATGGAAATCCCCTCCTTCCAAAACCACCCCGAGGATCTTTTACACTGAAAGCAACATGGAGAGACAGCAAACTTATTCCGAGGCTGCCGCAGCAATGAAGCATTGTTATGGCTTGTGATACCTCCATGATTGCAGATTGGGATGATAAAGTGAATAACACTGTGACAATGACAGCGCAGGCTATAAAGAACAATCTCCATGCCGGGCGAGTTATTTTCAGATATTTACTGTGCTCCCTGTCATGTACAGGCTCCGAGAACACAGTTCAGAAGTTGCCGAGCCTCGTCCAAACGCAACGTACCGTCAGCCGCGAGAATTTTCTGGGGCTTATCCCTAGCTCAGTGGTTAAGAGCACTCACCTTCCAAGCCGTGTTTCGAATCCAGGCAGGTTTTCAGGGCGAAACCTTGGGCAAGTTTCCTGACTCCACCCCCACCCCCACACACACACGCGCCTAATAATAATCCCCCCCCCCGAAAAACACAATAATAAAATTGGTCATTTTTAATCCGCGACTGTTTGGGGGGGGGGGGGGGGGGACGCTGCTGTGCGCAATTGGCTGTTGCGTTTCACCCACAAATGTACTGTCGATTCACTCTACAGTATATTGTGTGAAGCGCTTTGAGACGTCTAGAAGACGTGAAAGGCGCTATATCAAACGCAAGGACTATTATTATCAGTAGTATTATTGTCAAGCAGCATCACTTGAAGAGACATGGCTTGCAAGCTATTGAAACCCTTGTTTAAACACAGGCAGAGGCTCAAACTAATATTATTGCGGTCTTAATGTCGTATCAGGTCCAATTGGCAATAGAAGGAGAGAGCTGAAGGGAAAAGGGGGGAAAAAAAATGTATTGTTAACCTGCAGCAGGTCACTGGAGGGGGTGGGGAGTGGGGGGGAGGATTGTGGAGTGTCAACTCGCAGAAAGTTTTGGGGCCAAACATTTACTAAGCTGCTGAATGGCGGGAGAAGGGATTCGATAAGACTTGTTTTCTCCCTGAGGACACAGCCGCCAAAAAAAAACAAAAAAACGAGAGAGCAGACACAAACCTTGTGGTCGACCGTGTCGCCCCGTGGTGCGGAGCTCGTTCTACCCTGAGAGGAAATAGCAGCTCGCGGCAACGAGCAACAAATCAATACAGAGAGAGAGAGAGAGAGAGCGTGCGGAAAGGCAACATCCTTTTGGAAGAAAGCGTGGCAATTACGGTGTCTACTTTTGGAGAGGTGGGCTCAGAGCCGAGGCAGTCGGCTGTAACCCTAACGAGACATTGGGACGGTGACTGAAATAGAAGGTCGGGTGGTAAAGGTAGCCCGGCAGACAGCCTGATTGGGAGGCTGAAAATACTCCTAAAGTTTAGAAACTCACTGAGCATGTAAGCGCGGGCGGCATTCCTATCATTAATACTGAACCCAGAACCCTGGGGGAGGGAGAGGGGGGGAGGTGTTTCAGTGGGAGGGGGGAGGTGGGGTCATGACAATGAAAGGGAGGTAAAGAGAGCTGGTTCCAGGATAAGACTGAAATTATGCACCGCAAGCTGAATCCAACCGGCAGCCAATGAAACACACTGAAAGTTTTATCGGAGAAGCAAGCAGCTACAATCGGGCTACAATACAAGCGTCCCAGGCCGCGCGAAGGGCGTTGGATCAACGCAGGTTGTTGTTGTATTACGTACCCGAGGGTTTAAGTCTTGAATTAGGATGTGAAAGGCGCTGTGATCAGTTTAAATGCTTCGATCCGCTTGTCTTCATGACTGTGAACGTTTTGAAAGCAGATCTGAACGGAGTTTAAACTTTGAGAAGCAATAATAATAACGACAAGAACAATAATAATCCTTGCATTTGTTTCACATCTTATCGATGTTCTCAAAGCGCTTCTCAGAATATACTGTAAAGTGAATTGGCTGTGTATTTGTTGGGCAACGTCAATATCAGTCCGGGAACAGTGAGGGAAAGAGCTGAGCTGATGATGAATGGATGTGTGACAAACCATTGGTGGGCGAGCCTTCAGCCACTCTGCCCCCAACCTCTGAAACTCCATCCTGCTGTCCCTCCGCCTCTTGGGACGGAGAGACAGCAGGATGTCTGAAGGAGGCCCTCCTTGGCCTCCTTCAAGTCTTGAAGGCTCAAGACTCTCCTCTTCGATGGACCCATCGGCAACTCCTAATCCCCCCACTCCTCTCCCACCCCACCCCCCCCCGTCCTCAGCTCGACTCTGAAGCAGTAACCGTCCAGTGCCTTGAGACATCCTCCTGATCTTGTTGTTGTTGTTGATGAAATATCTCCCGTTTGCAGGTCAATTGTTCTGCGTTAGTGGCCAATGTTTCATGAAACCCACTGCACAGCAAGAATAATTGGTATTGAAAGGTCTGTTCCGATGGAAGGATTAACACCTGGCAAGGGGCGCGGAAGCAAGTCTAGAATTTAGACGTGTGTCACCACATTGCCTTACGGATTCCACACATAAATAAACACTGTTCCAACAAATAAATACACCCAGGTCCCAACTTGACACAGTCTTTTTCCCCAAACGCTGGGAGAGAAACTGTGCGGGGGAGCGAGCCAAAAAACAACACTCCACAGAACCATCAATCAATCAAAACTTACATTTATATAACGCATTTCAGGTCGAGAGAAATGCGCACAGCAGCGTCCCACAAACAGTCATGGAAGTGGGATTAAGGGAAAAGGGGGGGAAAGATGGCAAGGGGAGGGGTCGGGGTAAGGGGAAGGAGAGCAGGAAAGCCGACTCTATACTCGTGGGCGAAATGGTTTAGGGTCTGACCCAGTTAACTTGCCTTGCGGTTTTAGAAAACTTGTCGGTCCAATATCCTCGGGTGTAAAATGTGATTGTCGTTTGGATTCAATGCAACAGTTACCAGCGGATGGCATGGCAGAAACAAAAAGTAGGCAGCCTCCGGTGAAGGATTAAAACAATTTGTGAGATAGTATTAGAAATTGGATTCCATCACGCACCTGTGAGACTCTGAGGATACCAGGATCACTCGCGAGGGGATAGAACGTCGCAGGGAGTCTTGAAGTAGCTGAACCAAGTAGAAGTGTCCCAAGTGATTGACTTGAAAAGTGGTCTCCAGCCCGTCTCTGGTCAGCTGCCACGGGAGGCCGAACACGCCAGCATTGAGGATCAGCATGTGTAGAGACCTGCGGAGACAAAACAAGCCGGAGAGAAAAAGCCTGAGTCCGAGATCGTTCACGGAAACGCTCGAATCGGTTATTATTTTGGCCACCAATAATACACAGTCAATTCACTTTTACAGTATATTATTCTGTGAAGCGCTTTGAGACGCTTAAGATGTGAAAAGCCGCCATATCAAACAACAATAATAATAATCCTTGCGTTTGGTATAGCGCTTTTCACAGCTTATCGTCATCTCGAAGCACTTCAAATGCAAGGATTATTATTATTATTTGCCGTAGTGCTTTTCACACATTAAATTTTCAATGAACGTTTGAGCGAGAAGGGTTCAACTCTGCAGTTGAGAAAAGAAAGTATAACTACCCCTGTTTTTTTTTGAAGACATAAAATGGTTAATACATTCGACCCCCGTTTAGCATTTCTCCTTTCCTGACAAATCTACACTTGCTGTGGTTAAATTTTCCACATCCTGACTCAGTCTAGAATAAGAAATGCACATCTAATTGACAGAATCGTTCGCTTACCTCTCTTGTTTGATCTGCCTGGCCAATTTTTAAACTTCCTGTCAGTCCTCCCTAATAGATACCGTGCAGTTAATGCTACATAAAATTAACTTTTTTTATTGAGCTGCTGCCTATTGAGTTTTATCAGCATTGGATTAAACGTTGTTGCCTTTAAAGCAACTGATTGGCACTTTTTCTGCCCAACCCCACACGCAAAACTACTTTGGGCCTCAGTACAGTACAGGCATTTGCAAAGTCTAAAACAATACTTTTGTTTTCCTCTTTAATAGATGCAAATAACTTTTGATCTTAAAAAAAAACCCTCTGCATGTCAACCAGAACGTTTGAAATGAAGAATAAGAATCCTCACATTTGATACAGCGCCTCGTCACATCTTCGAGACGTTCTCAAAGCTTCTTCACGGAATATACTGTAAAGTGAATTGACTCTACATTTGTGGGCGAAACGCAGCAGCCAATTGCGCACAGCAGAGTCCCCCCACGAACAGTCGTGGATTGAAATGACCAACTTTATTATTCTGTATGTTTTGGAGAGATTATTGCTAGGCGTTTTATTGTTATATTAAGTTATGTTGTTAAGCATATTCAAAGAACTCTTTGACTGATTTTAGAAGCTGTTTTATATATAGATATACATATATATTTAAAGGGGTGGGGGGGGGGGGGGGGGATGCATTGCGCGAGTTTCAGTTGTGTAGAAAATCTCCTGCAGAGGGCAGTGGGATTCATTCCAAGCTTCATTATAAAGGATGGGTCCGTGGCATTTGGTGAGTTCTGCGGTTCATTCGGAGTTCAACCACAGTGGAGAATACAAAATCCATACAGGTGCAATATTCTGCAGTCGTCACCACACTTGGGTTGCGCGGCAGACAGAGCCAGGGAGTTGTAAGACGACAATTAGTGGAGGTTTGAGGGGAGCCGGGAGAGGAGCGTCTCACAACACCGCAGGTTCTTTGTGGTCAACAGTAGCTTAATAGTTTTGCGGAACTAACTTATCCCACTCCTCGTTTTAGAAACCGCGGTTGCATCAGCAATCTACCCATCCTCGACTATTTTTCCCCAATCTCAGATAACAGCCAAGCCGAGAAAGTGGCTGAAAGGCTATTTTAATCTGAATTGATACGCTGGCGTAGAGAAAATGATGGCTTTAATGTAATGTGCTGCAAAATAGGCATGAGAAACAGCAAAATGGAGATCTCGGAAAATTCCTAACAACCCAAGGGTCCCTTAAACATTTATGAACATTTGATAAGAACAGGACTGTATATTCCATAATGGTCATTTTATAACTGGAACAAAATGAGATATTTAATTTGCAAGACGTAAATGTAGGATTTTTTTTATTTTCAGATTTCTAACCATCATTATTATTATTACGCTGCGGAATTCAGATTCGACAGGTTCCTGGAGCTTCCAGTGCTACTGTAACAGAAACAAATTGATTTATATAATGGAGCGGATAAAAGGCAAACAAAATCAAACCCAAATGACTTCTTAACATCGCAATAAAGTTATTGCAGGAATGTAGGAACAGGAGGAAGTCATTCAGTCTGTCAGTCCACAGACAAGTGACCACTCGATTCTGTGGTCATCACGTCCATTTATAATCTGATAATAATCCTTGCATTTGATATATAGCGGCTTCTCACATCTTATCGACGTCTCAAAGCGCTTCACAGAATATACTGTAAAGTGAATTGACTGTATATTTGTGCGCGAAACGTGGCAGCCAATTGTGCACAGCAGCGTTCCCCGCAAACAGTCGTGGGTTGAAATAAACTTTTTTTTTGAGGGATTATTATTAGGCGCGTGCGTGTGGAGTAAGGAAACTTGCCCAGGGTTCCGCCCTGACCTGACCTGCCTGGATTCGAAACACAGATCTCACGCTTGTAAGGCGAATGCTCTAATAACCATTGAACAAAGTCCTGTTTTCTCACGCAGGGAGAGAGGGAGAGAGAGAGAGAGAGAGAGAGAATAAGCCATTCTTAGAAGAACTGCGGCATTTTCCTTATGGCAGCCTCTTGTTTCACCAAGATTACTTGCAGAATCCCCGGTGGTCTCACTTTAATACATAAAATTTGCCAAAAGCCAACTCCAAGTCCCCCACATGGCATCCCGGTCATTAAAGAAAATATGCCACCATCAGCATCCCTTTTTTTGCTTCATTTTTGCATTAAAAAAAAAGAAAAATTAAACAGTTACATCGAATTATAATTAACTTTAAACATCCGCTTATTTCAGTCCTTTTCTGTTGATTTTTTTTTCTTCTTCAGATTTATAAATTATGAAGGCTGCTGGCAGTGTGTGTGTTGGGGGTGGGGGAGGGGGTGGGGGGGGGGGGGGGGTTGGTGGGAGGGAGAGAGAGAGATAGTGCCTTGAGGAATAATGAGCCCTACAATGAGGCACAGAGATAAATTAATATTCACAGAGATAATCATCGACCTGGGGCGCTATGAAGATTGAGCGACCTCCTGTAATTTTAGACGAGTTAAGATTTTCAAATGTTCCGGTCGTACAGAACTTCAAAGAGGCAGTGGGTGAAAACTTCTGAACGTAGGAAAAGTAGGAACAAGAAGGTCCCGAAAAATGGGATCTTCAATCAGTACTTTTTACACCCGTTAGTTTCTATTTCCCTCTAATTTTCCTCTGGATACCTAGAAAGAAAGAAATAACTTTTTTGAAGCGTTTTTATAACCGAACAATTCCTCAACGTGCTGTATAATAATTGTCGGCCAAGTGTAGAGACTGGATTCTGTGAACCCACTTAAGAATAAGAATAATCTTTGCAGGTGATATGGATAGTGCTTTTCATGTCTTCTAGATGTCTCAAAGCGCTTCACGGAATATACTGCAAAGTGAATTGACTCTATATATTTCTGGGAGAAACGCGGCAGCCAATTGCGCACAGCAGCGTCCCCCCACGTGGATTGAAATGACCAATTAATTACTTACACACAGAAAAGGTCCTAGAAACAGCCATGAATTGAGAGTGAATAATCCATTATTCTGGAGAACATTTGGATGAAACTCCCTTCAGCCTGGCTCACCACCACACAGGGTTAAAGAGGCCAGTTTTCGGCTGCGATTTTGTCACGCAACGATTCGCTGATCTCTTCCCACACCCCCCACCCCATATGTCCCCGTAGCCTGAAGAAAGGTGTTCTACCCCAGGCAGCGGAAGAGAGTTCAGTATCATCATTGGTACCATTGGTTTCTCCCACAAATATACAGTTGGCTTTCCTACTCTCCTTCACCCTACCCCAACCCCTCCACTTACCCTCTTTTCCCCCTTTCTCCCCTAACCCCACTTCCACGACTGTTTGTGGGACACTGCTGTGTGCAATTTAGCTGCCGCATTTCGCCCACAAATATACTCTCCTTCCCTCCCGACCCTTTCCCCCCCCCCCCCCCCCCCCCCACCCCGCTCTGGTCACTAACTAACTGTTCGGCGCCTTGGGACGTCCTCCCAACGTGAAAGGCGCTATATAAATGTTATTTTGATTGACTGATTGAGCCCAGGTTCAGCTCATGAGAGTTGAAACAGTGACCGTCCAGCGTCTCGGGACGTCCTCTTGAAGCGAATGGCGCGCGATACAATTGTCATTTTGCTGTTGTTGCAATTTCTCTCCACTACAACAACAAATTACATTCGAATAGGTCCTTTCGCAAATCGCTAGACGTCCCCAAGTCACTTCACAGTCAGGGAATTTGACTGGGGAGGTGAGGGGGGGGGGGGGGGGGGGGGGGGGGTTTGGAGAGGTAAAAAAATGTATTGGTTTGTGAACTCAGCCCTTAAAATGCACAACAACACAGGCTTGAAGCTGACGGGCCAGGGCTGCAATATTCATCATTTTAAAGAGGCTTTGGAAGAGGCTGTGAGATATGAACAATCTAGCAGTAAATAATAATAGCAGGTTAATTGTTCATCCTTAGGTCAGGCAGCTTTGCGCTGGCAGACTATTGCAAAAGAACATTATTCCTGTATCGCAGACGAGCAGAGAAGAGGGGGGTGAGAGTCGAGAGAGAGAGAGAGAGAGAGAGCCAGAGCATAAGTAGAGAAAGAAAGTCTATTTAGGAGAACTGATGTCAAACCGGTAAAGGCAAGTAACCCTAAAAATATCACAGGCACCAAAAAACACAGATAACAGTTTCAAAAAAAAATGGAGGAGGAAAAAAATAACCAAAGGATAAGCAGAGAAAAAAAAAGCTTTGAAAAGCTTTTTTTTAATTTAAAACATGTCACCTTTTTTTCTTCCAACGTTTGTGGGTTAAGGGGTTAACATCAGAAAAGTTCGCCCACAAAATATACAGTATATTCTGCAAAGCGCTTTTTAGATACCTCGAAGATGTGACGAGGCTCCATATCAAACGCAAGGATTACTAGTATGATTATTTCTAACCTATCACTCTCTTTCTCGATGTACTATTAACTGATCAGTATTGCAATGCATGGGTTAAAAATGTTACAGACCCATTTGCCTGACAGAGATTTTAATCTGTGTAGATCTCTTGATGGTGATTGACTGGCTGGGAAGATGGCGGGGGTGGGGGGTAGGGGGGAATGGGAGAGGTGGGGGTAGGGGGGGGGAGGGTGGAGGGGAGAGAGGGTTGGCCTAAGAATGAAAATAGCCCCCACCCATCCTCCACCCTTCTTGATCCGAGAGACACACGCAGCACAATTGAAAACAATCTTTCACTCTACAACCCTCGTCGTCGCAAGGAGCTTCAATGCCATGACTATTTAATGCTTACAGCTGCAAAGCAACATTATAAAAGGGTCCACGGCGACAGGTAGACAATCAATCATACAAGTACAACTAGCTCGGCACCGATGGAAGCTTTTGAGCTTGGACAGGAGCGTTATTCCGCACTAACGAAACACTCGAAAACACCCTGCCACGCCAATCCCCCTCACACGCTCGTTATTCTGCGCGTCCCGGCATTTTGAGGCAAAAAGTAATAATAATATTTTTTTCTTTTAATCGCATCTCAACTGTTTCACAAAATTGAATCTGACTGCGCGCAAGCGACAAAGGTGAAGAAGCCTTATCTTAGCGTTATTCGGTTTTTTGGGTGACTTTGGCAGCAAATAAGGAATCCTCAATTCAGAAAGCCAACAAACAGCCTTCTATTTACGGAGTATCAATAAATCAATAGTCCAGAAATATTCAGCAAATACTTTCCCCCCCCCCCCCCCCACCATCACCACCACACACCCCTCCCCTATCCCACCACCCCCCCGCCAACCGAGTACATAATCTGGCAAGACTCCAAAAAATCGGGAGTTGAAGTGTTTCCCATCTTTCACTCTTTCTCCTCTCGCAATAAATAAAAGAGAGAGAGTAGTAGTGTGCGGGGACAAGTGGAGAGGAATATAAAGAGTATTGTCCAGATTAAACAGGACGCTGGCAGGCAATGCTCAGCAGCCGTCCAAATGAGATAAAAAAAAGGTTGACAGCAAGAGCTGGCAGATGATATGTTCCCAATCTTTCATTTCTTGGAAGTTCAGTTAAAAAAAAAATTACAAGGACATGCGAATGCAACCACAGAATGGGAACAGGGACAATTCCACATACTGGAGATGTAATTCGAGTGGAGAGGAGGTAATAAGCTCCGCAAGGGAACTTCCAATAGTCCGAACCTTTCAGAGAACGCTTCAAACTACATTGGAGCTTGATAATAATAATAATGCTTGCATTTGATAGCGCGGCTTTTCACATCTTATCGACGTCTCATAGCGCTTCACAGAATATATTATAAAGTGAATTGACTGTATATTTTGTGGGCGAAATGCGGCAGCCAATTGCGCACAGCCTTATCCTACAAACAGTCGTGGATTGAAATTACCAATTGTTATTATTGTGGGGTAATTTTTTTTGGGGGGAACGGATTATTATTAGGCGTGTGGAGTAAAAAAAACTTGCCCAAAGTCTCACCCTGATCTGCCTGGATTCGAACCCAGGTCTCACGCTTGTAAGGCGAGCGCTCTAACCGCTGAGTATTGGTGCCACATTGCCATGTTGTAGAACTGTATTTCACTGCTCATGTCTGTACATTGATAGATATATTTATCTACTATATATAGATATATAATATACAGATACAAAAATATGGACACCTGGGAATGATCAGACCAAGGTTCTTATCGAGCGGTTTAGCCGAGGTTACAAAGTGGAGAAAGCAAAGTGCAACCGTTATCTGGACTCTGAATCATATTGAGAGTGAAGACTTTTTGGCTGAACACGTACGTGTCTCTCTCTCTCTCTCTCTCCTTCTCCCCCACCCACCCACCCACCTCCCCCCAGAAAAGTTGCATGTGGAAGCCTTGCACGCATTTGACGACTGAATCCTCCCAAACTAAAGAAGGAACTGCTGCACGGCTGATGCAGATTTATCAACCCGATTACCAGAGCTCGAGCCAGCGCAAGCAATCGCACCGATTCCTTTTCAGTCCTTCATCCCAACCACTCGTCTAATCTGCAAGCCATCCTCTAATGATTTGCCAATGATACACATTGATTGATGTCCTTAGCATACCCTTTGACACAAGCTTTCTGCAATCGCTCATTCCAACAACAGAGAGTACTGCATTCCTTAATGAATAAATGAAGGCATCCGCCCTTCCTAGAAGCGACGGAGAGAGAGAGAGAGGAAACAAAAAGTCGTCGGGAGGAATTTAAGCAGAGTTTACGCTGAGAGAAAAACCTTAACCGTAACATAATAATCCTTGCAATTGATATAGCGTCTTATCAACCCCCGTCGAGATTTTTCACAGGATTTACTAGCAGAACAGGCAGAACTTGAAAAACATTTAAGTGGACGAGTGCTTTGTTGCAAAGCTCAAACAGGCATGTAACAGCAAACATAACATGTAAAGTTTACAAAGTGCTGTACAAAGTGCGACAAGTCATTTAATCTAACGTCTACCGCAGCCACAGACTCCCAAAGTTACAGCAAAATGCCAGCCTCGCTATTAAACTTATGCAGAACATAAAAAAGAATTTTTAATCGCTTATCAATTAAACATGTTGTTTAATAGCGCAGCGTGCTTGTTGAACTAATTACTTGAACATTAGGAATTAAGATTCTTTTATCAGTATGAAAGTCACCGAAAAAAAATTATGACAAGGTAACCAAATGTTTGACTACATTAAACAAAGCCTTAAGCAACAAGCTAATATCTTAGGTGGTGGTGGGGGTGTGGGGGAGTGGGGGGGTGGAGAAATAAATTAAACACAAGGGTTTTGCATCAGCAATTCAGGCTGGGAATTGAAAAGCCGTGAGATAGTAAAGAAACAATAGCACCCCCCTCTGTTAGATGCGATGCAGCCAGCGTTTTTTTTTGTGCTGGCATGTGGTTTCCGTAAGGTAAATACTTCTTACAACAGCCCTCCCGATAGATGGAATGTGACAAAAAGTAGGGCACATCTCAAGTGGCCGTAAGCAAAATACACAGTCGAGTTGAGGCTACAAATTCAACACCAGAGCCTGTGCTGATTGTGACTCCCATGGTATCTGCCTTCTTTCCTCTGTGTCGACCTTCTCTCTTGGCTGGAAAATGAAAAGTTCAATAACCAGCCACAAAAACGACATGTCCCCTTGTTAAAATAAACACACGAGGGTCATAATTTTTTTTTTTTTTTTTTTTAAACGCTCAACCTTAATACAGCGGGCACCCGGTAAAGGGAAAGTGGAAAAGAAAAAAAAAAAATCACATAAAAATGATTTGCAATAAACTCTCGTTTTTTTAAAACTTCAATTCACTGCCAGCTATAAAATCTCAAAAGGTGAATTATTGCATAAAACTGCAGTTTAATTTGTCATTTACAAGTGAGCTCATATAGTTAACGTTTTAATAATCTGTAGTGGTGTTGGCTCGGAGTTGAGAAGTCATTGCTCTCGAGGGTTTTTTTTCAGCGCAAGGTCAGTCGCACCGTTCGGTGAGCTCGCCCACGACATTTTATGACATTTCAGACTCTGCGCCTCGTGATGAAGATGCGGATATAAGCACATCGGCAACTAACCAGGTTCCATTTTTTACCAGAAAGGCATTTTCCAATTCATTTGAGCACGTCAGCAAGAAGGTAACCCTTTAAACCCAACTCGCACGACTGGGGAATGAGAAAAACGTCAGCAACTTGAGTGTAAGATTGGTCGAGATTGTTTGTTGGCGGGGAACGCCGCTGTGCGCAAATTGGCTGCCACGATTCGCAGTCGGTTCGCTTATACGGTTTGTGGAGATCCCGTAGCTCAGCGGTGAGAGCACTCACCTTACAAGCGGGGAGGCCTGGGTTCAATTCCAGGCAGGGCGAAACCTTGGGCAAGTTTCCTTACTCCACACACACACACACACACACATACACACACACACATAGGCCTAATAATAATCCCTCCCAAAAAAACACAACAATAAAATTGGTCATTTCAACCCGCGACGGTTTGTGGGGACGCTGCTGCGCGCACTTGGCTGCCGCGTTTTGCCCACCAAATACATAGTCAATTCATTTAACAGTATATTCTGTGAAGCGCTTTGAGCTTTGAGACGTCTAGAAGACGTGAAAATTGCTATATAATTTTATTATTGGGCTTTTTTTTGGAAGGATTAATATTAGGCGCGTGTGGAGTAAGGGAACTTGCCCAAGGTTTCATCCTGATTTGCCTGGATTCGAACACAGGGTCTCATGCTTGTAAGGCTACAGGAGCTCCAATATTGCAGTGGCAATCCTGAGGTGTTCCAAAATTGGGATTAGGTGCGTATGCTAAACAACAACTTGTATCTACACAGCACCCTTCACAGGTGGGTGGAGGGGGAGGAGGTGGGGGGGGGGGGGGAGAGTGGAGGGGGGGGGAAGAGGGGAACGGTTGGAAGCACGGAGGCGAAATCACCTTGAAAAAGCAAATAGTCAGCAAGAAAAAATAATGGCAACCACACAGCATGGTACTTGTTCAGGGTTGAAGATACATCTACATGTCCAATTCTGCATTGGGTCATTGAGGACCTCGCTGGCTTCACCAAGCACATCTCCTTAGGAGTCAGTTCAGCCCCAGGGAGAATGCTCTTACCACCTCCCTTCTCTCCCCCCACCCCCAATCCCTATCCCCCTCTCCCTCCCCACCACCCCTCAGAGGATATTTTTAAACATTGCGTTCGTATCGACCTCGAGAGGGTGAAGGTTCTTGGAGAACCCACTGGGATTCGAATGCAAAAAATCCATGCGTTTCCCCTGTCGGGGGATATTGAGCAAGAGATAAATACGTAAACAAAAATCATGTTTCTGAAGACTTGCAAAACTGTTGGCTTCGTGTAAAATCAGTTATGAAACACTGCCCTCGACACACACGCACGTACAAAAATACATCTACATCATGAAGCCTCTACAGTATTCGATAAGGTATGCCAACAGTCTACGAGACTGATTGACTCGAGATCCAGGTATTACAAACACAGAACATTTTCTTCTCGTCACCAATTACTGCCCAGATCAAGCTTTTGTTAATAACTGTCTGTTGAACAAATTGACTATTATTCAAACCAGATACAGTACAGTACATTACAAATCCAGTCTGATCATTGGAAGGAATGAGTATTACAGTACTACATTCTTTTGCAAAAAATGAAATTAAAAACAGCACAATGGTTATGGCAGAACTAGATTCCAATTGCACACACGTATATATTCTCAACAACGTGATACGGCGCTGCGTCAAACACAAAGATAATTATCGTTATAATCTTCTGAATGAATTTTTTTTAAAACTCAAATAAAGTGTCTTTAACTGGTCTAAAGCCACGGGGACATTCATTAAACAACAACAGCGACATGGTGTACAGTGAGCTATCCAGAAAACAAGGTTTCTGAACGCAGCCATAGAGAAACGCACAAGGTTTTAAAACGGAACGAAACACGACGCTTCACGTTTTGACAGTGTCTCAGGCCTTTCCGCAATTCGAACAGTCAGCTGTAAGATTTACAAAGCTGATGTCAAATATGCGGAGCCTTAAAAACAAGCAAAGAAATATAATTCAGCAGTCAGGAGCGATGGAGCCCAAGAAAATATGACATACTGTAATTACCATTTTTGAAGACAATAAAAACTGCCCTTATTAAACCGAGAAAAAAAAATAGGAATAATACTGAAAAATATATATTTGTAAATCACACGCTGTCTACAGTAGGTAAGATAAATATCTGGGGTTTAGGTAATAATACCTTCAGGCTTCAATATGACACCAAACAAAATATTATTCCACTTTATAACCATTTCTTCCTGGGACCACCCTGCTTGAAACATTAAATCTCACGTCTGGCAGCCTGGCTTAGGAAAATAAGCATTAGCCCCCAAATTTATGTCTTTCAGTATCATTTGTTTACCTTCCAGCAGAAATATTCAAACTGTAGAATTACCTGCAATACTGGAAGCGAAAGATTTCTATCTAAAGCGAAATCTATCTGTTACCTCACCGAATTATCTGGAATGGGGAGCAGAAAATCCTTTGAACTGGAGACATTTAACAAACGTCCTTTAGAAAATTCCTCAACTGCATGGAAAAGGTAACTGTCTGGTGTAGTTTCTGAGGCTTTTTGCCTCAGTTTTCTCCCCAGTTTTATATTTTACGCGATCAGCGTAGTACCACACGCGTGCATTTCTGGAAAATGCTCGAATCACCCCTCTCGATCTTCATTTTGGGTGCCAAGAAATGAAAACAAAAGCACGGAGAAAACATGAATAATTATGTGGGTGCACAGTAATGTGTTTTTCCTTTAAGCCGCAGGTGAAGAAAGGTGAAGTGAGAACAAAAATTGCCTCCCTTGCTCAGCCACGCAAAAAAATTTATCAGAATTAAGGCTCATTTGCAAACCAATGTTGAGGGGGCAGAGTTAATCACAGACATTACTCTTGGTCTCTTGGCAATGCTTGCCACATAGAACAATCTCCAACGTGGAACAATTAGCCCCAATCTCTGCCAAATAGTTTAACCATAAGGAGGCAAACGGTCAACAAACAACAACCACAAAATTACACATGTACAGCGCCTTTCACATCGAGAGGGCATCCCAAAGGAACTGGACTGTGACTGGGTTTCGGACCCGAGCTGGGGAATGGGATCAGGGAGGGTGGACGGAAGTGAAGGGAAGGGGAGTGACTTGAAGGAGGCCAGGAAGGGGGCGAGGCGGAGGGACTGTGGGACGGAACGGAGGCAGAAGGCTCGCCCGCCGACGGTAGGGCAGGTGGGGTGGGGGATACGGGGCAGGTCAAAGCCCCTGAGCTGAGGGGAACGGACAAGTTGGTAGGGGGTTAGGAGGTCACAGATGTGCGTGTGGAGGAGTGGGGAGGGGGCGCAGAGCAAGGCAGTGGAGGCTTTGAAGCTGAGGACCAGGATCTTGAACTGAACACTCTTGTGTGATGGCTTTTTAAATATATATATATTTCTACAGACGCAAAATATATATTTATAAATAATACAGCAAATGTAAGCAAAAGATGGCCATTCCTTCCGTCGGCAGTGAGCTGGCTCCTTCAGCGCACATCAAACTGGGGGGAAATATTCTCACAAGGTACATAATTAGACCAGTGTATTCAGTGATCCCCCATGACATGGTTATGAGAGGTAGAGTGCAATTTATTTACTTGAAAATCCCCTCGGCGCTCACCTCTGACACTAAAATAATTTCCCAAGGAAAAACATGGTATATGACTTCAATCAGTCCGAATGTCTGCAAATCGTCAATTGGTCCGTACGGAGTTCTCTCCTTCCGCTCTCGATACTACATCAAAACAACTGCTCGCATAGATTCCGAAGAGACGAATGGGTTCATTTTCTTTGGGATGTACTGTCTTGTTTCCCTTAAAGACGAAATTTATCTTGCAGCCCGACCTGCCCACCTTCCAAGGCCGCGTCGTTTTGGTTTCCCCGCGTAAACCGCGTTCGGGAGACGCAAAGGATCTTAGTGCAAACACGCGCGCCGCAGAGGTGCGGAGTCTGTCCAATAGTTTCGACAGAAGCTACGACGGTTATGTCACTACTCCTCTCTCCTCTTCTCCTCTGCGATCAGGTCAAACGTGCTATTGTTATTTACTGGAAATGGCTGGGCTGGCTGTTGACTTTCTCTTTTTTTTAATATATATATTAAAAAAAAGCTAAATTGTATTTCACCTGTAAATGACAAAGATATCACTTTTTTTTTCAGCCTCAAGATACAGTCTGCAATCGAGCTCAGAAAACCCATGACAGCTGTTCACTGCCATTCACACCTGAAAGACTCCCATGTTATGATGAAAATTAATGTTCTTTGACATCCTCAGAGACTGTCTCAGCTGTGGGAATAGCTAATGAAGAAATACAACCTTGCTGGAGTCTTACACATGTGGAAACGTTTTATATGGTTGGGAGGAGGAAGGGAGAGAGGGAGGGAGGGGGTGGTGGAGGGGCGGGCGGAAGGAATGGGTAGGTGGATGAAAACGTGTGTTTTTTTTAAAAAAAAACTAAGTTCGCCAACTGCAGTTTCAGCGGTTGTGGGATTGGATTGAGAAGTCGTGTGATAATTGGTTTCAGAAACGTCAACGACAAAAACCCAAGCCGAGGCACTCTTTAGAACACATGAAACCTTAACAAACAAAAAAAAATGCACTTGTGCAGTTCACAAAGCGTTTGAATTTTCAGTGCGGTTTTGAAAACCCGCGTTAAGACAATAACTGAAAGGAAAGACCATTGGACTAGAAACAAAGTAAAAGTAACAACGGGCTAAATGTGTTAGATTTAACACTATCCGAGCAGATAAAAGGCTCGCATGCTACATACAGCGTGGTCAAAGAGATACATCTTAAGAGGTGGACCAGTGTTTTAAAGCAGGCCGATATTTGTAAGTCAGGCAGGCAATTGCACACAGCAGTGTCCCACAAACAATCGTGGATTCAAATTATTTTTTATCATTGTTTTTTTTTGGAGGGATTATTATCAGGCATATGTGTGCGTAGGTGTGTGGAGTAAGCAAACTTGCCCAAGGTTTCGCCCTGACCTGCCTGGATTCGAACACAGCTCTCACGCTTGGTAAGGCGAGTGCTCTAACCACTGAGCCAGAAGATATTAAGTAAGATATACGTGTTATTCAATCTATATATTGAAGGGATTGTTCTCCCATACGCAGATCACACAAATCCCGTGTTGAGATTATGAAAGTAGTTGAGATGTTGGTTTAGTATCTTGTTACTCCAGCTCATTTCAGCTTCAGCTTTGTGAGAAATGGGAATTGTTTCAATGGAGCAGATCACATCACGGCAACTCTCTGTATATTAGAGGTGGCAGCGATGGGCGCGGAGTATAATTTTCACTAATTGTTCTGTCTGTTCCAGAACGCGGACAACAGAAGCATCCGAAGGCTGTTCACAACAATCAACGCAAACATGGCCAATTCCATCCACCTGTATATTGTACTCAACTGCGTGGAGCTCCTGTAGCTCAGTGGTTAGAGCGCTCGCTTTACAAGCGTGTGAGACCTGTATTCGAATCCAGGCAGGTCAGGGCGAAACCTTGGGCAAGTTTCCTTACTCCACACACACACACACACACATGACTAATGATAATCCGTCTCCCCCACCTCCAGAAAAAAACACAATAATAAAGATCGGCCATTTCAAAATCCGCGACTGTTTGTGTGGGGGACGCTGCTGTGCGCAATTGGCTGACGCGTTTCGCCCACAAATATATATACACAGTCAATTCACTTTACAGTATATTCTGTGAAGCGCTTTGAGACATCGATAAGATGTGAAAAGCGCGATACCAAATGCAAGCATTATTATTTTGTGTATAAATATCATTATAACGGCTTGTTAACACAGGAAAACTGTTTGTGTTCCGTAAACAACTAAAAAGAACCGAAATAATGACCAAGGTAAAACAATCAGGAATAGCAACAGAATTTACCAATGCCAATCTAAAATTTGTCTGGCTTTCATTCAAATTGTTTCTGGGTTTCTGCTTAATCATTGTAATGTGCTTTGAGACATTTTGTTTTTGGATAAATTTAAGTTGTTCCTGTTGTTGTTTCGCCTCCTCGAGTGGTCAATAAAACAGATCAATACAGATGTAAATACCCAGCAAACCATTTCGTTGAAGTCCCTGCACAATCACCAGTAGTAAATCTTTTGATCCCACGCACTTTGATTTTTTCCTTTGGAAAAGGTTAGTTATTCGAAGCAATTCAATGCAACTTCTGTCAGTAATAATCATAATAATAATCCTTGCATTTTGATTCAGCGCTTTTTCAAGTCGTCTAGACGTGTCAAAGCGCTTCACAGAATATACTGTAATGTAAAGTGAATTGACTGTATATTTGTGGGCAAAACACGGCAGCCAATTGCGCACAGCAGCATCCCCCACAAACAGTAGGATTGAAAATGACCAATTTTATTATTTTTGTTTTGTTTGGAGGGATTACTAGGTGTGTGTGTGTGTGTGTGGGTGTGTGGGTGTGGGTGTGTGTGTGTGAGAGTAAGCAAACTTGCCCAAGGTTTTGCCCTGACCTGCCTGGAATCGAAACAAACTGGTCTCAAACATACAGTCAATTCACTTGACTCTATAAATGTAATTTTGTTGCTGTTGTTGTTTACAGTATATTCTGTGAAGCACTTTGAGACGTCTCGAAGACGTTAAAAGCGCTATATCAAAAGTGCAAGGATTATTATTATTATTACTTACAATTTAAGCAAATAAAGATAGGGCCTCAAGAAGGCTCGAAACTCAAAGCTGCGTTTGTACTGGAGGGAGTGGAGCAAAAACCACTTCAGAGAACGGAAAGAATCACAGAGAGCGAGAAATTAAAACTCTCTCCAACTTGACCCACAATGATCAGCAAAAAAAAATTCCAAATTTATCAGAGTGCACAGAACTGTGGAATCTGCCAAAATTCAACCTTAGTTTGGAAGCCTTTTTTATTGGCTATAATCCATCCCACCCCTACTCCCCTCACACAGTTTCCAAATTGACGTAGGTACGAATGATACACAAGTCCGGAATTGCGCATTCTTGAATTATAAGGCAAAAAAAAAACTTTAGGGGCAAAAGGCTGAGGCTGGAATTTGAGGGCTGGGGTGGGGGGTTGAGGAAAAACTTCAGCAACAAAGATTAATCTCCAGCGGTGAGGTTTCACTTTCAGATCATCCGTCAGTCACACAGTCACAACCAATATCACAAGCTCTGACTGACTGACTGTGACTGACTGACATTAGCCTGTGGTTTTGACAACATAGTTGATAGACAGCAGTAAAAAATAAACCTATGTAAAAATGCTATCCTTTGCTTGCTATCAGGTGACTCGCTAATTATCACATCACCATCATATTTATCCACCACTCACACCCCCCACCCCAACCCCCCCCGTCCCTACCCCACACTCCCCTCCCGTCCTCCCGACGTGAAAGGCGCTCTATCAATGTAATCTTGTTGTTGTTGTCGTTCAAAGTGGTTGTCACTCATTGCATTTGCCGTGTTAAACACGGGAAGTTGTGATTCAAGTGTTAAACGCAAAGCGGACGCAGGAATGCTAAACTTCCATTGCAATTCAGTTTCATCTGATAATCCACTGTTGTACAGCACTTTAGCGCACAGAAGAAAATGTTTCAAAGTACTCAGAGAGAACGAGAATAACGCACATGTATTTTGACTTTCAGTTGCGGATTTTAATTCTCGCTCAACTCCAGGACGTTCTGTTCTTATTGCAGATGTCCAGCATTTCAGTCCACACGGCCACATAAACAGGGGGTGGCTGAATGGCGTGGAGGCTTGGCTCTCTCCCGCCTTGAGGTCAGATGGTGGTCGGTTCAAGTCCCACTTGGAACTCACTCACTCCCTCAGTCTAAGCTGACACACCAACGGCGGTGTGCATTTGATTTAGCGCTTTTCACATCTTATCGACGTCTCAAAGCACTTCACAGACTACACTATAAAGTGAATTGACTGTGTATATTTGTGGATGAAACACAGCAGCTTCCCCCGCACGAGCAGTCGTGGATTGAAATGGCCAATTTTATTATTGTGGTGCTTTTGGAAGGATTATTATTAGGCGCAATTTTGCCCTGATCTGCCTGGATTCGAACACGGGTCTCACGCCTTGTAAGGCGCTTGCTCTAACCACTGAGCTACAGGTGCTCCACATTGTACATAAGGTGAGGCCGATTCTGCTCTCTTAAGAATCAGGTGAGCAAACCACGCCCGATAAATGCATTGGAAACTAAATAAAAAAGTAGAACTTCAAAACCTCAAACGAGAAAAAGTGCTGGGTGAAAGTTACACAACTCTGACTCGAAACCTCTGTGTGGAAAATTTCGATTTTATGCTCCACTAATGTAACCTAATAAAAAAAAACTTCGCAAAAGGAAACTGGGGCTGGAGTTTCAGTCAGAGCCTAGAGCCTACAGCAAGAGAGAGAGAGAGAGAGAGAGAGAGAGAGGTCCCCTACCTTGGGTAATAAAAGTTCTTTTTGGACAGCATATGGTTCCTTCGTCCAAGTTTTGCAAAACCACCCCATATTTCTGTCAAAACAATTTTTTTTCTCTCCCTATCACTACTTGGCAGCCCGACCGAGGCATCCAATAATACAGCTCTTCTGCAAGAATTTATTAAACACAGCTGAACAAATAACACCAACACTTTCTGATAAAAGTTTAATCAGATTAATCTCATCATCAAAGCAGCCAGGTAATGTACTGCCTTTTTTGGGGGTGGGGTTGGTGGGGGGAGGGGGTTTACAGACACAATTAAGAATTGATGTGGTGTAAGTGTTCAAACAGAACTATCATTCTTTTCCGCTGTTGTTGGCTTAAGGTTTGAAAAGCCGACGGCAAGTATTGAAAGTGCAAAAACCTTAGTTCTCACAAATGAGATCGCAAGCTGGTTGAAAATGGAGGTATTCCTAAACACCATTCCTGTTCCTTTTTGAGGAACCACATTCAAAGTTGTCACACACACACACACCATATACAACGCATATACACACTCACACATTTTGGGTCCCTGAGGCCTGAAATTCCACCTTGCCTCTAAGCCTGTACGATCAATTTCAAAATGTAACGTCGCACAGACGTGGACAATCCTTGCGTTCAATTTAACTTGATTCTTAAATCCAAGCACAATTTGGAAGCCAAGTCCGGCAGAAAACCGGCATCCAAATTGAGAACAAATTGAATTTTTGCCAGTGGGGGGGAGGGGGCTGGGTCGGTCAAATTTCAGGCTAGTGCTGTCCAGCCACTTTGCATGTCACGGAAACACTCATAAATATGTCAGAGAGACTCTGTCAAATTCACAACCAATAGCGGACAGCTCGTTTTCCTCTGGTGGGGGGGAAGGATTCGCGACAGAGTGTGTGTGTGTGTGTGGGGGGGGGGGGGGGGGGGGGCAGAGGCTTAAAAAAACAGAACTAGAAGAGTGGTGATCAGGAAGCATTTCCTCACGCAGAGAGGAAAGTCGCAAAAGCTGTGGAAAGTTCTGCCCCAGAGATTGATTAAAAAGACAGACAGATAGACAAATGCTTGGGTAGGAGAGGTAGATAGGGGCAGAGCAAAAAGGAACGGATTAAAAGGTCCACCCAAGACAAACTGACGAGAGAGCAGTGTCGGTCACACTCCTGGTCCATTTTTATCCCCCCCCCCCATGTTTCTGGAAACTAGAACATTTGGCGATGAACCAATGCGATGGTGCGTTACAGCAACACGCGGGAGTACAGTGCTCCTGATGTCAGATTGTTCTTGGGGGAAGTGAATTATCCCAGGCAATAAGAGGCATTTCCCAGCAACTGTTGCGAGGTGGAGTGGTACAAGCAGATCAGAGCACTCGACTCAGATAGTGGAGGCTAAATTGGGCATCTGGGAGCGAAGGAGATTAAAAGGAAAGAGAACATGTACCTTAAGGGTGCTGTCAAGAAAGCCCTAAATTTCACCTGGAGAAAGATCAGAGGAGAAAGACATGACATGTGGCAAGTCAAATATTTATAAACTGTTCGAAACAGTACTGGCCCCCTTACTCGGCGTGTAATAAAGCACAGTGCGGAATAGTACCACTAGTACAATAGTACAACTATTCTGCAGCTCAGTGATTAGAGACACTCACTCGCCTTACAAGCGTGTTCAAATCCAGGCAGATCAGGGCGAAACCTTGGGCAAGTTTCCTTACTCCACACACACACCTAATAATAATCCGTCCAAAAAAAACACAATAACCAAAATTGGTCATTTTCAACCCACGACTGTTTGGGGGGACGCCGCTGTGCGCAACTAGATGCCGCGTTTCGCCCACAAATATACACTTTGCAGTATATCCTGTGAAGACTTTGATACCTCGATGAGATGAGATGTGAAAAGTGCTACTGCAAATGCAAGGATTATTATTATTATTATTACAACGGTACAGAATGGGAAACAGAGGAATTTTACAGTTTAATCCACCCGTAAGAAAGACTTGCGCAATTAATAACTCAACTCACAGCTCACTTGTGAATCATTAATTGTAGTTCATTATTTTCTATTGCTTTCCTCCATCAGGGATGCCTGCAACTCATCGAAGCCCCCAACCTTCCCCCCACCTGAAATTGGTGTCTTGCAACCCATTATGCCTCCCATTAACTATATCTATATCCGTGGTTCATCTCAGGGCTCTGATTCCAGGCTTCACTGTGTGGTTAAGACCTTCAGGAAAACAATGATTAGTGTCACAACACGTAGCAATGTTTTGAAGTGCAAATCAGTGCCTAGAGTCATTCCGACCATCAACTGCAAGCTTGAACCTTTGACATTCGAAGCTCTATGTGAATATTCTATTTAATAACGCGTTTTCCCTCTACCCTCTCCTTAATAGGTTATAATAAATCCAGGACGACATAATTATTCCTTGCCAAAACGTAGCTCCCATTTAATTTAGCCCTCTGACAGATATGGATACTTTATGGACTTTCGTAAAATTACAAGCCGAGATCATATGTCATTTTATTGTACAAAGTATTAAGAAAATTATTTTTACACCGCAAGTGCGAAGAGAGCGGTCGTGGCTTATTTCCCAGTCAGGACCACTTTTAGACAAATGATTGTGTCAAGTGTGCCCTCCTTTAGGTATTTCCCATAGAGCCGCTGTTTAAGAATTTTTTTATTACATTATTTTAATAGGCCACAGCAACTCAATTACTTGTTGCACTACGGGGGGTGGAGTGGGGGGGGGGGGTGGTGGTTTTTAATGTGCAGAAATCTCCAAAGCATTATCAAATCATCAAACACCATTTTTTCTATTTTCCGTGTCCACAACTTACAAGCAAACGCAATCACAAACAAAGCAGTTCGGAAATCATTTGGTTGAGGAAAATCAATGCACGAGGAGCTGCAGTCAAGGTCTGGTTCTTACTGTTCAATGTGCTATCCTTTTTTCGTTCTGATTTCTGCTGTCTTTTCATCAACTCCCCCCTTGCTCGGGTCCCGATCCCTGACTGTTCTGTGCCTTGGGACGTCCTCCCGACATGAAAGGCGCTCTATAAATGTAAGTGTAGCTCAGTGGTTAAGAGCGCCCGCCTTACAAGCGTGAGATCTGTGTTTTGAATTCAGGCAGGTCAGGGAGAAACCTTGGAAAAGTTTCCTTACTCCACACACACACACATATACACGCGCCTAATAATAATCCCTCAAAAAAAAACACAATAATAAAATTGGTCACTTTCAATCCACGACTGTTTGTGGGGGACGCTGCTGTGTGCAATTGGCTGCCGCGTTTCACCCACAAATATACAGTCAATTCACTTTACAGTATATTCTGTGAAGCGCTTTGAGACGTCTAGCAGACGGGAAAAGCGCTAGATCAAACTCAACAATTGTTATTATTTATTATTTTGTTGTTGTTGTTGTTGACGCATAACCCAATCTAAAGGTGCTTTCGGAGATAAGCAGTGAAGAGTTTGTTAAGTTAGGAAGAGCAAAGAGAACGTTTATCTTAAGCAACTGATAGCAAACCGGCTGTAAATAACTATTCTCTCAGATCCTGTGGTTCACCGGAGTGCAATCCACTGACAGACCATTACACTTGGAGATGGGAGTTTCATTACAGTTTAAATTATGACAAACTCGGAGCGAGCGAGGAAAGATTAGGCGAGGATCACGAGTTGAGTAAAAACCGCAGCCCAAATGAGCCAATCTGTAAATCCTTTGCACGGCCACCTTTTAACCGACTCTGTCGCAGTACAGTCTCAAAAAACAAAACAAAATACTTTGCAAATACTTCGCAAAGAAGTGCTCAGGCCTGGAGAGTTTTCCCGACTCTTGACAAAATTGCCGGTGTGATTGAGAACCTGTCCATATCACAGAGAGAGAGAGAGAGATTATAAACTGTAATTGAAGCAGAAATTGCCAAGAATGGGAAGCATTCTGGTCCATTGGAGGTACTTGTGATTCTTATTTCAAACTTACTTATCCCATTTTCTCTCTTCCCCTTCACCACCCATCACATCACAGCCAAGACCTGCTCCCAGGCCTCCACCAACGGCAGGGGTTCTGTAACCGGTGATTATGAGACAGATGACATTGAGCCAGAATGATGACGGCCTGAATTCCCTTGTTCCCGCTGTGGACAAGTGTCTGGCGGACGACAAGCGAGACCGTTCACAAGGTGGGTAACCAGCCAGAGTGAACAGACTCGATGGCCGCAAAGATATGTTTGCCTCGGATTAGCTTGAGGTCTAACTGCAGCGTACCTACCGCTGATGTTTGCCTACAAATACACAGTTACTAGACTTTGAAGTGAAAATCCTGCGCAGCACTTTTAATAATAATAATAATCCTTGCATTTGATATAGCGCTTTTTGCATCTTATCGTCGTCTCAAAACGCTTCACAGAATATATTGTCAAGTCAATTTTACAATCGCCCACTGTATATTTGTGGGCGTAACGCAGCCAATTACGCACAGCAGCGTCCCCACAAACAGTTGTGGATTGAAATGACCAATTTATTGTTGTTTATTTTGGAGGGATTATTATTAGGCGCGTGCGTGTGGAGTAAGGAAACTTGCCCAAGCTTTCGCCTTGACCTACCTGGATTCGAACACAGGTCTCAGCTTGTAAGGATTATTATTGTTTTGTATAAGGTGAATTTATATTATCTGTAACTTATGTTGTTACATCATGCTTGTGAAGTCAGGTAACATTCCAAAGTGTTTTACAAAGATGATGGGGATTATTAAGGAGGCGAAAAGTGGTGTGGTGGGGGGTGGAATTTGAGAACGGTGATCAAAGGCGATATCAGAAATTCACTTTTTAAGAGAGTTAACAGTAATAATAATCCTTGCATTTGATGTAGTGCTTCATCACGTTCTCTAGACATCTCAAAGTGAATTGACGGTATATTTGCGGGCGGAATGCGGTAGCCAAATGCGCACAGCAGCGTCCCTCCCACACACAGTCGTGGGTTGAATGGCCTACTCCTGTCCGGAAGGGTACAGAAAGGGGAGGATTCCTGGCCTCAGTAAAGGGTCTTCCCGAATGCTGGACAGTAGAGCAGGATTTGCAAGAAAAAGCAGTTTGAATAGACTGGGTGATCTGTGTGGACTTTGTGATCTTCCCGAGTTAAATCTTAGCGAATTTTACAATCACCCACTGTATATTTGTGGGCGACAAACTTGTAAAAAAAACATGGGAGAGGAAGGACGAAAGGTAGCGAAAGAGTAGATTGAAAACATTGCAACGTCACGCACTAAATCATCGGCTCTACTTACAGCTTCCTAGCCTTGAAGGTTTCCGCAAACTGTTGCACGCTAAGCAGGGAAGATAGATCAAGAGTCATAGCTTCCACCTTGGCTTTGTGCTGAAATAAAGCAAATGGGGAGGGAAGAAGAAGAAAAAAAAAATCAGATGAGCCAATGAATAGAATACAGTTTATTCCTGATAAACGTGAACACAAAAAAAAAAACACACGCCACAACAAGCTTTGAAAAACCCTCTCTCTCCCATTAAATTTGAGATGCGAGGCCGAGCTCTCTGGCATTCTTAGAAAACAAGACCTTAAACGGAACGAGCCCAGTAAAAAATAAAACCCAAAACACCACACAACACACACAAAACGCTTCTCCGCACGGCTCGTAAACAAACAAAAACAGGACGCTGAATACTTTCAGCTGGTTTAGTGGCAATGTTCACCGCTAGCAGTTTGTCGGTTTTACAATTAGAAGTTCTGCATTCTCGGTCACTCTCTTTATCAGGCATTTTGAGCCTAATGTGCTCTGTTCACGGCACTCCACACTTGCTTTGCAGCAAGGCTCCTGGATGAGTTATTTGGGTATAAGAAAATTCACTCAAAGTGATTCCAGCAATCTACGGTTTGAGCGGCTGTGTAAATACACATTTGGCACCCGGCACGCGCTGGAGAGAAGTGCACTTAGGAAAGTTAACATAAAACGGTACAACTGATCTTAAAAGCTTTTCTAAACTGCGACTCGCAATACATGCCTTTTCAATGGATCGTTACATTAAAGGGCGTTCATAAAATATGGTTCTGAGTAGGTAAGAACGGTGTCAAAATCCGGACTAACTGTTGTTTTATGCAGTCTCTAAGCATCCCTATCTTCATTCGTTCACACTCTGCTTTAAATTTCTTTTATTCCCATAGATTAAAATCGCTGCTGAAAGCTTCATTTAGTTGTCACACGCCACCCAGCTTCGTAAACATCAAAAACAACACAGTTTGTCTGGAGGCGAAGCTGATATTTAATAGTAATAATCTAATAATAATATTAATAATAATCCTTGCATTTGACATAGCGCTTTTCACGTCTTCTTGACGTCTCAAGGGGGGTTTCCGAGGGATTATATATAGAACCTAATTATATTGGCCAGCACCAGACACTCACTAACTGGTCACTCTCCAAACTCGGGTTACAGGGTAAAAGCCAAGCTAAACGAGTCCGACAGAGATACTGTATATAGAAGTTAAATAGGATCGAGAGTGTCAACCAGCTCTCCGATATGCCAAAACAACTAAGTTGAAAGCTTAAAAGGATACGAAAGCCTGTTGGATATTTTTCTCTTGTGCGACTGCAATATTAGCAACAGTGTGATTGACTGGGTGACCACTTCACTTGTCTCATAAAGACTTCGCATCAAAGGGCGCTTTATATTGAGAGCAATGCCCTGGTAAAAAGCAGTAAAATTCGATTTCAATCCCCAAAAGAATTGCTCTCTAAACTTCGACCCACTTTAAAGGAAACCAGTCCGGTTCTCTTCCAACGTAATATTAAATATGCAAGTTTATTAGTTGATTCATGCAGTCTATCAACTGAATCATGACAGCCTGAAAATTAAACTTCGCAACGGAAAGTACACAGACTCCACGCAGTTAGCACAGTTAATGTGACAACACGGTAACAGTTAACACGGCATTTTATGCTTGGCTTTAGTTTCCTCTCTGTCTAATGAAATTGGCATCTGCAGTCAATCCAATCAGACAACCAGATTAGTCCGAACCTGCAGTTAAATTCACAGCGGTCGCTGTTAAACGTACTGACTGCGTGTTTGCAGCTGAACGCAACAGCCAATTTGCATAAAACAAATATTCCACAAACAGCCAAGAGGTGAATGACTGATCAACTGGAGGACTTTGACCAGGACACACAACGAGAAGTTTCCTTCCTTTTTCTTTAACCTCCACCAATGAAGACGGAGATGTGACTGACATGCGTTCAACGTTTTGGCCAAAGCAATGGCACCACCAACACTGCAAGGCTTCTAGAGTCCGGCATTAAAAGTGTCAGCATTAACCCAAACAAGACAAGCAACATGAATCCCTCCGACCTTCTGCCCAGAGGGTGGAGAGCAACTGACACCAAATCTACAAGAAACTTCACACACGTCTGAGAAGTTCAAAATGGAGTACCGGACCGAAGTGTTAAATTCTAAGCCTGGTGCTAAATAAAAATATAAATTAATGAGTATAAGCACAGAGACAAAGAGCTCTCTAAATGCACTGAGATGCTTTCAGGGGTCGGAAGTGGTGGCTATATGAGTGTAAGTTGTTGTTGTTATTGTTGAGACTGGACGCAAATAGGTCACCTTTGAAAACAGTTTCTACGGCCGTTATAATTCACCGCCTCTCATCTCCACGCAGTGACGCCGGTCACTCAACGCGGTGCGTGGAACGGCTAACTGTCTGCTCGTCTAACAACCGGAGGAGACTTGTGGCTTCGGGCAGAAAACTGGCGGGAACGAGCGGAGGTATTTTCACAGACCTTAGTCAAATAACACCACACCAACACAATAGCTGCATTCTCCCTGCTGTTTCCTGGTGCCCAGCGCCAACACATCGAACTTCAACCGTGCAATGTTCCCCCGCAGTTGGGTTGCCCAAAGATAATACTGGACTTAATCAACTTGATGCAACACTTCGAAAGCGTAATCAGCCAAAACTGCATGCAGTTGGGTGGGGGAACTGAGGTATAAAAACAGCCGTCCGGATGAAGAGCTACTCATCACTGAGTTACAAGCTGTGAGATGGCTTTATTATACACGGTCTCAACATTAAGTCTCGGGTAATCCTCAACGGCTGAGCCTGAAAGTTCAGGCAATCTTCCGTGTGTAAAGAAATGTCCAGCAAACGTACAGAAAGTATTTCTGTCAGCCTGTCAAATGCCCGTTTTTTTTTTTTAGCCTTGGGTGCATAACCCAATATTCAGCAGCAGTAGATAGCATGGCAACTGCGCAGGGGCTTAATAAAACATTCGTGAAATTATGTACAGTACAGAAATCGCACAATAGAAGTCCACTTCACATCACAACCCTCCCTCAATAGCATCTTCGCAACACACTCAGTGCCCCGTTTGACATAAAAAAAACGCAGCGTTTCTGCACTGACTGGAATAATTCTCCGGGTTTAAAAAAAATCTTTAAATCAGTTTGTCGTAGTGCCAAAAATGTAATCTTCACATAAAGCTGCAATTCATGACCCAGTCATGCTGCCTAGCAATGCAAGTCCTGTACTGTACCACACAAAACATTAATCCTTCGTACACTAACAGATGCTGGCAGGATTTTAGGTCAAAATGTAGTTATAAAATGACAAATTATGTTTTGTGTTATATGTAGACAGCAATAGAGCCCACAAATAAGCTGATAAATGTCAACTACACTTTACCGCAAACAGTTTATTTTTTATTACAGTATAACCATAAATGTTCCCGGAGCTGGACTGAAGATTTATTTAGTGCAAGAAGAAAACAAGATTACATTTGACATAAAGTAATATGTGGCATATCACTGGTGTTCTGGGCAGCAAGCCCTCGTGGGAATGAACCATGCACAGCTAGACTAACAAATCTGCTGTCTGCCACAATACACGATAAGCTATATTTCCTCAGATACACTCCCCCACCCCACCCCCCCAAAACAAACACACACATTAATACAGAACTGATTAAAACCAAACTTCAGAAGACGGCAGTTTGTTTCACTATCTTCTTACATGATGTAGAACTTACTGCAAAACTGCGACGGTGATTATACAAATACGCGGGGGTGATCTTTTAGGCCAGAATCAAACGACCCGTCATTTATCACGAGGAAATCCTTACCCATGTGTGAAAATCGCTAGAACATCTGACAGCGCCAGACAAGAGCATAGATAAACAGTATTTAGCCCACTTATCAATTTCATTTGTCACTAGGTGTGCTATAATTGTTTGTCAAATTAATGCATTATTCATTTCCCGCAAACTCGCACTACAATGCCACACCGGTACTGTACAAATAAAATAACTAATTGCTGAACGCAAAAAGAGAGAGATCGTTTCACGGCTATTTCGGCCTCGCTTCAGTTAGACAATACTAATAATAATAATGCATTTGATCTAGCGCTTTTCACATCTTCAAGACGACTCGAAGAGCTTCACGGGAATATACTGTAAAGTGAATTGACTGTATGTTTGTGGGCGAAATGCGGCAGCCATTTGCGCACAGCAGCGTCCCAACAAATAGTCATGAATTGAGTGACCAAATCATTATTGTTGTTTAGTTAGTCGTTGGGTTACAAAGCCTTTTTCGGTCACATGCCAATTCCTGGTGTGTAACTTCAGAAAAAAAGACTGACATCAGGTGTTGTTTTTTAGAAAACCTATCCAGGAATATTGCTAAATCTTGCACTTTTTTTTAAATAAAAAATTTAATACAATGCTTAATGAGCCCTACGCATTTCGGCTACAAACTGACATTTCTTTTATGCAATGCTTTCTGTACAGGGGGAAACCCCGAAGAGATCAAAGGAAAATAGCAGGAGTTAACCCTGTTCTGGGAGTGTGAGTGGGCGGGGGGGGGGGGGGGGGGGGGGGTTCACTTCAACAGACATGTAGGACAATGGTGAAAAATTAAAAACCCTTTGGAGTAACTCACGATATCAAGTTAATCAACTTATTGTGAATAAGTCTTACTGGAGTCCTGTAGCTCAGTGGTTAGAGTACTCGCCTGACAAGCGTGAGACCTATGTTCAAATCCAGGCAGTTTGAAACTTGGGCAAGTTTCCTTACTCCACACTACACACACGCACGCACCTCATAATAATCCCTAAAAAAAACCCTATAATAAATTGGTCATTTCAATCCACGGCTGTTTATGGGGGACGCTGCTGTGCGCAATTGGCTCCCATGTTTTGCCCACAAATATGCAGTCAATTCAGTTGACGTTATGTTCTGTGAAGAGCTTTGAGACATCGATAAGATGTGAAAGCGCTACATCAAATGCAAGGATTATTATTATTATTATTCACAAAATTCATCAAAAAAAGAAAGTTCCTTAAGTTTAAGTTTTCACTTCTAGACTGCAGCCACTTACACATTTTGCCCATTGACATGTGGTTAAAATACCACGGACACACATACACACACACATGCACACATGGATCCCAAAGTTGACCATTTATCAAAGCTCCTCAGTCGAGCTGTAGACAGAAACAAGGTCTGGTTTACAATGGATCATCTATGAGGTGCAACTGGTCAGGGTTGTAGAATGTAATGTTAAACTCATCAACTTAAAAGACTTTCAGATCCATTACAGTTTAGAGTCGTTAAGAAAGATTTCCTCTCTCTCGTAAGAACGTGTAAGAATAATTCGGCCCCTCGAGCCTGCCCCACCATTCAATAAGATCATGGATGATCTTCTAATCTAACTCCGCCTAACCCGCCTTATTCCCCTAGCCCTTAATCCCTTTAGCCACAAGAAATCTGTCAGTTTCAGTCTTGAGTATGTTCAAGGACTGACTGAGCATCTTTTGGGGGTAGAGAATTCCAGAAATTCACTACTCTCTGAGTAAAGAAGTTTTTTCCTCAACTTCGTGCGAAAAGGTTGACCACCTAATCTAATCTTTTACCTTGATAATTTGTCCCCTTCCAAGAGATGAAACTGACCAGTGTAAGTGTCAGTAGTACAAAACTGCACATTGTCCGTTCGAGGAAGCGGACGAGATGGAGCATGAGTTTTTTCCCCCCAAAAAAATCAGAATAGTGGATTTTTCTGCGGAGCTAATTTAGCTGCCTGAACACCTGCTTGTGCAGAAAATTGGAAGCCGATGAAATTACATCAATGCAATTGGGAGTTGAACGATTGAAGTTTGAAACACAGAATGTCCCTGTGCCCTTTCAAGTCAAATTACGAGAGGAGTGAGTTGTCAATTAGGCGAGACTCTTAAACTGCACGCAGCCCGGAAATATTTGTGAGTCGACGTATCAATCTGAGAAGTATAACAATGTTCACATCCTATTTAATTCACCCCCCCCCCCCCCCCCACTCCCACCAAACACACACACTCCGCCACCACCCCCTTCTTCCTCTCTTAGCCGCTTAAATAACCTTTCAGTAGCCTTGCCGTGATTGATAGGCGAAAGGACACTGAATCATAAGAGTCGGCCTTATACAATCCGATTCATTAGGTTCTGCAGACGTTTTCAGTTTGAAGCCTGCCCCCTCCAAGTAATAATCTTTGCACTTGATATACTGCTTGTATCATTAAAAACGTTTCAAAGTGCTTCGCGGGTAATGTAGTGTGAAATGTAGTGGCTGCGTACTTTGTAAGGCAAGACAGACGTAGCAATCAATCGATTTGCACCTGTGATACGACCGGCTAGTTTACTCGCAGGATGAGAAACTCCCATTTTGTTACGAACAGTGTTTAGAAACATTGTCGATATCCACCTGAACAGGCAGATTCAGACTGGATCACAGCTAAATGCCTGACTCAACCTGCAGCTTTCCAATCCAGAGGAGGGCACGTTACCAAACTTGCCAAGCGGATACACCTTCATTCTTTAAAAGCGCAACACACATCTCATCCCTTAACCTGCAAAACCAAGACGTACAGACACTGCGGTGAATTTTGCAGGAATTCAACTTGATTCCACGTTGTCGGGGAAGCGATGGGAGTTCGTTGGTTGTGACTCAAGGACTTAAGCATCGCTTTGAAAAACAGATGTTTTGTGGCTGAGATCTACCCCGATAAACAACAATCACAGAGGGACGTAAAAGCACGTTGTTAAGTCACCAGCAAAAGACCCAGTGGAAAGATATTGCTAGATTCCGGAGTAGGTGCTTTTGGATGTGATCCAACCTTAAAAGGTGCACAGAGCTTTCTAATAGATTAAAACCCGATGAAGAAAATAAAGTTTATTGTCTGGAAAGAAGTTCGGGTGGAGGGAGCGGGGGGGAAGAAAAAAAGGCACGGTAAAAACACTAAGGTAATGAAGGTGAACAATTAGGCAGATGCTCGTTTTAGGACACGCTGGAAATAAAAAGAGGAAAGCGAGATTAGCGGCCCGGGAGTTTTATGGGAATCGTGACAACTTGAATGCGGTTCCAAGGACATTTACAAAGTTGAAAAATCATCCTTCATTTTTAACGTCAGAACGTTGCCGAACACGGAAAATGTCTCATAATCCGGTTTAATGGGTTAGTATTTGAGCAGCCAGTGTTGGGAGTCTCTTAATGAAGCACACATTTTTTTTTACTATTTAGAAAGCATCAAACAGCTTTCCTCTTGCGACAGAGCTCGTTAGGACCTTGTCGCCTGAGCTTCACTGTCAAACAACCCAGCGCAGAATAGAATAGAAATGGTTTAGCAGAGAGAGCCGCTGTTTCTTCAGGTCCACCTCATCTCTTCAGAAACTCCTGTGGCTCAGTGGTTAGACCACTCGCCATACAAGCATGAGAACCTGTGTTTCGAATCCAGGCAGGTCAGGGCGAAACTATGGGCAAGTTTCCTTACTCCGCACACACGCACCTAATAATAAACCTGCAAAAACAAAACACAATAATAAAACTTGATATTTTTCAATCCACGACTGTTTGTGGGGGACACTGCTGTGCGCATTTGGCTGCTGCATTTCGCCCACAAATATACAGTCACTTTGAGATGTCAATAAGATGTGAAAAGCGCTATATCAAATTGCCAGGATTATTATTTATTATTGTTAAAAAAAGCTTTGAGATGTCCAGAAGAGAGAGCGAGCGAAAGAGACTGAGATTGTCCATCAAAATACACAGTCTATTCACTCCAACAGTAGATTCCGTGAAGCGCTTTGAGACATCTCGATGACGTGATAAGGCGCTATAATCAAAATGCAAGGATCATTAATATCAATGTGCAATACATATCTCGTATCTCTGCAAGTATCTCCATGATAATTCTTTGCATATTTAGTGATATTTTCAAAGCATTGGATTACTTTATATATATATATATATATAAAGATCTTTTGATATCAGATGATAAACATATGTTGTCACATATGGAGCCAATCAGACATGTTCTGTTAACATCACAATGAGAACTATATCCCCCACTGCAGAACATCTGGCCACACAAACGTCTCATCTGGTCTTGTTCTCAGCAAGTGTCCTCCCAAAATCAAAGGTGAGATATCTTTTACGCCCGCAAAATACACAGTCACATTTGGCAGCATATACTGCGAGGCTCTTTGAGACATCTCAACGATGTGACAATAATCCTTGCATTCGATATAGCGGCTTTTCACACCTTATCGACGTCTCAAAAGCACTTCACAGAATATACTGTAAAGTGAATTGACTGTACATTTGTGGGCGAAACGCAGCAGCCAATTGCACACAGCGGGGTCCCCCACAAACAGTCATGGACTGAATGACCAATTTTTATTATTGTGTTTTTTTTTGATGGATTATTATTAAGCGTCTGCGCATGTGAAGTAAGGAAACTTGTCCAAGGTTTCGCCCTGACCTGCCTGGATTCGAATACAGGTTTCACGCTTGTAAGGCGAGTGCTCTAACCACTGAGCCACAGGAGGAATGATGGTTTCCTACATATCAAATGTAGCATTATATTGCAGTGATTATTATCACTGCAAAACGCTCTCTCTATCATGAATATACAGCCCTACCATTTAGGGCTTTGCCTTAAAAAATCATGCCTTGTGCACCTAGGAATCCTTCATATTGGCAACTGTGTGATATAAGTGTAAAATCATTCACTCCCACCTCACCTCACCACATTAACATTCTTCACCTCGATAAAGTATTATACATACTCAAAAAGAGACTCAACCAAATAATCCTTTCTCTCCCCACCACCAACAAATAAATAAAATGACTGTTTTGAAAAAACAATACAGAAGAAAAAAATTATATCTGGTCACTTTGCATTCATTCTAGCATGGGTGAACTTTGATTCAACCAGTTACAGAGTGGTATAAATATTTTTTGTGAAGGCAAAATTGTATTGAAACTTTATAACATAGGGCAAATGAAACACAAACAGACAGATCTATATGGAAAACAAAATGACTGCTCAATGGGCAAATGGTCTATGGAATTCAGGGAGCACAGTAAATTAGACAGAGCAGGCTCATTAATAGTTCTGACATGGTTACATTCCTTGAAATTGGATGTATTTCTCAGAGGAAGTATTAGGATTTAAGAAGGATACACTATTACTTCCAAAGGGAGTACTATATCTAGAAGGGAATTTCAAAACTGCCACAGTTTATCAATTAAATCAAGTAAATCTACAGCGCTGGACAATTCATTTATATATTTGGAGTTTGCTTAAAATGTAACATTTGTGCAATTAATCTCGATTATTAATATTTAATACTTGGGAACATATCCCAAACCATGTTCTTCTGGGGTCTTAAAAAGTGAATATATGAATGTAATGGAAATTGTGTTGTGGTGGTTTGAAATTCAAAGTGAATTCCACCGAGTTTTACTCTAATGTCCACAGCAGTGAGAGCAGAGATGAAAAGTGGTTTCTCTGTGTAGTTAGAAAATAATTAGACGCAAACAACACTGCGGGCTGATCGTTTTTGGCTCAGGAGGCTGTCGTTAAAAATCCTGACCCCAGCACTTTCTTCTCCATTACTCAAACCGTACGGCGGCCGCAAATATTTTATTGTGTACATCATTACAAATTACAGTAGAGGAAAACACCACCGCCCCACACCCCGAAGAAAAGAAACGCACAAGACTGTGGAGGAATAGACCAAAGCAAAGCCAGAGAGCTGCGTTTCATTCGTAAAGAGGACGACAATCATTAAATCCATGCTCAAACAGGGTGTGTTTCGTTAACACGTTAGAAGAGAGAGAAGTAAATTCGGGACAGGATTCCACCCAATTCAATGACAGGGATCTAATTTATGTTGCATACTATAACGTAAAGCTCTTGTTAAGATTTGCAAAGTTCTATCCTACGTTAAACGCCAGGGCCCCGATGTGTCATCGCAGATCAGCATTTCTAGGTGTGTGTGTGTGTGACGTAGCCTGGTGAAGTTGCACAGTGAGAGGAAGCCAGTACACACATACAATGTGCTCTTTACGCTATTTTCATTGTGATTTTTATCTGACCAACTCGTGCTGGTCAGATGAAAAACTACTACTATTACTAATAATAATCCTTGCGTTTGATATGGCGCTTTTCACGTCTTCTAGACTGTCTCAAAAACGCTTCACGGAATGTACTCTAAAGTGAATTGACTGTATATTAGTGAGCAAAACGTGGCAGCCAATTGCGAGTAGCAGTGTCCCTTCACAAACAGTCGTGGAATGAAATAACCAATTTATTATTGCTTTTTTTTTGAGGGATTATAGCAGGATAGCAATAGCAGGATTTGTCTCATTTTAATGTCACAAAAGTCCATTAGCTACATGGCTTATGATCAGGGAGGCAGTGTTATATTGAAAGTGCGTTATAATAATAACAATGATAATAATATTAACAGTAGCACGCTGGAATTATTAACCAAAAATATATCTACATCGTCACAAAGAATAGGAACCTGTTTCTGGTAGCTAGAAAGACACAACTCCAGCCCGAGGGAAGGCCCCTTATTAAGGACAAACTTGTCCAGCTAGGACCACCCTACCCGTCAGTTGAGGCTATGGCTTGCAGGGTTAACAGCTGCTGGGTGGCTTGTCTCCTGCCCCTTAAGTGACTGGTCGGTCTGCCCTTCCAGGTCCTGCCGATGAGCCAGGGCTTGGGGTGAGCTGTGTTGTCATCAGCAGCGAGAGAGAGAGAGAGAGAGAGAGACAGAGAGAGAGAGAGAAACAGAGAGAGCCCTGGATACACTGAGGACCTCAGCCCGGCTCGGGAACCATCTAGAGACTGTCATAGAGACGCGCTTCCCGTATTCCGTTGCCAGACATGTCACCTTGAAACCAGTTCAACTCCAAGGAGACCCTGACCCTGATTACCTCCCTCCTTCTCCCACGCCCACCCCACCGACCACCCTCTCCTCCCTCCCCCCTCCACCCCCCCCCACCCAAAGGGAATAGCTCGAAGCAGTAACTGACTGGAATTCAATCTGCTCTTTGTATCATCAGCACCTATGCAAAAGAGATTGGAGTTTTTATGAGTAAAAGCACAGGACTAGACTTTATTGTGATTCGGTGACAAGGAGCTAAATAGACACGATTGAACGTATGCTTTGCCTTTCGCAGCCTTGGGCAGAGAAAGCATTACAGCAGCTTTCAGGCTTAACTGGAATGTATCGCACGCCGATAACAAATAAATAAAGTAAAAGCTGGCAATTTCTTATAGCTAATTATGCTGATTTTTTTTTTTTAACCAGGCAGTGTTTGGCTGCTTAGGAAAACTGGTTTGGGTTTTATGAAATGCAACATTAAACAGCGCATTACATCACTTACAGTGCTTCGCAGTAAAATTGGATCAAATTAACTTCTGGCAGTTGCTCTTAGCCTAAGGTGGTACATGTATAAGATGCATCATCTTCCCGGCCTTGTTTATTGCGCTCTCTCTCTCTCTCTCTCTCTCCAACCGCACGGACTGTAACATATTCGAAGGGCCAGTGGCCTAAAAACAGCAGATTCCTTGACTTAATGGATCTGCGTTTGTTAAGCCTAATGAGTAAAATTAATTGCACCTGGCGGTCGTACACAAGGTTCAACTTTGCCTGAAGTGATGGCTGAGATCTAGACTCTCCAACAGGACTGCGTTGCACATAGTCAACTCTCACGTTCTTTCGCTAGTAAAATAGCTTGCTGACAAGTTGCACAGGTTTGCTTTGTGGAGAGGTGGGGAGGGAGGGAGGGTGGAGGTGGGGGGAGAGTGGGGTGGTGGGGGGGGGGTGAAAGGACCACGTTGCGATGTACGGCTTTAAGAATGACCAGACCACACGAAAAAAAACTCTTCAAAGTAACTGTGAAAGCTGGAGGCTAATTCATCATGCTGTCAGAATACTGACATTCGTTCATAAATACAATCCAATCTCCTGTACACCTGGCTGAGTCTACTGTTCAGCCCCATGTAATTCACTAATTACTCCTTCTCCTCCTGCCCCTAGCATGGGAGCGCCCCGGCTCGCAACGAAGGAGTGATGATGAAGCAAGAGAGTCAGGGCAAAGATCCCTTAACTTCATACACACGCCGCGCAATTAATAAAGAGAGCTTGTCTTTCCCCTCCCGAGGGCTGGAATATGCCTTTTCAGCAGATGATGGTGATGAACAAACAATTTCTATATTGCCCGGGAAAATTCCACAGAGCAAACGCCGACAAGCGCACTGAGACTTGCCTTTTTCTCCGAGTAGCTAAAGTTCACAACACAAACAACCGCAGAGCGTTGTACTTTTTTTTTTGTTCTTCCTAACCCATGGAGTCCTATTTCTTTCCCACTCGAAGACATTTACCTTCTGTCTCTCAATTACAGTACAAACACACCTTTTTTTTTTCCGCAGCCAGAAGCGTACAGCAGAAGTCCTTCCCACGTAAGTGTGTCCTGAGATTTTGGGTGCAGGAGGGTGGTGGGTGGGTGGTTTGTGGCAGCGTCCTCTCACACATTTTAAGCTCAGGTGTCCTGCTAACTAAAAGGTGAGGGCTCCAAGCCACACGTTTTGATTTGAGTTTATATATACAGTAGTCTCTCTAGGCTGATGCTTCAGGAATGTTCCTTTATCAAAGAGAGGCAATTTCACAATCGTTTATGCTACAATAACAAACGCCACACTCGCCTTCAAGAACAATTGACAGTAATGGTGAGTTACTCTGAGCGATTTTGATGTGAGAAGGTACGTGCAAAAAAAATGCAAGTTCTTTCTTAATGCCAACAAAATACACAGTCAATCCACTCTACGCTGTATCTGGTGAATATTAATAATCCTTGCGTTTTGATACTGCGCTTTTCATGTCTTCTAGACGTCTCAAAGCGCTTCACAGAATATACTGTAAAGTGAATTGTCTGTATATTTGTGGGCAAAACGTGGCAGGCCAATTGCGCACAGCAGCGTCCCCCACAAACAGTCGTGGATTAAAATGACCATTTAATATTGTTTTTCAGAGATTATTATCAGGCATGTGGAGTAAGGAAACTTGCCCAAGGTTTCACCCTGATCGGCCTGGATTCGGATCACACGTCTCACGCTTGTAAGACGAGGGCTCTAACCACTGAGCTACAGAGAGACATCTCAACAACGTGATTCAGCACTGTATCGAATGCAAGGAGTATTATTATTATTATTCTCTGGAATATTATTGATGAATTTGATAAGTAAACGTTAACTTAGAAGGTGCATCACCCATAGACCTACCCTGTAACTAAGATTCCATCGGTTGCCTGATGGATCAACACTTCACAATGTCCAGCAGCAGAAACCAGCGATCATTCTCTACAACTGAACTACTCAAAGTTGAACACACTTATATCAGGTGGGGGTAAAAGAGGGGGGGAGGGACGGTGGAGATGGAGCAAATGAACCAATTTTCTTTTAACCTGAAAGTTCAGATGGTGCTACTTTAAAGCTGCAATCAAACACTTCCAACAATGAATGGCAGCTGCTAACAAAAAAAACACAGTCCTGGGACTTGTATCTATTCACTGACACTGGTGGTTTGCGATGTTTTAAACAGCATTAATTACACGACTATTATTCTCATACTTCAGTGCACTGGAGTGATCCCCGTGCATCATTTCCGTTATAAAGCATATTCTCAAAAACACAAAATGATTTTATAATCTCTGACAGTATGTTAATTCAACTAATAGAGGGAGTAATTTTCCTTAATTGGCTTCAGTATACTCCACAGAAATAACATCTGCACTCATCACTCTGAGAGACAGCCTGGAAGTGTTAGAACCATATTAAGATACGCTGCAGTCCAGTGCTGTATTGAGGGACGACTGCATTGTCGGAGGTGCCGTGTTTCGGTTAAAATGAGCTCCCGGCTGCCTGTTCTGGTGGACGTTGCAATAATAATAATAATAATCCTTTGCATTTTATCTTATCAACGTCTCAAAGCGTTTCACAGAATATACTGTCAAGTGAATTGACCGTATATATGTTTGTGGGCGAAGCGCGGCAGCCAATTGCGTACAGCAGCATCCCCACAAACAGTCGTAGTTTGAAAAAGATCAATTTTTATTATTGTGGGGGGTTTTTTTGGCTGGATTATTATTAGGCGCTCGCGCGTGTGTGTATAAGGAAACTTGCCCAAGGTTTCGCCCTGACCTGATGTACCTGGATTCGAACACAGGTCTCACCCTCGTAAGGCGAATGCTCTAACCACTGAGCTACAGGAGCTCCACGTGAAAGATCGCTTAGCACAAACTCAGGAGTAAAGAGAAAGGAGTAAAAACAGAACGCGTGTTTCGAAAATATGAACGCTGGAAGTCAAATTGCAACGTTAGTCAAGAGAAACAAATATTTTTGATTGCGTTTCGCCGAGCTTTCTGTGGTCCAAAGGAATGTTAATGGATAACAGGCAAAACAAGAAAGGAATGGCCCGCAGTTAATTGCGAGACAGCATCGAGACAGCATGTCGCAATGTCAAACAGTCAACACTGCCTCCAACATGGCAGCACGATAGGGAGTCCTTCACACCAGAAGGGCATTGTGAAATGTTGTCTATTAAACCTCAAGGGGCTGACGGAACGCTATTAATCTCGTAACCAGTTTTCAACAGTAAAGTTTAATAGTTTTGTACAAGACGTCGACCGTGATATCATAAGTTTTAAACCCGTCAGCCAGCACTGAGCAGGCTTTTCTGCGCTTTTTATTTTAAAATTAAATCAAAAAATAGCAAAACGCCCTTCGCTTTGTACAAGACTTGCATGGTTTCGGTAGAACACGGGCAGCAAAAATGAACGGGAACAAAGCAAAAATGTTCAAACCAACTTTTCCACAATACACGCCCCCACCCCCCCCCCCCCACTCACTCACTCACGAACAAAAACACACACACAGTGTTGGGAATGAAGTTCGAACAGAAATCATATTTCAGCAACAAACCAAGCAGATACTGTAAACAGTGGCTCCCAACTGATAGAAGTTGCTGGTGCGAATGAAGCAGGAGGCATCAATTCAGTTAACTGGGAACTCTGTCCATTCACGAAAGAGAAGGGTTTAGAAGGCTATTTCGGAGGGTTGGAAAGGGGATTAGGATGAGTGGATAAACACGATCAGAGGGTCTGAATGGCCCGTTTCATTGCTGTCTCTATATAATTTCTATATAAAATTCTAAAAGGCAGCAAATGAAATGGTGGGGGAAATTAAAAATAATTGTAAGGGCATGAAATGAAAAGTATTTACCCATTACGCTTGATATCAAGGCAGAGGAGGTGTGTGTGGGGGTGGGGGGGAGATATCTTACAGTAAACTTAAGGAAAGAAAAATTTAAATTCCATATTTTTAAGATGTTGTTGCAGTCGTTTTTAGAAAGAGTTTGAAATGTCAAAAAGGCAGTAATTCACTTCCTTGGACTTGGTATAATATTTCAAACCAAAAATAAACCACGCCAAATAAAGACGCGGAAACCAAGCGGAGAGGAAACACCTCAAACAAATGAACTTCCAAACAAATTCTTTTTTCAAGATGTCTATTTGTCTCCAGGGCAGTTTTGAACATTGAGAGAACAGAGTCTGGCAGCATTGTAACAAGGCTTGCATCTTAAAAACGCTCTAGCAGATCGCGAATGTCTTTCGAACACCACCCCCCCCGCCCCGCGCCCCCCACCCACCTAAGAGCTTTCTCGTTCTCTTGTTCACACATTTCATTCGTAAAATTCCAAAAAACAATTGGGGCTTTTGTGTTGACGTTTAGCTGGCGAAATCTGTACCTTGCAGAACCAGCGAATGCTAATTGTTCCCAGGGCACAAACCAGTGGCGTTAAGAGTGGCTCATTTGGCCTCCGCGCTTTACCATGGCAAAGTCCTTCACTAAAAAAATTAGTATATTCTATTGGGTTTTATCGAGTTACAGTGCTACTGAATATCCTTCAGGTGACTTGAAACTCACTGGTTTAGCTTGTAAAAAAAATGGTGTCCCAAATGAGGGAATTAACAGACAGCGCTCGGTGGGGGTGTGGGAAGACGGGGGTGGGGGGGAGAAGGGGGGAGTCGTTGGGAGGAGAGGAAAAATCTAAAGAAAAAGAGAACTTTGTAAAGGAAAGAAAATGAGCATTGTGGTTAAATAACAATAATAATTAATCCTTGCCTTTTGATATAACGTGTCATTGAGATGTCTCAAGAGTATGTATTCTAAAGTGAATCGAGCGTGTATTTTGCGGGTGAAATTACCATTTATTGTTTTTAAAAAATCAGCTCCTCTGAATATCCTAACACGTGGCACATTTCTTTTTTTAAAAAAAGTCTAAATCCGCAAGTCTTAGCGGTAACATCTCCCCTTTCTTAAACCTCCGTGCCTCGTGCCAGCCAGGATAACAAGGGCTCCCTTTGTATTCCCACCTACTTGTGGACAAGCACTCAAAATCCATCAGTAACTCAGCTTGTGGCATGAATAGTAGGAATGAACCCATAACCTTCCACACACTGCTGCATAACGGGAGCCTCAATGCACTCTGCTAACGACTGCCACAAGATCCTGAACTGGTTCGGTCTGCAGACAATTGCTTTGACAGGATGCGCTGTATTCAGCCACTTGCAGAAAGGCTAGACTGCGGGTCCCATTTCTCTTCATTTCATCCGGCCGCAAATACTTGACAGGTAGGAGAGCCATCTTCCACCGGCAATGCCTCACTTAAAAACAGGGAATGCATTTAGCGTACAAACATAAAATAAAAATGTAGATTTGTGTGTCATCATGTTTCAGGTAGCAATGCATCTTTATCTGACAAGGGTGTCTATGGAATGGACATGTTTACTGCACTCTCAGTCCTTAAGCACGACTTCATACAAAATTGATGCATCTCTGCTGAATATCCTAATAGGTTTATGTTTTTTTTTGAAAAAGTCACACTGCGCTATATCCCACACAAGTCATTTCGTATTAAAGTGCTGTTCATTCCTGGAGAGTGCGTGGAATAAGAGATTTTTTTTATTTAAAAAAGCACTTCTAATAAAACTGATATCTTTTTAGCTATTCTAAGTAAGACAACAGGATGTGACAAACACAATTCTGCACATTAAGCTAGATTACATACTCTTAAATCAAAATAGTACTCATGCGTGCAAACATATTACAGTTTTAGAAACTTCAACATTTCAACTCAAATGTGTTTCATTACTTAAACTGTTTTGTTTTTCTTCTATCATCAGATTACTGGACTTTTAAAGGCTAACGTGCCTGGAGAGAGGAGAAGCAGGGATAAGTGCTTTGTAAATTCATTTATTTCTTTTTTATTATGATTACATTAAAAAAACAATCGATTGTTCCATACTATAAATATCATGCAAAATCAAACGCCTGGCTAAAACAGCATAAGGATAAGATTAAATCTCAACATGTAATTGGGGAAATAGGCTTTTTATTTTTTTTCAGGATATTAAGTGGGGGAGGTGGGGGGGGGTGGGTGTAATGTGTAGTTTGGTGGTAATGTACGAGGTCCTGGCAGAGAGTGTTCAAACTGGTCAACCTTTTGAGGGAGATTTCTACCTACCCTGTTGAGTGGAAAAAATGGGGAAGCAAGAAGCACGCACTCCATTTCAGTCACATCTAAAGACATTTCTAGGGCAGTTGGTGACATGCTTACGTGAAACGTTCAGTTCGGATTTGGATACTTCCAGCCAACTTGTGGCTCTCGGATGCATTACAAAAACACGCGTATAAAATACTCCACACTGCTCGTCGCCTCTCCCTGCTTCAGATTTAGCATCAGGCATCAATCAGCCATCGCACGGCTAACAATAAAAAGCAGAGGAAGATAGATTGAAAATGTGGGCGGTTGGGGTGAGCTGGGGTGGGTTGGGGAGCGGGGAGGGGGGCAAAATTGACAAAGGGACTTCCAGGATTGGTTTCATAGAATTAATATAATGTCTAAGCGCAGAAACAAACGGGACTATTCAATGCCGGTGGTTTCTCTCCACAAAGGCTATCTGATCCGATCCAACTCTCCGTTTGCTCGCTTGCCAACTCCTTTAATATTCCTCTCTCTTTTTTTTTTCTTTCCAGTCGGCTATCAAATTCCCTTTGAATAGAACTGCCGGACGCCTTTCTACCTTCACTCAACAGTCGGCTTGTCCTACCTTCCATTTGCCCCACTGCCTCCTGCCCACCCAATTACCTGGTCTGTTAATTTTCCCTCCCGGTCTACTGCGTTCAAATGATAAACAAAGAGTTCAGCCGTGTGACCGTAGACACAAAGATGTTCTCGTCTCCTCTCCGCTCTCAGTTTCCAGCAGCGAAGGCAAATATACAAAGAGGTGCAATAATAATAATAACCCTTGCATTTTGACTTAGCGCTTTTCATATCTTAATCGATGTACTCAAAGCGCTTCACAGAATATACCGTCAAGCGAATTGACTGTATATTTGTGGGCGAAACGCGGCAGCCAATTGCGCACGGCGGTGTCCCTCACACAAACGGCCGTGGATTGAAATATGATTTTATTTTAAAGTGATGTTATTGACTGAATTTCATGTTACACAGTTCATTCGAATTAGTTTTACTCAATACTGGGTTTCCTCCAAATCAGACACGGGAGCTCTGAGATTGCGTACTGGAGTGACTACTGGCGTTGAACTAACTCCTCCATACCTTAGGAAACAAACAGTGACAATCTCATCTCCCCACCTGATTCATGAAACAGTAAACTGAGCAGTTTTATCAAAGCAGCAGGGAAGCAATCCCTGCTGTTCTGTACAAGTTGCAGCTCTCGATTCTTATTTCGTATCAACCAGCTACAAGGGAGATCAGTGGCGAAGAAGGTTTTGCTTTAAGCTCCATTCAAGGATATTATATAGGTCAGGGCCTGGGACACTCAAGCTAATACTGATCAATGCTTTCTGTGGTAAATTACAATCAAAGTCATATTCAGTCATGGAGTCAAGACTATTTTTGCTTCATGCGTATGTTCCCACGATTAAATACTGCATCACACTGTATCCTAGCTGATATACTCCCATAGTGAATAGGTAGTTTAGGGCATGTGTGTGTGCATGCGAGCGATCGCCAGGAAGGTGGAAAGTGAATTAGATGGGACAGTGGTGTTTTTTTTATCTAGCATTTCTTATGTTCTTATAAAAATCATTGCATTTGATTTTAATAATAATAATCCTTGCATTCGATATCGCGCCTTTCACGTCTTCTAGACGTCTCATAGCGACTTCACAGCATGTACTGTTAAGTGAATTAACTGTACATATTTGTGGTTGAAACGCGGTAGCCAATTACGCACAAACAGTCACTGATTGAAAATAAAAAGTTTTATTTTTGCTTTTTCTTTAAGCGATTATTATTAGACGAGCGCGCGCGCGCATGTGTGTGTGTGTGTTGTGGAGTAAGGAAGCTTGCCCAAGGTTTCGCCCTGACCTGCCTGGAAACGAAGCCAGGTCTCTCGCTTGTATGGCCAGTGCACCGACCACTGAGCTACAGGACTCCACGCCCTGTTGCACCTTCTGTTTGCGGCTTATCACGTCTTCTCAACATCTCAAAGCGCAGCGTCGCAGAACATACTGTAAATTGAATTGACTGTGTATTTTGTGGGCAAAACAGGCCGTGGGCCAGTCGAATACTATAGCTGCAAACCTTTCCTGCTTTCCCGCCCACTGGGAAAACAGAATCTCATTGCACCCAAATTGAGACACAATCTGTTAGTTACCTCAACCCTACACAATCCTACACAAAAATCCAAACAGACCTCAGGTCAAGGAAAGAGGAACGTATCCAAAAGGAATCCATGTCAAAAAAGGGAAAGATTTCATATTTAAGCCTTTTCACGAAAAGCAGATTAACTTATTTTCTACATGAACAGCTTCCTCAATTTAATGATTTCACTGCCCACAGCTCGTCTTAAGAGCCAAGGTCAAGTGTCCAAAAGTCTATCGATTATGCCTCCACTTGCAAGTACAGGATCTGAATCTACATTCTGCGGAAACTAACCTTCCTCCCCCACCCCGCCACCACCTCCTCCCACCCCCACAGAAAAAAAATTCAGAGAAAGAATCAGTTCTTTCAGCAGATTTGTTAAACGTGTGTGTACGTTGTTTTATTTCTTCGGCTTTGTACAGCTGCACACAGCTTTCCTGGTATAGAATAATAATAATAATAATCCTTGCATTTGATATAGCGCTTTTCACATCTTATTATGTATGGCAGTGTTATTTGCAAGCGAAACTCTTCCACCACCACCCCACCACCTCCCCCACCCTTTATCCCCACCAACAATAGAAACAGGAGCAGGAACAAGGAAATACAGTTAAACGAGGGATTCCTCAGGCGACATAAAGGCACAGCAGGGGAATGGGGTCTGGAAGCAGAACCGCCAAACGTCCTTCCGAGGCTCGGGTCAAGGTGGAAACGAGATGGCGAGGTCAGTACCCAATGTGAACGATTCTGCCTCGCAGCAATGTAAAAGAAAATATGATTGATGGGACGTACAGGTGTCCACAAAATGTGCAAACATCGGAAGCTGCTATTGCAATAGAGCGTTGATTCCCTGGTCCGCAGCGATATTTTTTCGATTCAGCCACCCATCAATATTTTTTCATCAAGTCCGTCCTCTTCTAACACGATAAGGAACCGCTTGTTAAACAACAAACCAAGCCACGTTATAGAGTGCCTTGCGTAATTAACAACTGATCCGCAAACATCACCCTGGGTTCGATTCCAGGCTGGTCCTGGGCAAAACCTTGTGGCAAGTTTCTTTGCTTACTCCACATGTCTGATGATAATAATCCCTCAAGAATAAACAAGAATAAATTGGTCATTTTCAATCCACGACTGTTTGTGGGGGACGCTGCCGTGCACAATTGGCTGCCGCGTTTCGCCCACAAATATATACAGTCAATTCATTTTACAATATATTCTGTGAAGCGCTATGAGATGTCAAGAAGACGTAAAAAGCGCTATATCAAATGCAAGGATTATTATTATTATTGTTATGGCAAAACACATGGAGGCAAAATAGGTCTCAAAGAACATACAGTGAGAAAGTGTCTGTAAATTCCAACTTTCATATCAATCCATATTCATTCAATTATTCTTCGTTCCATTTTAGTAAAAACGTGAATTGATTTTTGCAACAATAGCATCGAAATAAATAAAAAGCTAATCCCAATAGTAAGACAAGAACACAAACATGTATGCGACAAATCAGTTCAATTTGATACCGTTACAGTTATGTAATCATGTACACAGTACATGTCCGAGTCAACACAAACCCACATTGCAATCGTCAATGCTCAAACCTCGGAACAGAAACCTGAGTCCAGTGATAAAAGCAAGGTTTCCACAAGTTCCTTGAACTTGTAAAGAGGTATAGGGGAGGTGGTGGTGGGGGGGAGGGGGGCAACAGTGAGCTACAAATACAGCTGGGATCATTGGAAAAGCAGGGAAGAATTCCACCAATGAAAGTAACCTGGCGTCATATAAAAGAGTCCACTGAAATGCTCTCGATTCCGGATGGCTGACAAAACCACAGTAAGGCTAATGAGCAGTCACTTTGCTCTGCATTGCCGTGAAAAAACATGAGGCGACCAAAAAAAGGCCCCTTAACAGCGATCTCCAGAACTGGGAAATATATTAATCAAAGTGACAAAACCTGAGAAGGACTGGATTTGACCTTTTTTTTTCCCTGATCTCATTACTTCTCTATTACCCTTTGCGGGAAAAACCCCATCCTCAAGAGTGAGATCACTAATTGAAGATTATGTGTGTGTATATGTGTGCAAGTTGACATCGCAGTTTCCCCCAACACCCGCCCCACATCAACCGGTGGAACTTTAAAGCGTTCTTCGTCGCACACACCATCCTGCCCCAGCAAGAAAATGAGACTAACGGAGCGTGGCGGACTTAAACAAATGTTCCCCCAATTAAGTGTCCTCACTCGATAATTGTTGCGAGGTCATAAACACAAGCTTCTTCTCCGAATTAACATGAAGCACCATCAATCCTACCAAACGCTCTGCACACTTCACTAAGCCATTGTAATTGTTGCTTTCTTTTCATACCGTTATATCATGGGTTAAAGTCAGAGTTCCAACTTGTATTCCCTTGAGTGTGGAATATTTTTTATAACTCCCCCCCCCCCCCCCCCCACCCCCCACCCCCTCCCGCACCAGGCCCAGCCCCAGCCCCCCCCCCCCCCCGTCCCCCCCACCAATTCCACCTCACCCAGTGTCATCACCGGTGACCAAAGAACGCCATCTGGAATCCGCCTCATTTCAACTCTGGGACACTTGTACTCGAGTCATTTGCTAATGCATTATGTTGTAAACGGGAGACATGTATACTCGCTATCTGCTTTGCAATTCATGGCTACAAATGGCCGTAATTCACTCAAAAAGGAATCTTGCTACCAAGACCATTGATTCGATAGGGATGCGCCTGCACTGGTGTAGATATGTGGATGAGGCCTTTTCTTCAGCCCGTGGACCATGGCCTGCCCAGCTCTGGTTTAATAAACGCTGCACTGGGCGTTGTTGATGAGGACATGATTGGCGAGATGTTACCAAGTCTGATGGAAGCGAATCAATAATAATAATAATATTAATAATCCTCGCATTCGATCGAATGATTTTCACATCTTCTTTCACGTCCCAAAGCGCTTCACGGAATACGCTGTAAAGTGAATTAATTGACTGTGTATTGACTGTGGGCGAAACGCGGCAGCCAATTGCGCACAGCAGCGTCTCCCACAAACAGTCGTGGATTGAAATGACCAATTTTTTTTTGAGGGACTATTTTTATTAAGCACGTGGAGTAAGGAATCTTGTCCAAGGTTTTGCCCTGACCTGCCTGGATTTGAACACAGGTCTCACGCTTGTAAAGCGAGTGAGTGTCTCTCACCACTGAAGCTACAGGAGGTCCACTTGGAATTAGACAATCATATTACAAGTATGGAGTACTCTGAATTAGTGACAATATTTCAATCCCTCCACTCGATAGAGCTCATTATTAACCTCTCGCTGAAATATTCTGCAACGACGTCGGCAAGATTCTGACACTCACTTTCAACCCAAATGCAGTGTTAATACAAAAAAAAGACACAACAGATAAAGGCCATTGACCAAAACGTTGGGTAAATGTTATTTTTTTAAAATCATACCAGATGATTGAGGCTCCCTATAAATGTCTGCAAGACCTATTTCATTAACTTAAAGAAACATGCGTGAATCACTTCAGCTATAAGTTTCCGACCAGGAATAAAATAACTTCGCCTCTTAACACCCACTTATCAAGAGTCAACAATCACAGGTCTCGTTCATAATAAGTTTCAATTGTCCTGGTGCTTTTAATCACAACACAGAATGAAACATAAAGGAAACACGATCAAACTTTTAGAGTTTTCAGCCAAACATATTTACATTTCAAATATAATTAGTTGCAAAGTTGTTGCTGGCAGGCAACCAGAAAAGAGATTCAAAGGGAAGTTTTTTAAAAAAACATCATAATAAATGGGTTTTCTTTTGACGAAGGAACAAAGAAATGTTCCACAGGACTTCATTAGGAAGGTGGTCTTGTCTATTGATACTTCAATATTAAAGTGAATGGTATTCGCATCAAAGTATCACGAACAAATCGAAGGCAGTTCATATCCTGTTGAACACGCTGGGCGAAAACAAAACAGCTAGAGTTTTATAACTCAAACACCGCAGTGCCAAGCGCTGTTTGTCACACACACACACAATCTGCAATCTCTCTCTGCGCAATATCAAATAATTCATGAGGACCATTTCTGAAGGACTGATCCAACTGAGTTCTGATAAAAGGTACCCTCGGGGAACAGTTCCCCAGTGGAAGCAGAAAGTGTTCTCTGTTTCAAGAACAAATTAGATAGATTTCTGTTGGAAAATAATAATATACTGCATTGGGATACAATATATACTTTGGAACGCGACATTTTAAAGCGAACGCCAGGATGGTCACAACTATTCTGCTGCTCCCAAAAATGACAAGAATGTTGGACTTCACCTGCGAATTGCAGTAAATAATTCAGTCATAATCCAAATTTGCACATGCAAATTGGCTATATTTAGCATTTATCATTAGAGTATTATCCCTAATGGCCTAACAATTATATTTTGGGAGTTTTGCAAAGGTACAAGTTGAGGTTTTTGAGTTTTACAGAGACAGTTTAATTAGATCTGATTTGCATATGGAAATAAAAGTTAATTACGATTGGCTAATAAATGATTGCTGATAGCGCAATGATTAGAGATTCCTGGTGCCCCACATAAAGAGACTTTACTTTGTTGCTCTTTTAATACAATATAAAATGGTTGTACATCAAGGCTTTGGTAGGTAACAAAGGCAAATTAGCCTTGGACGTTTTTATCCTCCTATTTCCATCATCTGAGGATCAGAGAGTCAAATCACACTCAATGCAAAACCCGCTCACTTATTTCATCAATGCGAAAATGGATTAAACGCATTTAGCTGTTCCGAATTCTGCTGTTGGAACTATAACTATGCCAGTAATAAGAATTATTGGTTGAATAATACATGTAGCTCTCGCCTTTTCAACTGGATCACTGCCATTTTGGAAGGGAAAAAACATCTCCAAAAAAATGAACCGTACATGTAGCTTTTGTCTCAGTGCCACCTTCCAAATTCCAAATTAAAGGGTAGAAAATCCATTTCAGTCTAGATTTTTTTTTACTACATTTCCATATCCAGGTTTGGCAATTTGTCGAATCCCAGTCTCCACTTCGAAGAGTTGTTTTTCTGCGCAGTTCTTAAATGAACTCTCTTCAAAAAATTCAAGATGAAGTCAAAGTTTGGAATACGGTAAAATGCCATGTTGAACAAGAGTAAATCTCAGCCCGGGTCGAAAAATCACCACCAGGAAGAACGTGAAATGTTAGGAAAACTTTTAATAATGCCTCTGAAATAAAGTTACTGTAAAACACTTGCACTCGACAGTTCCGTTTTTATTTTTTTTGGGGGGGGAGTGGGGGGAAGAGTCCAATTTCCAAATCCTCTCCATCACATTCAAAATTCATTCCGATATTTCATACACTGTAAACGGATTTGCAATTTATCATTTCCTCCGATCAATTTTGCTGGCACGATATTCCAGTGAATTGCAAAGCACCAATTTGAGTGTTTCTGGAGCACCACCATAAACCTGCGAGAGCAGGTTAGGACTATCAATTGAACTGTGAGATTGGATTACTGCCTTAAAACTCGCTGCTTTATGTTTTATTAAATATTTTTAAACCATTATGCACTGAGCGTGTCAGGGTCAGTGCAACAGAGGAAATGGTAATGAAGCTGAAAATACAGTGTAGGACATTCTGTGATTCATATGCACATTACAGCACGGCCCTATAGAGAACTACCGAGTTTTCCCAAACACGGCTATCCACTAAATAATGTAAATATTTCTTGCTTCTCATGTTCGCCACTGTGTTATCTACAAGGGCGACAACATCTGGATTTGTCAATTTGCAGCTCTGTCCTTCTGATCACACACAAAACAAAAAACACCACCAACTGATTTGACATTAGACTAAAGCGCAATGCAAGATTTTTTTGTTGAAATAAATACATGATTTAATTCACTTTAATGCGGCTGAAAACCAATCGCAGCTCATTCAGGTTGCTGATCACAAAACTCACTCCCATACTCAACTCTGCACACGATATTCCAAATAACCCATGCTTGTGAGGTTAGAGAAATGTGTTTCATCTTGTACGCAAATGCTTTGAGGATGTATCCCATTCCGTCAGTCAGCCCGGCCCACGACAGCTTTTTACACTGTCTTAGCTCGTCTGAGAACCTGTTCACAATCGCACCCAAATCAGTTCGCTTTTTCATCTATCTTCCCTAATACTTATCCTTTCATCATCTTACCAGTCTTTCCTGTGCTACGATCTGCAATCGTATATTTATCTGTCTTAAATTTCAATTCGCAATTATTTCAGCCCCCAGCCGCTTAGTCGGGCTTGATCCCTCTGAATGGTACAAATTCTTCTCACAGTTGGGGCCACCAAGCAGAGTTTCACACTACAGGCCAAGCCCCTTCCCACCAGTGCTTGTATACTGCAACAAAATCTCCTGCTCTTTTTCTAAACCGGTATTTAATCCAATCAGTTAATCTACCACAACCCGATTAGTTAACTTGGGCTGCAAACATAGAACTAGGGAAAATGAGTTATTAAAAAAATAAAAAACGAACGTGCATCACATGAAATTTAAGTTAAGATTGTTTTTCCCCCATATGATGGAATTAAGTCTCGAGAAACCAACGGATCCCACAGAAACATACAGAGACAGGAGGAAGCCATTCAGCCCCTGGAGCCTGTTCCACCTTTCTATTAGATCATGTCTGATCTGTCGCTCGAACTCCAAATGTCTCCAATTTGCCCCATACCCATGTTGAACGTCCCCTTTAAGAAGGACGAAACTGTGACACGATGGAAGGAAAGGTATTGATGGAAAGGACAGTGATCTGGGTGCTATATTGATTGCAATTGGAATGTTAAGATTGATATTCTGGACTTTTCGTTTGGTTACTTACGTACCTTCAAGTGTCAGAGGGAGGCCAGAATTTCACTTGTGCGCAGTTTCACGTGTAGTGTTCTTCCTTACCACCCACCCACCCTTCCCCGGAAATGTCAAACCTGGTTAGAGACCGCAAATATAAGACCCATAATAATAATAATAATCAGTGTGGGGTTTGACATAAAGCTTTTCACGTCTTCTAGATGTCTCAAAGCACCTCACAGAATAAACTGTAAAGAGAATCGACTGTACCTTCGTGGGCGAAACGCAGCAGGCAATTGCACACAGCAGTGTCCCACGAACAGTCGTGGATTTGAAGTGACCAATTTGTTACTAGGTTTTTTTTCTTAAGAGATTATTATCAGGCGCGTGGAGTAAAGGAAACGATGTGCTATGAAGAGGAGTGGGTGTTGATTGCAAAAATGGAAGCCCTTTTCACCACAACTGTACTTTGCAATCCACATTTTGCTGTGTAAAACACATAAATTTAGCAGATAAAAACAGTTACCACTACTCCTCTGCTTGTGAAAGAAAAAAGTGAGTAGTTTCTTTTGCAAAATGCAATCTTGTTTTTTGCTCTCTCTCTCTCTCTCTCTCTGCTGCAGCCCTCTGCGGTCAGCAATCGCATTTGCACCATTGCTTGATGCGTTTTATGTGGGACAGATTGTTAAAATTAAGAAAACATTTAGTCGTGAGCCAGCATTCTGTGCGCAAAGCCATCTCGCACAGCTGTAGAACGCAAGCAGTCTGTCTCGATTACGACCTACCACCCAGAATGCATCGAACAGGAACAATATTTCATTTCGTAGAAAAAAGTTTTAAAAAAAGGGGAATTATTCTAGAGCATCTATCTCACGGCAAAATATTTCGAAGCACAGTACTGTAATTCACAAGTGATATCGAGTGCAATGATTGTGCCTGCAATGTACTGTACCACACAAAGCCACTCAGTCAAGTTAGCGTTGCAGTCTCTTGCCGTTGTAATAATCCTTGTCATTTGTTGCGTATCCAAGCGCCTGAAAGAGCTTCGCAGAGATTATCTGTCAAACGAGGCAACACACATCAATTTGTTGGCAAAAAAGGTCTCACAAACAGCAATGATGTGAATGAGCAGTTAATCAATCTTGAAGGATTGCTGGCTACGCCATCAGGAGAAAATCCTTTTTTTTGAATAAGAATGAATAATAATAATAATAATAATAATCCTTGCATTTGATATAGCCTCATCGTGTCATTGAGACGTCTCGATGGAAATAAGATTCCCGAGTCCCAAAGTCCGTCCTCACTACAACAACAACAACAACAAAGTGACATTTATAGAGCGCCTTCCACATCGGGAGGACGTCCCAAGGCGCTGAACAATTAGGTTGGGCCTCGAGCAGTGGGGGCGGGGGGGTTGGAGTAGGGGGAAGGAGAGTAGGAGAAGGGGAAGAGTTAGGAGGGGAGCAGAGGCATGATCGAAGAGGAAGGCCTTGAAGGAGGAAAGGGAGGAAGTGAGGCGAAGGGATTGCGGGATGGAGTTCCAGGGTGCGGGAGCAGAGAGGCTGAACTCGGCAGACCAGGTTTCAACATCTCGGTCAAAGCAAGGAGTCAAACCATCACTCCTCCCCCAGTACAGAAGGTTGGAATATCAGCCTAGACAATCAGCCCAAATGACGTTGCCTGCATTTAAGGGTTGTAATTCTAAACCCAACAGCTGTAAGACACTGCGGTATGAGTTTGCACAACCGGCCACTATCTATCAATGGTCACAATTTCACGTGAAAAGAATTCAACCCATCTGGATTGAACTCAACAAATTAATTGGGATAGTACACTATCAGATGATGCCAAAACCCCTCGTAATTTACGAGAGATGGACGAGATTTTGGTGCGCAACAAAGCGAAGGTAAAAAGATACAAGAAGTGAGGATTTACAAAATTAAACCCAGCTAGGAAAATGCAGTTAAGAGGGTATAAGGGCATCAGGAACCCGGTGGGCTGAACAATAACACAGCCCAGCCAGTCAGCACCACCTCCTGGCCACTGAAGAGAAGACAATGAAGGTCCACGAGGTGAAAAGGGAAGACCTCTTTTAACAACAACAATAATAATAATAATAATCCTTGCATATGTTATAGCGCTTTTCACGTCTTCCAGATGTCTCAAAGCGCTTCACAGAATATACTGTAAAGTGAATTGACTTATATTTCTGAGCGAAAGACGGCAGCCAATTGCGCACAGCCAACGGCAGCCAATTCCCCCATCATCAGTTGTGGATTGAAATGGCCAATTTATTCTTGTTTTTTTTTGGAGGGATTATTATTAGACGTGCGTGTGGAGCACGGAAACTTGCCAAAGGTTTCGCCCTGACCTGCCTGGATTCGAACACTGTTTTAAATTGTGTCTGAACAACTGATTGATCTCTGCGAATGGGAAGCGCAGCGAGCGAGTATTATTCCAAGGCAGTTGGAGGTCGAATCAAATCTGTCATGAAGTGTCACCAATTTCACCTCGCAGGCCTCTCGATTTTCCAGATACTTATTTCGTTTATTACTTGAAAGAAAGGGCGTTGAAAACATTCAGTTCAACGTGGCATTATTGTTTAGGTGAGGGCGGTTTTTTTTAAACAAAGAAAACGTATTCGGAAATGGCATGTTCTGAATACTATCTCCCAATTACAAAAGAAAAACTTAATTCGAACCTGATGTTTCCTTAATGTTTTAAGAAATTAAAAATAGAAAGATCTTAGCTCGTATCATTGCCCCATGCCGGGCACACTTATGGAACTCTTTTTCTTCAAGTGTCTTTCCAGCCACCAAAGGCACTAAAAGCTTTCAAACCGGCTGTTCACAGCTTGCTCAATACACAGCGGATTCATTGATGAGAACCAGGATTTGTGGCATGTTGTTTAAAAACAAATTTTGAAGGTAACATTTCATTCTGTTGCGACTGCTCATTTATAATTAATAAATTCGCTGTCATTAGCTCAGTAATTACTCCCACACCTGCCACGTGCAGTAGGATTAGACTAACGATTTTGGTTTTGTCAAACACTCAATGTGGCTTCCTTCGCCTTTGCTCTCTCTTAAGACTAATCCCCAAATAATAAAAAAAACAACAGCATCGGCTGTGATTTGTTGGCTTTTTAAGACCATATCCCGCGAAAGGAAAGGAAACTGCGCAGTAGCTGACCCTGGCAGGCAGGTCAACAGTAGAAAACAGTCGCCGAAGGTGTGACAAGTGAATTTGTTCATCGGGGAGTAAAAAGAACTCCAAAGCTGTGTCATCGCTGATGTAAAGACTACAAGCGATCACCATGTTGCTGTCTATATATGATAACTTCCAACCCTCAGATATTTAATGGCAGTTTTTTTTTAAACACAGCTATAACAAGCTGTCTGTTTGGCAGCTCACGCTTATTAAGTCTATCAAATATAACTCAGCTGAACAGTTCACATGAAAAGAGGTGAGCGACATAATTTGACCGACATTGAAGGAGCACGAGCTCGGGATTTTGAACAGCGCTCTCCTCCATACATTAATTTCCACCTGTGTTTATAATGTTCAGTGCGACTGGCTGAGTGACTTTGGTTGTAAACTCTCATTGATTGAAGACTAACATCTTGTATCTTTAGAGCGCTTTTAAGGATGAACGGTTGAAGGATGAAGCTTGATGCCGATATAACAAAGCAGGGAAAAGAGATGATGGCCAATCGCTGCGTTAAAGGTCAAAAGGTGCTTTTTTTAAGAGGGTTTTGAAGACATGAAAACATGAGGCGAGGCACAGGTAAAAGTAAGATGGAAGGATCTTGTCCAGTTAAATTAATAATAATAAAAAAAATATCTCCTTGCATTTGATATCGCGCTTTTCATATCTTATCGACGTCTCAAAGCCCTTCACATAACATACTTTCAAGTGAATTGACTATATATATTTGTGGGCGAAACACGGCAGCCAGTTGCGCACAGCAACGTCATCACCCACAAACAGCAGTGGGTTGAAAATGAGCAATTTTTATTATTGGTTGTTTTTTTTTGGGGGGGGGGAGGGGGGGGAGACGGATTATCACCATTCGTAGCAACTTTGCACCCAAGCCATCGTTGAAAGTGGAGGAGGAAAAAACAAAGGACCTTCCATCCTTTTTAGTTATTTCCTGATTTGATTAATGTCCTATCAACCAAGCATGCAACATAAAACCTGCAGGTATAGCGATAAACCAATGTGCAAATGACTTTACAGCAATGTTTCTCTGTACATGTGTATACCGTGCCATCGAACAGGGTATAAATAAATCAAGAAGTTATTACAACTTATTCATCGCTAAAAACGCTCTCCGGCCACATTAACATCTGACTTCTGTCACACCCAACACACAACTGCGTGCGGTGATCCACAGTAAACAGGTAGGCTTAATAACAGATGAATATGTAGTGATGTTAAAGCGAATCGATACAAATTAAATTTCCACTTTTTTCTCCTATTGTGCGATTTGTATTGGATCTTTCAGACTAGAAATTCCACTCAGTCTTAGATTTACTAGTTTCAGTTCAGCCTGAAAGAGCTTGTTGTCTTTGAAAATCGTAAGTTTTCGCCCAGACATACATATACAGTCAATTCACTTGACAGCATATTCTGTGAAGCGCTTTGAGACGTCTAGGAGATGTGAAAAGTGCGATACCAAATGTAAGGATTATTATTATTATTATTATTAAGATTCTGCAGAATCACAGACAATTCACAATTAGCAATTGTGAATTTTCGTCTTGGAAATTTCACAATTCTAAGACAAAATTCTAAGACAAAATGTCTTAAAGGCTAAGACAAGGTAGAATTTCACGCGCCTTTTGTTTAGAAACTTCCACAAATTACAACGCGCTCGCATCCACTGACTAAAACCTACTCACTGAAAGCATTTTGTCTTTGCGAGTTAGCCACAATCAGCACTCGAGGATCAGGAATTACTGTGAATTATTAGTGTAATTATCAGCCCTATTTTCTCAAGACGATAAATGGTTTCAGAGTTATTACTTTTAACTGGTATATCAGTTCGGAAAACCATTAAATTACCACCAATCCTGCATAGCCTCTCTCTGCACAAGATAATTATAATTTGGACTTGTGTGGTAATCAAGACAAAAAAAAGGGGGGGGGGGGGGGGGAAGTCTGAACTAAATTTACACGGCTAAAGAGAGTAAAAGCAAGGATTGCTGATGGATGAAGGTTCTGGATAGGGGCATGTTGATGATTTTTTTTCACAAGGGGCAGGATGCAATCTCATTTCCCCCAGGCCACTCCATTGACTTGCCAATCTCCACTGTCCTGAGTCATAATGATGAATGGAGCCGGTCTGATTTTCGCAGGGAGAAAGGCAAAATCAGAACAGGTCTCTGCCAGGAATCCACTGTGCGTCTCAGGGTAGGCTCCCCACAAGAGAGAGCGAAAGAGACAACAGTCTGGTAAACACCCCGCAGGAAGGAAAGGACGGCTGAGATTGAAGAATGGCTCTCGCAACACTCAAGCTTTCCTTCAGTAGTGCACTGAGTTGTCAGCCTAGAATAATACAGTAATAATAATAATAACCCTTGCATTTGATATAGCGGCTTTTCACGTCTTGTCAACTGTGTCTCAAAGCGCTTCACAGAATATACTGTCAAGTGAATTGACTTTATATTTGTGGGCGAAACGCGGCGGCCAATTGTGCACAGCAGTGTCCCCCCCCACACACACAAACAGTCGTGGTTTGAAAATGACCAATTTTTATTATTATAGTTGTTTATTTTTTGGAGGGATTATTATTAGGCGCGCGCGTGTGTGTGGAGTAAGGAAACTTGCCACAAGGTTTCGCCCTGAACCGCCTGGATTCGAACACGGGTCTCACGCTTGTAAGGCGAGTGCTCTAACCACTGAGCTACAGGAGCTCAATTCCATGTCACTCCGACTGAGCCAAACAAGCTGATGACACGACAAGTACCAAAACAGGCGGTTTAACAAACATATCCTTTTTCAACCTTCCTCCCCACCCACCCCCCCCAACCCCCAACCCCCACAAAAAAAAGTGTCCATACAAGCATTGATACCCTCTCAACGAAAAAGAAAACACAGTAGAGCGAGTCATGATGTTGGTTAAATTGAAAGAATGCAAACCGCATTAAAGGCCACTTTAATTCAAAGCTACGTTTAAAAATAAAATAAACTGCTACAATTGCTACGACTGCTCCGAAATCACTTACACGTGTAAACTTCTGAATGCCCACAAAGGAGCATGTTGGCACACACGCTCTGCACTGTGACAGCCCATCAATTTGACTGCTATGGATGACTAACAAAGCCATCCTCATTCCTCTGATCCCAGGCTCTCAGCACACCCTACGAGGAGCTCGCAGTTTGCAAACGAGAAGTAATTCCTGCTCGTTTAAGGATGGTTCAAAATCTGCCATGCGTTATTTTTTTTTTGGGGGGTGTGGGTAGGGAGGTGGAAAGAGAATCTTGACATCTGAAATCTGCCATTATCCTAACCTCCGCTCCACTCAGATGTGGCGTTTCTCGAAGATCACGGAGATATTTCGTAGCAAATAAATCTCAAGCGCACGGTGGGGTTAGAGCGAGATTTACCTGCTTCAGCTCAGGGAAGATTCCAGGCAAACCTGAGCTCCACGTTACTGCCGGTGAGCGGTCGTGCTCTCTGCTCCTCTGTGGTGGCTCACTGCCTCTCCCTTTCCGCAAGCGAGCGTTTGTGAGATGTGTAGGGGGGGATGGGGGGGGTAACGGAGGAGGTGGTGGGATAGTGAGGGGGTGGGCTTCCCACTGTGGGTGAGTTAGTCGTACTTTCGAACCATTGCACAACCTCGAAAGGAATGCGTTAATTACAAATTTATTCAAATGAAAGCTTACACAGTTGTGGTGTGTGCGCGTGGGGTGAGGGAGGGAGAAGAGGGCCGAAGGAATATTCCAAAGCTCACCGAGCCTGATAATTTGTAGTTCAAGACGCCCTATCGACGCAGATCAATACATTCATGTACTGTACCGCTCAGCTATCGATCGGGAGTGGAATATTATCATCGAGCAATTACGCTTCTCTCTGGGAAAGATAAAACATCAATGTATTCCATGCTTTGTAATGCTTACATTGACGTTGCGCGATGTGGAAAAAAAACACACACTACACCTGCATTAAAAACCAAACACATTGGAGACAGAAAGTCCACGATTCTGCAAGCAAACATGATCATTACTTTCAGGGTGCAATATTTGCTGAAAGTATCTTCACCAAAACATTAATCAAATCCTCTACCCACTGGGCAGCCATATGGCAAAACAGCATGTGGATGCAAGAGAGGCGGGCAAACTTGCTGATGTTCTGTAACCGGGTGCAATTAATTACGCAGGCTCCGCATTCATCTACTACACTATCTTCTTCTGATAAAAAAAATATTTATTACCGCACCTTTACTGTACCAGCGAATCAAAGCTCTATTGATTAATGGCCCAATCATTTTTATTGTACCTTGCAAGATTGTTGTGGGAAATGTACGAGTAAAAAGGTAAAAAAAAAATAGCTATAAGACGCAATTTCAAAAAGTAACTGTTCGAAAGCGACCGTCCTCTGCAACTTTTTTTTAAACTGCAAAAAAAAATACTAAAAAGGCAAAAAGAGGTGAAACGTTTCGTCAGAAAACACATGATTTGGGTTTTATTTGCCCCGGGCTACGGCAGGTGGATGTTTTTTTGTTGCAATATTACAATACAAACGGACTGAATGCATTGAAATGAAACTTAAATCGGGCAGGAAAAGGTTTTAACGAGGCTATGACGCTCTGCGGCCATTAATCAATATGTTGAATTTTATTTGTAATAATTTATCACCACATAATATTAATGGCTTACTGCAGACTTCAGCGCTGAGATTAATGCAAATGAGCAGCCACAATTAACTTTACTGTTCCCCTTTTGGAGGAAGAGGCAGAAGATTATAAATGACAAGTATTTGTCAATTATCTAATAAAAGAAAGCTTATATGATAATCCATCCTGTCCTGTTGTTATGGACTCGTGTGATTAGTACTCCTCGATGAATTAATGTACCCGAGTATACAGTAAAAGGACGGCAGATGAAAATGGTCATTTCCATTGTTATCATCCAAGAGTGTAAGCAAACAGAACGTGTCGCAATCAGATAACAGTTTTATTTAAAGCAAATAAAATATTTCGCTGCTAAAGAAAAAAAGAAACATCCTCTCCCATCACCCACTGTTCATTCCGGCAGAAAGTACGTAGTCATTTTCAACGAAAGCATCTTAAATGCTGGAGACCACTTGGTTGTACAAGAGACATACAACAGGATTGTAATTTCACCCACCCACCAAAGGATGGTCACAATTCCCCTAAATGAACCGCATTCAGTACGACTTTCGCACACGGCAACGCAGTTCTCACAGTGAAATGACTTCAAATTTACTGGGGGAAATCACCAGCTACACAGTGGTCGGTACAAGTTAGCATGCTCTTCATATTGGAGCTCCTGTAGTTCAGTGCCTTACAAGCATGAGATCTGTGTTCGAATCCAGGCAGATCAGAGCGAAACCTTGGGCAAGTTTCCTTACTCCACACACACACACACACACACACCACACACACACACACCACACACACACAAACACACACACATGCACCTAATAATAATCCCTCCAAAAAAACCACAATAATAAAACAAAACCCACAATCATTTCAATCCACAACTGTTTGTGGGGACAGACGCTGCTGTGCGCAATTGGCTGCCGCATTTCACCCACAAACGTACAGTCAAATCACTTTACAGTGCAATCTGTGAAGCCCTTTGAGACGTCGATAATATGTGAAATTATTATTATTATTAGTATATATTGTTACAACATGGTCTAATGGTGTGGAAAGAGTACAAAAGGGTTCCACATCCAATGTACACCACATCCTCAAACACCCACCACCCCTCCCCACTTTAGTAAAGAAATGATGACTTCTGTCCCCAGCCAGCAAACCTCAACACAATGACTTATTCACTGAGTGTCCCATGAAATTAGGATTGAAATACACCTTTAGGACAATACACATTTCCATCCTTAAGTTTATTTGTTCAGAAAGCAGTCTGTGGGATCGGGGTATACAGTTTCAGATTGATCACTCCATTATTACTTGGACACAATAATCAGAACAAAGTACTGTAGGTTAAGTTTGCGCCCAAGTAGAAAGCACTTTGCTCAAATTATAATGAAGTTTTCCGACTCGGAAGTTTTTCACTTTCTACACACATATCATCGTAAATGATATCGTTTTTTTTAAAAAAACGTCTAAATTAGATATTGCATGCAACAATATGTATAAAGGTTCCCATTTGGACCTTTAAATTATTTAGCCTGAAACGTTTGACTTCTTGCAATTAAAGTAATAGTAATAATAATCATCTGGCATTTGCCTTTGAAGAGCCATTTTTAACCTGGGATTTGAACAACTTAATAAGATCGGTTTACAAATACAGTATACGGTATATATTTTTTTCATCTGTCCAAACAATGTAGCTGCAGGTTTTTGGAAACACATCAGAATTATACAACTAAGCCTTTTGACAGAATACCCCTTCCTCCCAGCTCAACCACGCGGTTATGACTCTCTGCAGAGTAAAAGAGAACTGCTGACAGCTCTCGACGCGAGCGAGGATATTGCCGAACGGCAAAGAAACCACAGTAATTTTGTTTGTCATTTTAGATTATGCAGAATATTATTTCGTTGACCCGTGTGCAAACTTTCGAAGCTGTGTAGCTCTGACCTGACAAGATAAATATGTAGATAATACACAGTTAGCCGCAATGGGGTCACTGCAAAAGAAGAAAGACATGAGGCGGAGGGAACACAGAAAAACAAAACCGCTCGTGCAATTAATTTAATAGAGAAAATAAGCTATTTATTGGTCTGTTTGCATGCAACATTCTAGGGATAGTCTGGTTTCTGCACCAATTATGTAGTTAAATTGTTTGATATTGCAATCTGCAACATCAATCACCGCAGACAAATCCCCAAAGTACTGTACTTGTATATTAAAAAATTCACAGATTGGATTGCGAAATAAAACATCCATTTATCTGATTTTTGCATCGCTAATAAACAACATGCACTTAAATAGCATTTTTTTTAAAAATCTTTGCAAAGCATGAATGCCTCAATGTGCTGGGCTCTAATGAAAGGAGATCGCTGAGGAGAGGAGGAGGTTGAGTGTAGTATTGACCAAAGGCATGATGAAAACCAGGTTTCTAAAGAGGTTTTTTTGGAATGCAATGGGGGGAGAGTGTGGAAAGCAAAGGGAATTTGTGAGAGCCCTTGAGCTGAAAAACAATTTTTTTTAAAAACACATTAAAAAATAATCAAACTTCTTTCCAAGACTATAATACGCAGAAATTGGTAGCGGGATTCCTTAACAAGTAATCCAAGGGGGGCTTGAATCCCGCCAACCTGTGGGGGTGACGGACTTTGGGTAGTGGATGGAGCTCCCGCCAGCCAACCTGGCAAATTTCCAGCTGCCTCCCTTTGCGGTCGCGTGAGGAATTGCAACGGATATCAGATCGTATTTTGTTGAGAAGTCCTCTTGCCTTGATTTGGAAGCCAAACGTTGAGGCTCCTAACCTCGTTTTAAACAACGGCAAATTGTGCGCTTTCCACTACACAAAAAAACAGAGCCTCGCGATTTGGGGGAGGGGGGAGGGGTGCTTTGAGCTGCAAGAATCGGGACGGAATCATGCTTAATCTCTGCTGCCAAGACTGCGTTAAGGAAAGTATTCTGCCAACATATCAATTAAGACCTCTGCGGTATAAAATGCAATGGGTACAATAATTCCAAATAATCCCTTAAAACGCCTTGGTCCAAGGGAACATTTATTATACAAGTTGAAGAGTTGATTAAGGCTCCATCCATAGCGCACTAAGAAAAGAATTACACCCAGTTATGGGGTGTTATGCATACAGCACATTCCACAGTCGGGTGGTATAGTTTCAACAACACCTGGGGAGTGTGGTAAAGAGCAGGAAGTATAAATCAGGTCTCTCGCTCCACACCATTCAATCAATCTGCTTCCAGCTGTATAAACTGGAGAGAACAGTAAATTAATGCCTGCCTCGATTTCATCAAATGGTACTTTTCAAAAGGGTTGAAAAATAACAACCCACATTCCCTCCCCACCTACTCCCCCAAAAAAATCACTTTATTTTTCTAATATAAACCACGAGAAAGTTTCTCCCCAAAAAAACTGAAGTTGATACTGGAGTTGAAGTGGTAAAGGAATTCTCTATATTCACTAAACCAGTTATGTGACAATACTCAGTTCTTTGTCTCCTGAACTCAGATACAATCAACACATATAAGTATTGCTCCTTTAAGTTTTATTGTATCCTTTTCCACCAAAAAAATATAGACTGTTGAACGTTGAATGTCATAATAATAATCCTTGCATTTGATATAACGCTTTTCACATCTTCTAGACAGATATCTCAAAGCTGCACAGAATATACCATAAAGTGAACTGACTGTATATTTGTGGACGAAACGTAGCAGCCAATTACGCACAGTGGCGTCCCCCATATACAGTCATGGATTGAAAATGACCAATTTTTTTTATTGTTGTGTGGGGTTTTGTTGGACGGGGATTATGGCACAGAACAGGGCAAACTGGCCATCAGGATCTGTGCTGGTGGCGGGATTTGCCCTCCCACCCCCACTTAGTGTCTCATACAACCACTTGCTGAGCAAGAATATTTCTCTTGCGCACAATCCTGGCTCGTGAACACATACCTACATTGCACAACAAACTGTAATTGCCTTTGGAAGCGACACAGCTTGTTTTCTTGGTGTTAAGTATTTTCTGGTGTGGTGAGGGGTTAGCTCAATAAGCACTTGACTCAATTTGTTCTAAGGCTACAAAAATAGTTTGAATGTCCTCAGCAGATCCAGTCACCCAGAAACAAAGCTGGAACAATGCACCTTGTAAGATCTGCCAGGCTTTTTCTTTTTAACTAGCTAACTGATCAAAGTGAAAATTATCCTCTCTTCCTCTCTTTCTCCCTCTCTCTCTCTCGCTACCAATGTTAATACAATTCCTTCCACATTGTCAAACGCTAAAATATGTCTTTGCATGTCCGCAGTCTCAATTTCATTGGCAAGCAGCGTTTAAATTACAATTTATTTGGGGGGGTTTTAAATTCAATTCAAACAGTTAGAATCGCTGGTTGGAAGATAAAACCCATCTCATTTGTTTGCATGTTGAAACGGGGAACTGAGGGCAAACGCAGCATTAACTAGACGAAAGTGTTACCTGATGTGCATCTGTGTGCAGTTATAAAAAATAGATTCAGATACAGAATTCCTCCTTCTAAAACCACCGCCGATTTTCTGTACGAGCCATGTCTATACACGTGTCTGTGCCTACTGAGCGAGAGAGAGAGATCGGCAGCTCGACTTTCCGTTCCGTACTTTAAGTATCTGGCGCGCGATGCCACAGTCCCAATTATTTCAGTCTGAACTCCTTTGACATAATAATCGGGCCTTACATTTTCCATTGGTAAAAGATTAGTTTCAATTTCCTGCAATAAACTGGAAAGCAAAGGCAGATGGGTTTGGGTGGGTGGGTGAGAATGGAAAGGGGGGTGGGGGTGTGTCTTGCTAAGTGTGTACAAGGCCTTACTGCCAGCAGAAAGAAGCTCAGTCTCTGAGCCCATATTCCACTGGGTGTTTGGGCTCGTCTATTTAAATATTTAATCACTAGCAAGATGTTCTCATCAGCGGTGATTGCAAGCTCACACATCAAACGCCGTTGAATCGTGCGAAAAAAAAGACTTAGCGCCATCAAAGAGCAAACAATAACAATCGAAACAATCCTTGCATTTTGATAAGAGCGCATTTCATTCACATTTAAAGCCCTCCACAACCTCGCTTCACCCTACATCCGTGACCTCCTATCCCCTTACCATCCTGCCCGCCCCCTCCCTCCGCTCAGCAGACTCTGACCTGGCTCCACGTCCCCCAACCCACCTGCCCCACTATTGGCGGGCGAGGATTTAGCCACTCTGCCCCTAACCTCTGGAACTCCATCACGATTTTATTATTGTGGGGTTTTTTGGGGGGACAAATTATTATTGAGCGCGTACGTGTGTGTGTGTGTATGTTTGTGGAGTAAGGAAACTTGCCCAAGGTTTCGCTCTGACCTGCTTGGATTCGAACATAGGTCTCACACTTGTAAGGCGAGTGAACGCTCTAACCGCTGAGCTACAGGAACTCCACAGGAGTTTGATATACATGAAACACCCAGAAACGCTTTGCAGAGTCCAGTACATATATAATGGTAACATCCTTCCTCCGGCAAGGAGGGCACTATATAAATCAAAGTCAGACCCATTTGCACCAAGTATAAAGTGGGAATAGTAAACTGGAGGCCATACAGAGATAGGTTGGTTGTCGAGGTTGTACTGTACATCTTGCTGATATCTTGCTGTTATCATTAATGGGACTTCACAAGACGGGAAAAGTCATCTGAAACACGGAACAACAATCACCACTCCGGTCTTGACAAGAGGAATGGTTATGTGTAGATACATCACAGACGAAAGGCATATTCAAAATGTCAACACAATGCATCAGGTATGCTGTACGCCATCTCTTCCCTCCAAATGATAAACGGTTTTAAATTCAGGACGTGTTGTGTTTCAGTCGGAAAACCCTTTTTAACAACTCATTTTCTTTCAAATCTTGACAATGCAGGGGTCAAATTCTGTGTTTACCGCACCTCGTTTGATAAGCTTTGCAGTTTTTTTTGAAAAAAACACACAGATGCAAAGCTTCCTACTGTGCCACATTAATAATCAGATCCATCTATATCCCCTGCCATGAATATGTAATGCATTAAAATGAGTCCTACAACACACACACACACACATACACAACAGAACTGCTGCCCTCAATTGTGAATAAACACAAACTATCCATCACTGGACCGTGAAAAATTTATGAGAGCTTATAGATGCCTTTCCCGACTCCAAACCTCTGGAGTCCGTGGCGACAAGTACAAACGGCACTCCTTTCTGCAGAAAGTAGTCCACAGAGTTCAGCAGCCACCTGCCATGTTAGTTTTACTCCCTTGTTCTTTATTACCATTTTGTAGACAGCAGATAAAAACATACCCAAGGCCCAGTCATAAAGGCACGATGCAGCAACCTTTCCACTCCATATGAGCGATTGCATTTCGAACGAGGGGCGGGCGGGCTGGAGGCGAGGGGAGGGGGCACGGAATAAAAACACAGGAAGACAGGTGTGCGTCTGTTACCTACGAGTTATATCTCACTGCTTTGGCTTTTGGGAAGGTTAGCGAGCTGCGCGCATTTTCATTTAAGAGCACGAGAGTTGGGAGATGAAACTCGCGGCGTGGGTCGGGGGTGGGGGGGCGAGGCGCGGCTACAGACTGCGGGATCGACCTTCCGCGCGCACCGAATCTCCGGATTCTCCCAGGCACAGAGCAGCAATAAACAACTAATCATGAATGTCACATCCCATGCAGCCATGGGGAGGGAAAAAAAAACAACGATATGGCAGGTCGGTCGGTTTGGAAATCACATTCTGTGATTTAGCAGCATTTTTTATTACTCAAGGTTCCCCCAATCTCGCTTTTTATGAGCCAGAACTCTTCCCCACCCCCCCCTCCTAAACCGATTTATTGATGTGCGACTGTACCTGCTCATCCTGTATCAGGCTATAAGAGTTTCCCGGTGACACAATGGCTTAAGGAAACAGGAAACTGCTCAAATAAGGTTCAACAGTTTAAAAAAACAATCCTGAAAATGGATGCGCAAATGGCATCGAACGCAACGAAAAGACAACGCAAGATCCAATTATATAGTAGCTTAACTGCCTCAGTGGTTACGTTCCTTGTTACTGCCTCGCGATATAGTAATAATAATAATCATTGCATTTGATAGAGCGCTTTTCACGTCTTCTAGGCGTCTCAAAGAGCTTCACAGAATGTACTGTAAAGTGAATTGACCTGTATATTTGTGGGTGAAACCCGGCAGCCATTTGCGCACAGCAGCGTCCCCACAAACTGTGAGATGTTTTGAAATGGGTTGAAATGACCAATTTATTATAGTTTGTTTTTGACGGATTATTATCAGGCGTGTGCGTGTGTGTGTGAAGTAAGGAAACTTGCCCATGGTTTCGCCCTGCCCGCCTGGATTCGAACACAGGTCTCACTCGCTTGTAAGGCAAGTGAGTGCTCTAACCACCAAGCTACAGGAGCTCCACAAAACCTTTCTGGAAGGGAGAAAAATTGTCGAGAAGTAAATATAAAAGAGTAAATATAAATATAAATATAAATCCCCATGCTTCCGCGGAACTTTGACGTTTTGAATCAGTGGATCCCTCAATTTCTCCCCAACCTGACAGTAAAAATTGAGGCGAGTCAGAGAAAAGGCAAACGCTGAGCAAAAAAAACGTTGGGAAACAATACGGAAACGAATCTTTTCACTCCTGGAAAGCGATGTGGGGCTGAGTGTCACGGCCAAACGCAGAACCGCAAGCGCGCGAGAGTTATTCCGTGGGTCGAGGGAATCAATCTGGGCTCTGGGTTGAAAAGCGTGCCGACCTCTGGTGTTTTCACAGCCGTCACTCATTGACTCGTCTCACGATTGACGTCAGTCAGTTCAGCAGCAGGAAGCAGTGCATTCACCTGATGCTAAATATTAGTTCTCCACAGGGTCACACACAGGAGACGGCACAGGCAGGACTCAAAAGAAAATTTCTTCTCGCAAGCTTTCCCCCATTTGAAAAAAGGCTTCACAAATGTTAAGGCTGTAACGGTGCTGTTAGCCTTATGGAACGTCAACCTTATATAGAGAATAACTTTACAACCAAATAATAATAATAATCCTTGCATTTGATACAGCGCTTTTCACATCTTCTGGACGTCTCAAAGTGCTTCACAGAATATACTGTAAAGTGAATTGGCTGTGGTTTGGTGGGCGAAACGCGGCAGCCGTTCCACAAACGGTCGTGCATTAAAATGACCAATTTTATTATTGTGTTTCTTTTTGAGGGATTATTATCAGGCGTCTGGAGTAAGGAAACTTGCCCAAGATTTTGACCTGCCTGGAATCAAACCCAGGTCTCTCGCTTGCGAGGAGAAGTGCCCTAACCACTGAGCTACAGGGCTGGCAATCAACGTGACGTGCTAGTTAGCTTTCCGCTCTGGGTTCACACCCATTGTGTAACATCTCATTGCTTCAGTCCAACCTCTGCCAAGCGATCACCAAACTATTATCATTTACTAAGTTAATCACCTGTTAGTCTGAACTGCATTTGAAAGATTTGAATTTTTGTGTTATTGTTAATGACTCCTGAATTGTATTTTGATTTGGAAGAGGGTGGGGGAAATGGTGGGACGGAGAGATATCAAATACAAGGATTATTTATTATCAATATTATTATCAAGGCTCTGTATATTTCAATCAGATTTTTTTCACTACAAACGGCTAGATTTGCAGCATCAACGCACAATCAACTGTATTGGAAAACACTTCCAACGCGATCGAACCATCTTTCTACCCGTTCTCCTCTCTTTTCCCAATACCATGCACCCCCTTTAAGTGTTAAACAAGTCCCCAAATGCGCTACATCTGATGTCCATTTCAGCGGCTGACTGTGAAGCAGAAATTGCAGCCAGAAATAGGCAAGTGATTGGGTGAGTTCCGAATCAAGTTGCGGGTTTTCTGATCATTTCAGAACAAAGCCGTTTAAAATTAACAGCAGCAGTATCGAGGTTTGTTTGAGAGAGAGAGAAAAAAACGATAGAGCAAACAGCAGCAGGCTTTGATTTTTATAATACAAACAGCAGCTGCCTCCAAATTTTAAAATAATATTTTTCTTCGTTGGGCTGCATTTCATTCCACCGCCACTGGCGAACATGGAATAGGCTATTGTACCTCTCAAGTCAGCGTTTTGTTCATTCCTTGCCATCTCAAGGAAGGAAAGGAAAAAAAAAACTGCCCCCTACTTAAATACTGTACATAATTAAAGTAACCTTTTTTTTTCATTTTGCTGGTGAAATCTTCCTTTGGTACTCAAGAGCCAAAATTAATTGGAAAGGAAAATCACTGGGCTACTTTGGAAGCCTTGCTTTGCCAGAGTACAGTGTCAGCCCTGAGTGTTATCTTGTCTGGGACGGCTTGGGGGAGGTGGGGATGGGGTGGGGGGGGGGGGGGGGGGTAGGGGATGTGGGGGGAGTGTGAAATGGAGGCGTATGTAGCTCAGTGGTTAGAGCACTCGCCTTGCAAGCGAGAGACATGGGTTTGATTCCAAGCAGGTCAAAATCTTGGGATTTTGTGAGTGATTTTATGATAATGGGGGGGGGGGGGGGAGGTTGTAATGGGGATTTTGTGATGGTGGGGGGGGAAGGGGAGGTTGGGGCTTCCCAATCGCCCAGGTCGAGGCAAAGTGAGGGATCATCTGAGACTGTCTTGTCGCTAAACTGCGCGGAATTTCCCACCGTTAGAGAATCACCCTTTTGTTTCCAAGGGAGTGTTTAAGTAAACAAGTGAAGGAATTTTAGAAAGGGGGGTCCCACCACAGTAGCCAAAGCACACGTGGAAATCTAGTTAAATTACACCGACCAAGAATGTTCAAGGCAGCTTTCAATCTGAAACCTTAGGTCCTATCCAGTTTATTGACTCACTTTATCCTACAGTACAATAGAGGGCGATTCCAAAACTACTCACACATTCAATCAATCAATCAATCACTCACTCATTCATTAACGCTATATTCATTACCACTCACTCACATATGGAGGCTTAGAATAACACTTCTTCTACATATACACCAACTAATCCTGCCATACAAGTGACTTTGGAATAATCCGCATCAACATACTTGAAAATTTCCACCTAAAATAGCACAATTTGTGCATTTTCACACTTTTTTTTACACGGTGTGCACTCACACCTGCCACACTTCTGAAAGTGAGCTATGTGGCTGACATTTTTTTTGTGTTAAGAAAAATCTGACATTTTTCCAGCGCCTTGGGACGTCCTTTTTGTAAAATTTGCAAACTTTTGGATTTCAATTCTCAGCTCCTTTTATTGTAGGAAAAAAAGTTATTAGTTGAAAACATAATTTGGTCACTCAATCCACGACAGTTTGTGGGGACACTGCCGTGCGCAATTGACTGCCATGTTGCGCCCACAAAATTTACAATCAATTCACTTTACAGTGTATTCTGTCAAGCGCTTTGAGACGCCTAGAAGACATGAAAGTTGCGATACAAATTTGTTGACACCCATACAGCTCGCGTGGCGAACGAGCTAAACAGGAGTTAGCGAGAGCAACCCACCGGTTAAGGCCGCAAGATTTAAACAACGAGTTATCAAATCAATCCTCAAAGCTACCAGTTCGTGGCGGAGAGAAATTTAGATTGAAACGAAAATGGGGAGTTACGGCTTTGACCTGGGATTAAATGCTTGAAGGGATCTCAGCTGTTCCCTGCCAACAACATTGCACTGTTTATTGTGGTTTTTTATTTCCTTGGGCTAAAAGTGCAACAAGATTAAAAAAAAAACGACTTCAAACATCTCTGTCCATTCCAATATACACAATATCCTCACTTTGTCTATTTCCTCCGCAATAGAGCCGCGGCATAATTAATGCTTTAACACAAACCGAAGCAGTTTTGACACCTCTGAGTGTCCTTAGATGGTCCCTAAGAACACATTTTTTGAACACAGGTCAATAGCAACTTGGCTGCGGCAACAGCCATGTCCTGAAGACAAAATGAGGCCTTAACCTATAATTTACTGCACTTGTCCCTTGACAGCCGGAATGAATTTAACACCTGAAGACTTTCTTACAAACCTTTTTTTTTCCCTGCCTGCTCTGCACTCAACAGAACAATTCCCAGTGTAACCCGTAACAAAAAAAAAACTGTACAAGTGAAAGTAAATCAAGGACGAGTGGCTGTCGCAATACATACAGTCCCCGCCGTCCGTCCCCGTCCCCCCTCTCTCCACCATAGGTGTGGAAAAAAAGACATGACAAGCTGGAAAAACATACGAACGTTCATAAACACTTGAGCGTAAGTACTTTTTCGATTGCTTTCACGAGCCTTAATTTGTTTTAATTAGAAAAAAAACACTCACATCTTTTCACTCAACTCTGTAAGTAATTAAAAACCTGTTGCCCACCAATGTTAAATCATCATCATCATCATTGCCTTTGAAAGGCAAGCCTAAGTCTCTTTCACTCTTCCCGTCTCACCCCCCCACCCCACCACCATCACCACCCACCCCCGTCTTTCAACACCTCCCCCTCACACCTCGCCTCCAAAAAAAAAGATTTTAGTGGGGAGGGTGGGGAAGGGGGTTCAAATCTTGCCAATTCGGTTAATACAATTCTGATTGCTGATGTGTAAGCTTTTAAGCATTGGCTCCAAAGTGAAAATAGGCTTGACTGTTTCGACTGCCTATAATTAATATTGATTGACGACCAACGGAATGGGCAGCTGCACAACTCCCTTCTGCTGGAGTGTGTGCGGCCTGGAGTCCTCTGGATCTACTGCTTGGATCCAGCTTCTACCATCCACCATTACTACCTGAGTGTACCATACCTGTTTCTATTCACAGGCGTGGAGCCCTAGAGCTGCAGTGGTTAGAGACACTCACTCGCCTTACGAGCGTGAAATGCTGTGTTTCAAATCCAGGGAGGTCAGGTCGAAATCTTGGGCAAGTTTCCTTACCCCCCCCACACACACACACACACACACACACACAAGCGCCTAATAATAATAATCCCTCCAACAAAAAGCAATAAAAAATTGGTCATTTTCAAACCACGGCTGTTTTAGTGGGGGGCGCTGCTGTGCGCAATTGGCTGCCACGTTTTGCCCACAAAATATACAGTCAATTCACTTTACAATATATTCTGTGAAGTGTTTTGAGACGTCTAGAAGTCGTGAAAAGCGCTGTATCAAATGCAAGGATTAGGGTTATAATTATTATTACATCAGTGAGGGAATTAACATTAACAAATCCAGTATGCGAATGTGGCAAGCTAAAACATCCTGTCTTCCAAGCATCTCCAAATGGCAGATGCGATATTATTAAAATGAGCAGGAATCATTAGGAGAATGTCAACAGATAAATATGGCACATATGAATAAATAAAAATAAAATAAAATCCCAACTACTCAATACAACCAATTTGAGTACCCAACTGAAAATATCAAAACATAATTTCGTTTTAATTTTTCAGCTGATTTATGTCAAGCTTTTTTTGTGGGGGTGGGGCTGAAACTTTTCCCTTTGGATTTAAATTCTCGGCTCCTTCTCCGTAGAAAAAAAGTTTTTATTTGAAAAAATAATTTGGGTCACTCAGTCCACGACTGTTTGTGGGGGACGCTGCTGTGCGCAATCGGCTGCCGCATTTCAGCCATAAAATGTAGTCAATTCACTTTACAGTATATTTTGTCAAGCGCTTTGAGACGTCTAGAAGACGTGATAAGGCGCTAAAACAAATGCTAAAATAAATATTAATATTAAGAATAATCCGGGGTTTTATTTTCCAACCTGACAACTTTCATGATCTCGAATGTACAGTAAATTTACACAATTCCAGTTTAATTCACAGACTTCACCTTTCAGCTAAAAACACTGCTGTTATCTGGTTTTGTCATTGCACTGAAACAAAGAAATCTTTTAAAGACAAAATATAAAATACAAAAGTCCATATGGCTCACCTTTGAAAAAGAAAGAAATTATTTCGGGATGCGGCACAAAGCGTCCCATTATATTTGGGGAGGTTTAATCAGCTGGAAACGTGTACACACTGAACAAACTGAGATTCGATTGTCGACCGCTCGCTCACTGATATCTTCCTGATTTTTGGGGGGATGTCCTGGGAGGCTGAATGTTTGGGAAATTAATTTGAGGCACAAAAGTTGGAAATCACCGGAAAGTCAACTTACAAATCTTCAGAATATCTCAAAGTACGAGTGCTCAGTGTTAAGTATCGAATGTCACCCAGTTCCAGTCATTCATTAATAGTTGTGGGAGGGTGTGGTGCCTGACCTACAATTGTCCTTTGCAATTCTAAACCCCTGTTACCTTGTCATACTGTTTCAGTGAACACATTAGTTTTGTAATCCCGTTTAAAATGCTGTATTTTTCTTAAAAAACCATTGCATAAGGACCTCTGTGAGGTCCTCATAGACCATTCCACAACAATGGAGACCATCCTTTGTGGAGCTCCTGTAGCTCAGTGGTTACAGCACTCGCCTTACAAACGTGTGAGTCCTATGTTTCGAATCCAGGCAGGTCAGGGCGATACCTTGGACAAGTTTCCCTACTCCTCTCACTCACACACACACACACACACACCCACACACACACACACACACACACACACACACCGAATAATACAATACACCCACAATAATAAATGGTTGTTTCAATCCACCCTCTGTCTGTGAGGACACTGATGTGCGCAATGCCACGTTTCGCCCACAAATATACAGTCAATTCACTTTACAGTATATTCTGTGAAGCGCTTTGAGACACAGTCTAGAAGACGTGAAAAGCGCTGTATCAAATGCAAGGATTAGTATTATTATTATCCTTGGTGGGTTTGTTCTGCACTGCCTGTAGGGCATAGTGTCGTGACAGCCAGATCAGTCCGGAGCTCGCTAGGTGCGGACTGACTGGAATGCTATACAGCTTGAGTATGTGATGTCTTGGGGATCTTAACTCGACGGATTTGGCAACCGAGCTGGGGATACTATTTTGCTTGTTTATTGCTGGCTCACACTGTTTCGACACTGAGAGCGATGAGTGAACTAACATCCCTAGATCTATTTCAGCTTCTCCCCTTTGGCAGGTTCACATGGAAAAGACTCCCCATTGGTCTTGGCAGCAGCACGACGGAACCCAGGCCGAGAAGTTTGCTGAATGAAGTGAAAACCACCTACAGCCACAATCCATCTTGGAAGGTCTTATCTGCAGTAAATAGCACGGTTTGAAACTTGGAGAGAGAGAGAGAGAGAGAGACAGAGGTGGCAAGAAAAATAAATGTAAGAGTTCGGATTAAGAGTTGCACAGGAAGGAATACTCCAAATGGAAGGGCAAATCTCATATGTGTGTGTGTTTGAATGTGTGTGTAGGTGCGTGTAAAAAAACACACACACACACACACTTCAAAGCCAACATCTTCAAAATCAGATAGGAAATAAGTGAGGCAAAGCCAAAAGAAAGCAAAAAACAAACTGAACTGCAACAAAACTTTATTCTGCGGGCAATGTTTCACACAGGTGCCACTTTAGTTTTGAAACCAAAACCCCGGGGCAATTTTCCTTGCCTGATAATTTTACACATGCCTGATAATAATCCCTCAAAAAAAATCAGTCATTTCAATCAACAACTGTTTGTGGATCGCTGCTGTGCGCAACTGTCGTTTTGACGTGAATAGCTCTATATCAAAATGCAAGGATTATTATTATTATTACTGTTCACCCAGTGGGCAGAATATTCTTGATTCTATTAAATTTCAATCGACTCCAGTGCTCATCGGGTTAATCGCGTTTCTTTCTATTGATTTTGTCTAAGTATCAATGGAAGGAAGCTGAAAGAGGCTAAAATACATCTCATTCAATCAATTTAATGCAGGGGAAAATATCTTTTTATCTTCTGAGGAGGAATAATGAATGAGGTTAATGATGCACAGACGGGGAGAGTGAGTTGAGCGCACTTCACAACAAGACTGCGGGATTCAATACCTCACTGGAGCAGTCTTGCTTGAGTAAACAATAAAGCCACTTTGACAAATGTTATTCAATCCACCATCTAAATGCGTCAGGAATGAATTTCTGATTGTCCAAGTAATATCTGTAGCCCACATTAAAATAATCCCTGCATTGTGGTTGCAAAGGGTTGATTATTTTCGCCTTACGTTTCAACTATATTTCCCAACTTCTGATTGATTAGGTACCGGTAGCTTCACAAAAATGGCTATTACCAATGAACGTTCCTTGCCGAACTAACGCACCTTTTAACTGGCGTAACGGACACCCGGCTCCCTCTCCTCTGCTCACCACCCAAAACACAGACACGAGAATGCAACCACTATGCGAAATGATGCATTGCAAATTGTGGTTTCAAGCGGGCAAGAAGGAAAAAATATATATTATTATTAATAATAATAATAATCGAGTCCTGTAGCTCAGAGGTTAGAGCACTCGCCTTACAGGCGTCAAGACCCGTGTTCGAATCCATTCAGGTCAGGGCAAAACCTTGGACAAGTTTCCTTACTCCACACACATACGCCTAATAATAATCCCTCAAAAAATCTATAAAATATTTGAATCCAAGACTGTCTGTGGGTCGCTGCTGTGCGCAATTGGCTGCCGCGTTTCGCCCACAAATGGACAGCCAATTCAGCTAAACAATTCAGCTATATTCTGTGAAGCACTTTGAGACATCTAGAAGATGTGAAAAGCGCTGTATCAAATGCAGGGATTATTATTATATTTCCTATTATTATTACCAACTCGAAAATTGTGATACAGGTTTACAACTGGTTCGAACTACAAGGAGCACTGGTTTTGGCCCAGACACAAGTCTCGTTTAGCTGAAATAGGAAGATGGTAGGGTTGATATTGTGCAAGGGTATCAAATGGGTTAGAGAATCTTCATCCGAACTTGCAAACCTATGAATAGTCCATTACCAATGTTTGAAAGTCTCCTCTGTCTTTGACATCCAGGCCAGTAATGTGAACAACAGTATGTCTTGTATCACTTTTGCCTCAATGCGATGCCTTTCTGTTTCTGTTGTTCGAGGAAAGACTTGTTTGCCCCGGGGAGGAAAATCATCTCTCACATTAATAAGGTGAAGGACAATGCTTCGGGTCCCGCAGCTGGCATATATATTTTGGCGTTTTTTGGCAGGCGTTTGACAAACATTGACCAAATTAATACCTCACTTTCGATGCCGAGTTTCAAAAAAAAAACTATCGGCGGGAGTCAACAAGCCGCGCTATTTTATTTGAAACCACAAGTGAAGACACTTCTGAGAAAAACAAATGTGTGCTTTGTTCAGGAGAGAAATTCTCTCGAATTAAAAACTCAAATTAAAGGCCTTAGTCATTACAGGAACCAGAGAGAGGTCGAGCAAAACTGCGGGTAGGAAAAAAACAAACCCGACATTCTTCGCTTGCGCATTTGAAAGCATTTGCTTTCGAATAATTTTTTTTAAAAAAAATCAGAAGTCAGACTACTTTTCTTTGGATCAGATACCTGCATTTGCCTTGCTTGGGTCCCCAACCCACTTCTTACCTTCCAGCCACGATCGAAAATGTTTGAAAACCTGTTCCCAACAAGGCACGGTACAGTACAGTATTTCACTTTTTTCAGTTCAGTTTCTCAGTTTCTCGGTTTTCTTTCGGCGACAGCCCACTCCCGTGAAAAGTCTGTGATTAAAGCGGTCTTTTAAAGCACAAGGTTTGCTGTACATCAGTCCCTCAAATTGGTTTGTAAAATACTGTCTCGAATCGGAAAAACGATAATCATCTTACAACACGAGTGGTTCAGGTAATAATAATAATCCTTGCATTTGATCTAGACTGTGTCTCAAAGCGCTTCACAGAATACACTGCGAATTGTGTCTCAAAGCAAATTGACTGCATATTTTGTGGGTGAAACGTGGCAGTCAATTGCGCGTAGCAGCGTCCCCCATAAACGGTCGTGGATTGAGTGACCAAATTATTACAGGGTTTTTTGGGAGGGATTTATTATTAGACGTGTGTGTGTGTGTGTGTGTGTGTGTGTGGAGTAAGGAAACTTGTCCAATGTTTTGCCCTGACCTGCCTGGATTCGAAACATGGATCTCACACGCTTGCTCTAACCACTGAGATACAGGAGCTCCACGATGCTCGATTCGGAGATGTTTTATATGAAGGGGCCTTGCCTTGATGAGCAAAGCCGCCAGCATATCGGTGATGAGTGTGACTGGATCGGAGGAGGAGGGTGGATTGGAGATATTGCCCGGCCTACGCCCACTCGCGAGACAGAAAAGTGTCAGACCATTGCCCCTTGTGGGAAAATCAAACAAAGAAAATCTTAAACATAACCGCTCTCCACTGCCGTGGGTGCGTAGGGCTGCAATCTAAAACTCTCGCTACATAACAACGAGCTGCGTTTCGGCACTTTTACTTACATTTAAGGGACGCCCAACTTAATCAGCTGCCTGCGGGATGACAGATTTTGGCTCAAGAATGAAATGAATATCTCCCTGACTCCGGGAGGTTTTGAAGAGCGAACGCAACTTCGCTTGAGAACTGGGAAAATGTAAATTTGCGGTGCAAGATCTGATGCTCTGACAGGGAGACAATTAGTACACCAATAAATCTCCATGCATAATAATTAGATGAGGGTTTCTTTTTCAAAAAAAAGGAACCCGAAAATCCCATGAGAGGATCCTTACAGCAGTGACACAGGCATGAAACAATAGGGCAGATTCGATCAATAGACACAGACAAGGTGGTAATTGTGGCTTTTTGAATCGCGTTGCCGAGCCTCTCCAGGTTTACGAAAAAAAAAACAAATTAAAATTTGGAGAATTTTTACACTGGGAATGGATCGCAGTTTTCACAACACCTTTCATTAAACCCAGATACATTCCCCACTGGTACCGCTGGGAGAGGAAACACAATAAGATCACACCACGCTTTAGAAAGTTTATGGAGTGCCTCATTCACCCGTTCTCAACAGACCTCTCACACGCCACGGAAGATTGATGATTTAACAGGCAGGATCGCCTAAGTTATCCACGAGGGCCAGAGATTGAAAGATACTGAACTGGAAGCTAGAACTGGAGCTCCTGTAGCTCAGTTGTTAGAGTTACTCGCCTTATAAGTGTGAGACCTTGTATTCAAACCCAGGCAGATCATGGCAAAACCTTAGGCAAGTTTCCTTACTCCACACACACACACACATACATACACACACATACCTGATAATAATTTGTCCCCCCCCAAAAACCGCAATAATAAAAATTGGTCAATTTTAATCCACCACTGTTTGTGTGAGATGCTGCTGTGCCCACAAATACAGTCAATTCATTTCATAGTATATTCTGTGAAGCTTTGAGACGTCCATAAGATGTGAAAAGCGCTTTATAAGCAAATGCAAGGATTATTATTTTCATATTATTATTGAAGGTGGAAGGAAGATAAGAAATCTGAGCAAAAGTGTTAGGAAAAAAGTATAAGTTTAACTGTAATTGTCAAAGGAATGCTGATAAACTTGGGTGAAAATGCATGATTGAAATTGTTTTGCACTATTTTGTTCTCTATCAACCCCCTGTACAGATTCATCCAAATACAATAGACACATTAATCCCGTTCAGTCATTTAAGAGTATGTTCAAATGGTTTACTCAGTGGTTAAAAGGAGTTTTAGTTTTGAATCCACAGAGTGACTTTCCATGCAAGTTTTTGTTTCTCTCTGTACACTTCAGAAAGTGACTGAAAATCCTTGCAAAACACTGTGCTTAAAACATTCACTGTAAACATAGCTGTCTTACCCCTAATTAGTCGAGTAATTACCACAGCGGGTGTCAAGCCTGTTAAAATTAAAAAGTAAACTAGTGAAACCTCTTCAAAAAATAATGCGCTTTTAAGTCGCCCATCAAAAATAATAGCAACAGTTGACTGACGAGATCTGAAGATGAATTGTATTGAACAAAACTTCAAGACAGAAAATGGTAATCCATATCAGACTTTGTGACATATGGCAAAAAAAACAACACCTGCACTAGAACTCAAAAGCAAAGTACAGCATCACTGATTGTCAAGAGAAAAATAAATTTGAAGCGTTAATTTCAACCTGGGGTGTGGGCAGCCTTTGTTCTCCCAAAAAAATCAAAGGTAATTAAAATTAATTCATGACATGCTTGCGTACATATTCTTTCACCCTCATTCACTCAAAATAGTTTTGTTGTGGAAAGAGACAACTTTGCGAAAGCTGTGAGCGAGCAAACGAACGCCCGAGAGACAGGTAAGAACATAGAAGTTGGGAGTACGCGCAGACTTTCCAAGGAGCTTGCACATTGTGTTAGACGCCAGTCCTCTCAGAAGCCAGGTTGGAGATCCGAACCATGTAATGAAGCCTGCGTAAAATAATCTACTCTCCAAAGTGACCGTGGACAGAATTACATTTACGGTCTTAGCATCCAGAACCATCGGCCAAATGTTTCTGAAAGCAATCCTTTCCACAAAGTCAACAAGTGGAATAGTCCCAGTGGCTTCCATATCTCACTTAGTCAGACAGGCTGGGCTATAGCGGATGACAAAACATATTGCGTTGGTTCAACAACAGTTATTTCCCTTTGGGTCCACAAATGTACAACATGAAGGTTCGAACATTACTGAAAAGGAACAAATGTCTGTTCCCCTATTAAAGTATTGTATACTGCACGTCAATTAATGCAAATACTCTCTATGTGTATGGTCTACCTGATGCAAAACAGCACAGGAAAGCTCTTTCCACTATTGTTTCCTGCCCCCCACCAACCAAGTTTTAAGTGGTTTGTTTGGTGGATCACTAAAATCTCAATGTTCAGCTTGTTAATTATCTCCAAATGTTAACGTCGTTCGGCTGTTTGGATGTGGCTAGGTCTAAGAGGAGCAAATTGCCTTATGCACTTTGCTTACAAGAATCGGAGTTGACATACAACCCTTCAAATAGCGACACTACAGGTTAAAAGTCTCACTCAGTCTGAGGCATGTCTCGCCTCAGACTCAGAAAGTTGTGGGTTCAAGCCCCACTCTCTGCACTCACAGTCTAGCATGTCACTCCACCGCATGTTCCTCCAGCTCAGTGGTTAGAGCACTCGCCTTACAAGACCGGTGTTTTGAATCCAGGCAGATCAAAGCGAAACCTTGGGCAAGTTTCCTTACTCCACACACACACACACACAAACGCCTAATAATAATCCATCCAAAAAAGAAAACACAATAATAAAAATTGGTCATTTCAATCCACGACTGTTTGTGAGGACACTTTCTGTGCGCAATTGGCTGCTGTGTTTCATCCACAGATATACAGTCAATTCACTTTACAGTATATTCTGTGAAGCGCTTTGAGATGTCGATAAGATGTGAAAAGCGCGATATCAAAATGCGAGGATTATTATTAGTAGTATTATTAAACTGGGGTAGGAGTGCATTGTCAGAGGGGCTAACCTTCAGAGGAGTGATTAAACCAAGGTCCTATTTGCCTATTCAGATGGATGTTAAGTTTCCCCAAAGCATGGAATTCCAAAAAATAAATGAGGGGCATTTGTGTGGCAGCCAATGATCCCAGATAAAACTGGTCATTCTGAAATCACAAACACTTCAATTCAGACAAGGTTTCCCAGGAAAGTTATATATATTGAAGACATATTTTTGTCTCGGTCCGAAGACAAGACCAGACCAGATTAGCCAGCCAGAAACGGCGTAGAAATGGCAGTCTGCACCTTTCCGCAAATTCAACAAGTTATATTACTGAACACAGTGTTAGAAACTTATTACTCATTTCCCTTCTGAGTTTCATCCCTCTGCCCATGATACCGAAACCAAAGTAGCTCATTAAGCCCCCCGATGCCCGCCCAAAACACCGCAGCACCGTGGTTTACCGCAGTCTAAACGACTAATCTATTCCTGGTGGTTGCACCCCTTAACAATTAAAGAACCACTATCAGGCATGTTATGTAAAGTGCTGCATTAATCTTATTTTACTACTCACTGCATTCAGCGTGAGGCAGGGGCTGTCGGCCATTGTCCCAGCACAATTTATTTTGACTATTATAATTTATGATACAGAGAGCGCTTCCCTGTTAAAATTCCTGAACTCCCCTCTGAGCCTTATCTCCAGCCGCATAAATATCCTCGCTGCACGGCGAGCAGCACAGTAACAGCGCAGTTTACACCACTCGTGTGGCAGATATAACCCCACCAAGAAGGAAAATCATTCCAGTGAAACAACATTAGCGTCAAATATGCAGAGGATGGTTTGTTTTGGAAACAATTGTGATGGCTGGAGAGGAGCGCATGTCTCGGGTGACTGCTTTACATTGGGAAGCGATATTTTCTGCAAACGCCCGGAGTCCCAAGGCAACAATACCATCTCGCAGACACAAATATCTGCCATTCTGAAAGGTTTGCGTGCGCGGGGACCCACTGTGCACTGAACATTTTATAGCCTCCCTCCCTCCCTCCCTCCCTCCCTCCCTCCCTCCCTCCGTCCCTCCCTCCGTCCCTCCCTCCGTCCCTCCGTTTTCTGACAGGTGTCTCACCCTTCTGACCTCCAGTTCATCATAAACATGTAGACCTTTCCAATGATTCATTTAAAACTTGCGACTCCTTAATTCACCTGAAGACTCTCATCCCAGCCACGAGGGTACAGAGTCGGACATTTGCAACTGGCACTTGCGTGTGTGTTTTTTTTTACTTTGGAGCCTCGTAAGAATAGACGACGGGATGGGATTTGATTTCCATTTACGACAATAGATTTTCAATTCTGAGAAATGGCAGGTTCCTAAGTGGTGTCAAAAAACAAACGCACACAATCTTTTGTTTATTCCCCCTCCCCCCCCCCCCCCTCCCCTCCCACCCCCCACACACACAACTCCCCACCCCTAAGCCTCTGCGGGGAAATTTCTCAGTGCATCTCGGCTTTATCTCATCCCTGGCAATACTCGGGCTGATTATTTTCCACGATCGGAATCAGAAATGTGTTAAATCAGGTTCTCTGTTCCTAACCAGCCTCTGGAAGAGCAATTTTGAGTTATTCTTATGATGCAGTCCTTTTTTTTAAAAAAAGAAAAAAACTGTACCTATTACTTTAACTCAACAGCTCTACCACAGAAAGCAATTCACTCCCAACTCCGTCTCACGGCTTTAGAGTTTATGTGGGGCATTGAGTTAAAATTCACCAATTCTTTCTCACCAGGCAGGTTTTATCAGTGGTCAGCCAGCCAGCTGAGAGCAACATACAGTGCAGTCAAATCCTTCTCAATCCCTGTATCTCAGTGGTTAGAGCACTCGCCTTACTAAGCGTGAGACCCGTGTTCAAATCCAAACAGATCAGGGCAAAACCTTGGGCAAGTTTACTTCCTCCACACACACATGCCTTAATAATAATCTGTTCAAAAAAAACCACAATAATAAAATCGGTCATTTCAATCCACGACTGTTTGTGGTGAACGCTGCTGTGCGCAATTAGCTGCCGTGTTTCACCCACAAATAACAGTCAATTCACTTTCCAGTATATTCTGTGAAGCACTTTGAGACGTCTAGAAGACGTGAAAAGCGCTATATCAAATGCAAGGATTATTATTATTAATATAATCAACACACAACGAAATGTGGAACAATATGATGGTGATAGCCTTGCGTTTTGGGGGGGGGGGGGGGGACGGCATAAAAGTGTTTGCGTAGAAAAATAGGCACTTCACCCATGTAATTTTCTCAGTGGGGTATTTCTAAAGAAAAAATCAAATGAACAACATTATCTCAACGCAACCACTTGACAATGAAATGTTTAAATTATTTTCCTCCGCAGTGTGTGGAAGTTAAAGCCCCTTGGATGCATTCGGCAGAAGCTCAGCCGTCTCATATATTTAGCATTAAATAAAATGCGGCAATGTACCAGGCGGAATTTTTTTTAAAAATTACAGATATATTATCTTAAGCCTCTCGATTCCATTTACTTATTTTTCGGAAAAGTTTCAATGTTTCGAGAAACTTTGATGAAAAGCTATTCAATTACTGGAAGGTTATATTAAATGGAATTCTACATACAGTAAGACGTTTAAATTCCCTCTGTGGAAAAATCACCCTCAGTCACAGAGAGCGAGTGCTACATTCTCAATAATAATCCCTGCATTTGACGTACGTAGCTCTTTCATCACTTCTTTATGCCTTGTCAAAGGGCTTCACAGAATAATAATAATTATAATAATAATCCTTGCATTCGAGATAGCGCTTTTCACGTCCTTCCAGACTGTGTCTCAAAGCGCTTCACAGAATAGTCTGTAAAGTGAATCGACTGCATATTTGTGGGAGAAACGCGGCAGCCAATTGCGCACAGCAGAGTCCCCATCATGTTGTATTTCTTTACACAGAATTAGCAACAGGTGAAACATTCTACCAAAAAGGCTGATATTCAGGCTAGAACATTATAGTCATTGTATATATGTGTAACATATGTGTGTGTGTGTGTGTGGGGGGGGGGGTGTGTGTGGGTGTGTGTATGTGTGTGCGCGTATATATAAATAAATGGTAGTATTAGTATTCTGGAAGAATAAGATTAAATGGGCTTGTGAGTCTTCAACTGTACCTCTCCTGTGTTCCTGTGAAGTTGGGATAGTTTATACTGTTCAGTGACCGTGTTCGGTTATTAAACAACTGTTAGGCAGTTTACGCAAATCCCCAATGAGGTGAAATAAGGTACGCTATGTTGAGTGAGCTAATATGCACATATACTCGCACACACTTTAATGAAATTATTATAAACAAGATGACAACTGTTAGAGATGTTAGTGCTGCTAGCCCCTGCCCAGCTTGACGTCTCTCACCGACTATTATAGCTGCACATATTAAACCTCGAGGATGTTATATATACTGTACATATATATATAAAAAGAGAGTGCTGGGGCTGTTTTTACTTAAAATGCAGACTGTGAAATATATTGCAGAAGCAAAAACAAGCTTACTAATGTAATTACATTACTTTCTCTCCTCTCTCTCTCGACTGAGTTAATGTTATTATTTGACACTGCAAGTCTGTGCTGTTTTTTTTAAGGTCTCGGCGGAGAGGAAGTTCTGCCTAATTGGTTCCAAAGCACACCTAACACCACCATCCTTCTCCACTCGGCCAGGCCAGTGTGTGGTGGGCTTTCGCAAAGATCGTAAATAGCGTGCGGAACCGCTACAGATGTAGTAATTTGAGTTCTGGGTGGGTAATTAATGTGCTTGCAACACAGCTCATTTGCATTTTTATTTAAAATGGCCTACTTTAAAAGCAGCTCGTACTCCTTCCCTTCTCAGTAACTGCGAGGAAGTGTTATGTAGATGGGCGGGGGGGGGGGGGGAGGGGGTGGTGGGGGGGGGGCGGTGTTCTCCGTCCTGTAATTACTGTCTTCAGGGGAACTTTTATACGTCCTCCGGGGAGATGCAATGAAAAGAAAAGGCAGGATTTAAATGGGAATCGTATAAAATACCAAAGATAGAGCCAAAAATTAGCTGTCTGTTTAGTATCTCCAATAGGCCCGTTGCGTTCTCTTCATGAATACAGCTGTCAGATCTGTCATAAAATCAAATCAACGTACAAACGAGAGACTTAACTAAAATAATATTACCATACTTATACCCTTTGGATTTTAATGTATATTTCATCTCAGGTCCACTCATGCAGCATATCAATGAGTAATAAGTCCATAATAGATATGTCTAATCTCTCGTTCCAAAGTGTTTATGGATGGAATGGTAAGAATGCACACACACAGAACAGTTTAATTCCCTCCGACTCCCTCCCTCCCTCACTCCCTCACAGCTACTCCTTTTAATATGAAACCAGTTAAACTTTAGGATGAAAACGCCTTCTGATAAAAAAAAACGTGCTAAAAGGGAAGATGTCGGGCAAAGAAAAGCACTTTATATCCTGGTTTAACCCACGTTTTATCTCACATTTAAAAACGAGAACAAAAAATCATAATGATTAATAATAATAATCCTTGCATTTGAAATAGCGCTTTTCACACCTTATCGACATCTCAAAGCTCCTCACAGAGCAACGTGCCAAAGGTTTTGCCCTGACCTGCCTGGATTCGAAACACAGGTCTCTCACACCTGTAAGGCGAGTGCTCTAACCACTGAGCTACAAGGAGCTCCGCATTGAAATGCTAAACGAGGTGCACGGAAACAGTCAAATTTACTTTGCATTTATCTAATCACGGGATCAAAAAGCATGAAATGATAGTGTATAATGCACCAATCCACTGCACACTGCTACGAATCCGGCTGAAAAAGAACTCTTAATTATTATGGGAATTAAATATATATATATATATATTTTAAATGTGATCCGCAAACCACTACTTATCGCTGGCCTCCCGTTTCCGAAGGTTACGCATGAAACCTCAAAACAATACACAATTCTACCGCAGTTTCAATCAAAATTGCTAAAAAAAAATTCCCCCCCCTGATTATTCCCAGACTCTATTGCAATGTTCCAGCACCGCTTTTCTAATTCAGGTGTGAAATGAGAGAGGGAGAGGGAGAGAGAGAGAGAGACAACAATATTATTACGACAATTTGACCAAAACGCCTGCCAAAAATTGCAGCCCCTTTTTCCAAACCGATACAGAGCGCGCCTTCTTAAATACAGATTAAGACTCATGGCTCCATCTCTCATATATATATATTATTTTTTTTTAATCTCATTTGTGCCACCGAATAGTTGTGAATCAACCAAATGACTCCCTTGTTGGCATTTTCCAATCCTATTCTGTGGCTCTCTAGATAAAACCCTAGGATTATTGCCCCCGCCCCCCCCCCAACTACCCCCTCTCCACCCCCTTTTATTCTGCATGGGAAGGGCCTGGTTGTATAAGCAACAACAACTTGCATTTATATAGCGCCCCTCACGCAGGGTAGCGTCCTAACAACAATAATCCTTGCATTTGATATCGTGTTTTTCACATCTTCCAGACTGTGTCTCAAAGTGCTTCACAGAATACACTGTACAGTGAATTGACTGTATATTTGTGGGCAAAACCCAGCAGCCAAGTGCGCACAGCCCACCACACCACCACAAACAGTCATGGATCGAAATGACCTATTTTTATTATTGTGGGAGACCCTGTGTTTGTCAGGTTTGAATCATTCGACGTTCCTTTCCTTTCATCAATAAGCCTCGCGGATTTCCACCCCCCCGCGCGAGTTTGCTGTCAAATCCATCAAAACAGAGGCAGCTCGGGGCTACTGGCTTCTCCATAACAGCACCCCACCCTTTCCCCCAACGATCCATTTCGAATAAAAATAAGTGACCGTCAACAGGCACACAAATGAGGCAACATAAAATTGCACTCACAGGTACGTAAACACCATTTTTGGAAGCTGCGTTGAACAGTAAGTGTATCAAAACACATGGACATTATTAATTCATATACCAACGGCCCTAACAAGGTTTATTATTCATTCCCCCCCCCCCCCCCCCCTCCCCCCCCCCCCATACACCCTCTACCCTTCAGCATATTTGCTTAGGCTTTTACATTGGTGGAGGATACTTTTAGTCTCGAAGTCCCTACATCTCTTCGCACAGGTTCGCTCACATTGCCAGTGGATGTGACTGACTAAACGGCCATTGATAAATTATGTATACCACGGTGACATTGTAGAGCCATTTATCAAACGAGAAAGGAACACATCAGGCTTCCGTTCTAACCACCTCTTATGATTGTAATAACGGCAGGAATGGCTGGGTACATAAGCCAGATACAGATAGTTATTTGCCATAACACTACATAACATTTGAGCAGGAGAAGACCGAACGTATATTCGCTTTGCGTTTTCGAGACTGTGAGTGAACACACAATTAACTTCAAGTGCTCAATTTCTACGGCACATGAGCCACACAGAAACCAACGCTTGTTGTACAAGGATTAAAGGCATTGATTGACTTGCTTACTACTAATAATAATCCTTGCATTTGATAGAGCGCTTTTCACATCTTCCAGACGTCTCAAAAGTGTTTCACAGAATATACTGTATAAGTGAATTGACTGTATATGTGGACAAGACGGGGCACCAAATGCACACAGCGGCGTCCCCACAAACAGTCGTGGGATTGAATTGACCAAATTATTATTGTTTTTGTTCTTGAGGGATTATTATTGGGCGCGCGCGCGCGTGTGTGTGTGTGTATGTGTTTGTGTGCGTGTGTATGTGTGTGTGTGGAGTAAACGAAACTTGCCCAAGGTTTCACCCTGACCTGCCGGGAATCAAACCCAAGTCTCTCGCTTGCGAGGCGAGTGCTTACTAACCACTGAGCTACGGGGAGTCCATGAGGGTAAGAAAGAGAGGGGCATGCAGGGGAATGGAAATAACGCAGAAGGGATGGGAATTAAATAATTTTGTGCTCTCCGACTTGAATCTACAGCACAGAAGGAGGCCATTTGGCCCATCGAGTCAGGGCTATGCTGTCGAATTTTATGTTGTGAGCATTCATTAATCGTGTCGATGTCACAACAGGATAAATCAAAGTACATCTCTCTCTCTCTCTCCCTCTCCCCAAACACTGCTGTCAGTCAAACTCTAATGCTTTATAAAGACAGTTTGACAATTACAGACTGCTTCTGTCAAACTCAGGCAGCGCAAATTGCTTCTCTTTTTATTACGTACAGTATATGGCAACACATGGCCACTGTTCTGAACCCATTGTCAAACGCGAGCAGAGATTGTCTTTCGCATGTTAAAAACATTTCCCGAACAGCGCTCCTGAATGACGAGTAGAGACTTTGGCACGAATCCGAATGCTACTGTTTTACACGGCTTGGTTTTCGCCCTTTTCAAAGGCTGGTAAAATGACTTCTAAAACTCGCACTAAAACACGTTTAAACTTGACATGTGGCACTTCGGGCCGGCATTCCAACCTGCGCGCGTTCCGCTCACCTCCCCGAATGACAACCGCGGCAATCTCTGTTCGCTTCCGGTGCGTTCGCGCGCATCGCAACGCAGGGCTCCCGAACTCTCTGAACCTGAGACATTTGCTCCCTCCGCGACAACATGCTAATAATCTCTCACTCCACTGATGATATCCACAAATGAATGGATGGATCCAAATCTCGCCTTGGGATCAAGGTCACCATACCTTAGTTGACAAAAGTCTTTTGCCACGAATGTGGATGTTGCACAGAGACACGCTGACAATTATTCTCAAGGTTCAACGACGCGGTGGAGCTCTCTCTGGATGCATATTCTAAAGCAAAGGAGACCGCATTCGCTTTTTTCTTCCGCTCCAATGGTAAATAAAATTGCGTTTGCCATAGCACATTACTTATGAAGGTCCTTGGTAACAAATATTATTTTGTTGTAAGATAAAACTCTTGGCAGCTCCTGTAGCTCAGTGGTTAAGAGCATTCGCCTTACAAGCGTGTAAGACCTGTGTTCGAATCTAGGCAGGTCAGGGCAAAACCTTGGGAAAGTTTCCTTACGCCACACACACACACACACGCGCCTAATAATAATCCGTCCAAAAAAAACACATTGATAAAAATTGGTCATTTTCAATCCATGACTGTTTGTGTGGGGGAATTGATTGGCTGTGTGCAAATGGCTGCCACGTTTCGCCCACAAATATGCAGTCAATTCACTTTACGGTATATTTTGTGAAACGCTTTGTTTGCGACAGCGATAAAATGTGAAACTACCAATTTTTACTGTTGTGTTTTTTTTGGAACGGATTATTATTAGCCGTGTGGAGTAAGGAAACTTGCCCAAGGTTTTACCTTGAGACTGTTTGATCAAGTGGTCAGGTGGATTTACCATCAAGAAGCCATCTGCTTCAGTGATTTTTTTTCTCTAGAGTTAACGTTGGGGGCGTGGTGATGGTGGGGAGGGGGGAGTTGTCAGTGCTTAACTATTAAGATTAATAACTAGGGTGAAACCTGTTTAACAATATCAATTTTAACAGCATTCCAATTTGCCCTAGAAACACGAGATGTACTCATCAAGAACGCTAAAAAGATTCTCTTGTAGTATAACCAGACTGATTGTCTTGGCTAAAAAGTCTGGTAATGGCAGTTCAGTCCATCATCCAGATATAGGGATTTCTAACGAGCTTTTCCAGCCTGAAGAGTTTTAATAGCATCACTAAATGAAGTGCTTAACCCAGCATAGCATGCAACTCTTCCACAAACATTATCAATCAGGGACATCCAGAGATATGGATTTCCCCCATTTGAAGAAAAAAAAAGGGAACGGTAGATTCTTAGTTTAAAAGGTTTTCGAGTGGCAACGAATTATTTTGCATTTAATCACTGGTGTGCTTTCTTCCATGAAAGAAAATGATTCAAAACTGTCAAGAAGAGGAAGTATTTCCACAAGTCTAACTAACTCCGCGCCCCCAAAAAAGCTACTTTTGTCCTCGGATTTTGTCCTCAAGAGTCCAAAGGCAGTATTTTCAGGGGGAACATTGCATTTTTGATTCACATTCTAATAGTGTCTGCGGCGTTTCCACATTGAGGCCAAAGCACACAGAAGTGCTGTCTTTGATGATCGAATCACTGGCACTGATTTTGGATTTTTATTTTAATTCAAGTTTGAAGTTTGATACTCAGTTTACACATGAAAAAAAGAGAGAGAAATTCAAAGTGAAGACAGTCGGATTTGTATAAATTACTGTAAATTGTACTGTTTCTTCTGAATGGAGGAAGGTCTAATGTTTTCATAAGTACAATGAAGGTCTTTAGTGGTTGAGAAGGAAGGCAGGTTGTAGTGTTTTTTGTAAGGCTGCAGTGTGGAATAGGCGAATCAATTTAGCCCAAAACGGAGAGGGATTACATTACTACCAGTATTTATTTTAAGGGTAAAAGAAAACTGTGTGGAGGGCAGTGGGGAGGGGGGGGGGGGGGGAGGGGAAAGTGTAACAGAAAATGTGGATTTATATAATAAATGCTGTCCTCCGCTTTCAACATTGGATCTAATCAGTAGAAATTCTGCCAGTCAGAGGCAGAAGGAGAAGCAATTTTCACAAAGAGAGTTAAGGTTTTGCCCACAAATATACAATCGATTCACTTTACGGTATATTCTGTGAAGTGCTTGAGACATCGATAAGATATGAAAAGCCGCTATATTAAAAATGCTTGATTCCCTCTTTTGTACCAAACATTAATTTTCCCTTCAATAACCTGGTTCTTAAGGAGCCCAAGATAATAATAATTATAATAATCCTTGCATTTGTTACAGCACTTTTCACATTTTCTAGACGTCTCAAAGCGCGGCACGGAATATACTGTAAAGTGAATTGACTGTATACTTGTGGACGAAACGTGGGATGCGATTTAAATTTTTTCCAGTGTCTGAGCAAACTCTTCAAATGCTTCTCTTTCATTCCCAGACGACAAAAGGAGTTGTCTGATAAAGGGACGTCCTCCCGACGTGAAAGGCGCTGTACAAATATAATTTGTTGCCGTTGTTGTCACCTCAATCTCCTCTTGTTCTGTCGTAGTTTGAACGCAGTTTGGTTTTAAAATACTTTCTCCTACACGTCCTTCCTTTCTTCTGCACCCTGACTATATTTAAACTTAAAATGCCAATTTATTCCTTCACGAGACCTCGAGAGAATGGAGCTAATTTATCTCTTTATTTAATTGAACTCCAATTTAACCCAGCAACTGGGGCGAGGGAAGTAGAATGCAATTATAACCTAATCAATAATCGTTTGCCTACAGATACCGAACAGTCACTACATTTTTAGGTAAAATCCTGCAAAGTGCTTTGAGAGACATTTCAGTGACCCAAGGCCCAAATCAAACGCCTGAATTCTAATTGTATTTTTACTCTTATGACTGCAAGACTGCGGCTTGAAACACTTGCTGTTTCAATTGGAACTAAAAAAAGCCATGTTATCTGATCTCAACATTTTAACAATACGTGTCATGAACCGGTCTCATTATTTGCAATTACAGGCTTTCACAAGGTTGGGCTGGCTTCAGCCAACTTTATTTCTCCCATCTTTTTCAGATTATCTTCTTCAAACGCAAAACGGGATCGGATTTCAGCCAACTGCTGGAAATAGATCGTCGAGGCCAATTGCCAAAAGAATCTGCGTTCGCCAGTTCTCTTGCGTCCAATGTGCGATGCGAGTCTCTGCCGCGCCGGGGGGAACGAAAGCGCGCAAGCGTCGACAAAGGCAAAAACAGGGATTGGAATAAAACTAAATGTTTTGTGTCGTGTTTAGAAGTTTACCGACGTGCCGTAATCACACGCTGAAAGAGCTTCCACCCTGAATCGCAGCCGTGCTGTAAATATGTAATAATACAGTAATCTTTACGTTTTTATAGCGCTTTCCATATCTTATTGACATCTCAAAGCGCTTCACAGAATAAAACGACGTCCCAAGGTAGGGACCGGAGCAGGCGGGGAGGGGTCGGGGTGGAGAAGAAAAGAGGGATGAAAGGGGGGAAAAGAGATAAGGACCAGAGCAGAGACGGAGGGGTCATCTTAATGGTAAGGAGAGTATTAAAATTGACTGTATATTTGCGAAATGTAGTGAATGAGCAGTGTGAAATTCTTAAAGACATCTACCCATTACTTGTACACTGGTTAACGCCAGCCTTGTCCTCTCGTCTCATCGCAAATGGTGTTAGTTTTAATAATATTATTATTATTATTAATATTGTTTTGTGTGCATGTGGTCTGTGTGTGTGTGTGCGCGTGTGAGACAGAGTGAAGGAGGGTATATAATTTAAGAAAATAAGAAAGAGCAAAATAATATGAGGAGAATCATTTATACTTCGGAGTTTCTGTACTCTTTAAGTCAAGAGTAGCTACAGGTCAACACTGGCAAAAAAAAAAGTGTTAAACTGGAACAATTATTGCTAATTCCTTCACATTAATTTCTTTTGTTTGGCTCCTAGATGAAAATTGTTCTGCTCCGGGGTAGATTTATGTCAGATAATTCATTGTAGGTTAATATAAATCATGACTCCAAATTTACCATTTCCTGTTACCCAGGGCAAGTAAATTTCAAGGACAGCTTTTGTAAGAAAAAAAACAGAGACTTTTTTCATCACACACACACACTGAAAAAATCCTTTCAGATTTAACGGTGTGTCAAACAGTATCTCTGCGCTTGCAATAATCTAAGGTACTAGAACGCTCTTTTTTTTTAAAAAGAATTACATATCACTGTCAGTTTGAATTGCTCGCACAACCTCATCCAGAAAGAAAAGAACTTATTCAACCCAAAGCTCGGGGAGTCTGTTGGCGTACAGGGAGCCTCTGCCGCATCTCCTAAGCAAAATACACTCATTCTACCCTTGTTTCTAGTAACTCATGCGTTTGCTTGTCTCCTTGATCCATTCTAAGTGAAACAGTTATTGAGATGAACAAAAATGTTCTTGAAAATATATATATATATATATATATACTGTATATATTCACAACAGATGGGAGCTCTTTCTCACTAGGAATGAACAGAATTCCAAGTTCTTCTGATTTCCCGGGTGACAAATTTCTCCCTTTTTTTTTAATCGATGACTGTACGATGCCTTAATTCTTCCTTGCCAGCGAGAGATAATCTAGAGCACCTACGGAGTTACGCTCGTCCCGGCACGTGGGGATTAGTTAGAGAGTCGAGGGGGGGGGGGGGGGGGGGGGGCAGGGAGGGGGGGGGAAGACGGCTTTTTGAAGCGTTTCGAGGCCAGACTTGGCCGTGGTTCTGCCAGAAGGTTAACTTTCATGTCGAAAACGATTAATTGCTAAAAACAATAATCTGTCTAAATCAATTAAAGCAGTGGATCCTTCTGTGATTGAACCAGAAGAAACAGCGAAGCATTAGCCTCGTTGGCTGGCTGGCTGGCTACTGGCTGGCTGGGGTGGCTGGCTGGCTGGGGTGGCTGGCTGGGGTGGCTGGCTGGCTGGGGTGGCTGGCTGGGGTGGCTGGCTGGCTGGCTGGCTGGGGTGGCTGGCTGGCTGGGGTGGCTGGCTGGCTTGGCTGGCTGGCTGGGGTGGCTGGCTGGCTGGGGTGGCTGGCTGGGGTGGCTGGCTGGCTGGCTGGCTGGGGTGGCTGGCTGGCTGGGGTGGCTGGCTGGCTGGCTGGCTGGCTGGGGTGGCTGGCTGGCTGGGGTGGCTGGCTGGCTTGGCTGGCTGGCTGGGGTGGCTGGCTGGCTGGGGTGGCTGGCTGGCTGGGGTGGCTGGCTGGGGTGGCTGGCTGGCTGGGGTGGCTGGCTGGCTGGCTGGGGTGGCTGGCTGGCTGGCTGGGGTGGCTGGCTGGGGTGGCTGGCTGGCTGGGGTGGCTGGCTGGCTGGGGTGGCTGGCTGGCTGGGGTGGCTGGCTGGCTGGGGTGGCTGGCTGGCTGGGGTGGCTGGCTGGCTGGGGTGGCTGGCTGGCTGGGGTGGCTGGCTGGCTGGGGTGGCTGGCTGGCTGGCTGGGGTGGCTGGCTGGGGTGGCTGGCTGGGGTGGCTGGCTGGGGTGGCTGGCTGGGGTGGCTGGCTGGCTGGGGTGGCTGGCTGGCTGGGGTGGCTGGCTGGCTGGGGTGGCTGGCTGGCTGGGATGGCTGGCTGAAGTCCCTGCTTCCTTGTATGTCAGTATATGGGACGGTGAGAGCGCTTACCAACTACTGTACGTATGTGGAAGAAATTTACCAGCAAAGGAGTAACAGTGCCCTTGGCCAAATCCCTTTGTGTCACAGCTGATCAGTTTCAAACCCTAGATTGTTTGGATTAACCAGTCAACACCCATCAAAAGCTTGCACATACTGTACAACAACATGATTATTGGTCAGTGTTCCAGCAACACAACACTGCGCAAATCTGGGAACTAACTGGAAATGCGGAACTTGGATTCAGAGATTCAAACCGCATTGCCAAACCTCCTCCCCCACCGATTCTCCAAGGCTGATCTGAGCAACAATTCGTAATTTCTCTCAGCTGTGGTAACCCCCGCAACACCCCTGGCCCCCCCCTCCATCACCCTGCCCACCCTACCACACCCCCTCCCCAGCTGAGAATAGAACACATGCTAAAAGTTAAGATACTTTCTATCAAAAAGCCAAGTTTGCAACCAAAACATCAAGTATTCTTTTTCTGCCTATTTCTGGTTGATTTTTCTTGAATACTTTTATCTAAGCAGCGACTTTGGCTAGCACTACATCCAGTGTTAACATCAGCTGAGAGATGTTCCAATGATGACACCAATGAGAGAACTAAGTAACCCTATCAGTCTCCTTATTTAAGAAAGGGCATACTGGCCTTAGAGGGGGTGCAGCATAGATTCACTAGATTGGTTCCTGGGATGATGGGGTTGAGCTATTAGGAGAGGCTGAATAAACTAGGCCTACAATCTCTAGAATATAGAAGAATTATAGGTGATCTTATAGAAACCTATAAGATTATTAAGGGGCATGACAGAGTAGGCAGTAGGAGACTGTTTACCTTGGTTGAAGAAACTATAACTAGGGGGTCACAGTTTTAAGATTAGGGGTCGGCCTTTTCGCACAGAGTTGAGGAAACACTTCTTCACTCAGGGCGTAGTGAATTTATGGAATTCTCTACCCCAAAAGGCTGTAGATGCTCAGTCCTCAAACATATTCAAGACTGAGATTGATAAGATTTCTTATGGATAAAGGGATTGAGGAATATGGGGATAAGGCGGGAAGATGGAGTTAGATTAGAAAATCAGCCACAATCTTATTGAATGGCGGGGCAGGCTCGAGGGGCCGAATGGCCTACTCCTGCTCCTTATTCTTATGTTCTGATGTAACCATTAGCAGAGACCTGTTACCCTACGTTAGCTGAAGCAATCTTTCCATTAGTTTAGTTCCTTTGGACAACACTCTGACTCCTACGCACAGTCTTTACATTATTTAATCCATCTCCCAGAACAATTCTTTAAGGTACAGCACTGGACATAGGTTCAAGAAAAGGCTTGATGATACAGTAGGACATTAAGGTGTGTATTCCGGAAAGGATGAGATCATCTGAACCACTGCTGTGATTTTTACTCATGGTTATATCATCAAACGACTTACAGCTTGTCCTGTGACAGTTCCTCTCATCTTCCCACCCATCCACATTCTTCAGCGCAAGATAAACAACTTGTACAAGAAATCGAGTAGCAAGGCTCATAATCAGACGCAAACCCCCAGCGATGAAACTAAATTCCTCTTGCAAATCCAGGTTTGACAGTAATGACATTTTCAAATGCAAAATATTAGGTGTTTTTCTTGAAGAAAAACACGAAAGTACACGTCGATATCTGTTCTCTTTCATTACGGAATGTTTTTATCAAAAATGTTAACAGAATACTCAAGATTTTACAGCAAACTTTAGCATCCGTTAATTAATCAAGGAATTCTCTCCTGACTGCACATTCCTAGTAATTAAAGTTTTGTAATACAGGAGCTTATTCTTTCTGCTCCAGCACCTGCAGTTCATTTGTTTACTTTTCCACAGTCATAAATCTGCGGGACTGTCAAAGTGCCATAGTATTAGTGGAGTAATCAAAGTTAATTAGCTCCCTCAATGCACCACAACAAGACTATAATAGAGATGCATTTAAAGAGCTGCGTGTACCAAGTTACACATGATTCATCTATAACGCAACAATCTGAAATCCCGAAAGACCAGTATTTAAGACCAGAAAAAAAAAATGTTGAGTATTTATTCTGATTTAAACTGCGTCGGAAGCTTGATGTACTGTTGTCATCTCAGTTTTCAAATGAAAACACCAGAGATGTTGCATGGTTTTGCTTATTGGGTTTACAAAGTTGGGAGAGAGAAAAAGGCGAGGAAACATCCTGAATTCGGGACCCTACACACCTCTTTGTAGTTTCCATGGTGGTTACGCAATTGAATGCAGCCAAACATTATGGCGGTTGACCAATATAATCCTTACTGTTCAACGCATCTTTTCAAAACAACATAATGTGCTTAATTTGCGAGTTGGGTTAACCATGTGCAAACGTATGTGAAATGACTTCATTAATAAATTAGCCAGTGAAAAGGATCATATGTAATCAGTTTCACTGGTTGGTAATTACATAATTAAGGGCAACATTAATTCACGACTTTGCGTCTGCACATCATTAACCCAACTCGCAAATTAAGACCTCGATGTGCCGTAAACGTGCTTTCGCGGAGACACAAAATGTGTGTCACAACAACAAACTAAATTTAGGATAAGAAATGAATGTGCAATCGAGGCTTTGCCTACGGTCCAATCGCGGACGCACTCTCGTTGCTACTCGACAACTCTTCGCATTTGTTCTGTTCCTTTCATTAAGCTCACAATAACATCTTGTAATTCCCAAACAACTTGAGAATAATGAACACTGCATTCCATTATGATTGCGCACATAGATCACAAGTAATAGCTCATTGAGAACTTGAACACCGACAGTTCGTTCTGTTTTCAGGTTGAAGACCCTGTAAAGATCTTACTAAGTTTATCCTTTTTTTAAAAAAACACAAGTTCAGTTACGTTGCTCTTATTCCGCACCTACCAACTGTAATTATCCCTTTCTCTCCTGCCTCAATTCGCATATTAGATAAAAAAGGAAAATAATAAGAAGACTAAGAATAATCCTTGCATTTGATACAGCGCTTTTCACATCTTATCGACGTCTCAAAGCGCTTCACAGAATATACTGTAAAGTGAATTGACTGTATATTTGTGGGCGAAATGAAACGAAAATCTTCCCAAGATCTTCGCATGATTTACAGGGATTTTCTCTCGGACCGTATGTCACATTTCATTCTCTGTTTCACCGAGTGACCTCACTTAATTACCCTATGAAGAGGCCGTTCGTTCTAAGTCAACCGCGGGCTAAAAACTCTCGAAATATCTTGTCAACTTGAAAGGGGTGGTTCAGGAAACTTGCGACGTTTACAGATTAAGGAGCACATACGTGGGATAACACCAGACTGGGGATTGCTTTTGCGGCATCGATGCAACTTTCATTCCTGAAATCAATAAAAAAAATCACAGACTAAAATTGCGAAACTATTATTGCAAACACCTTGTACAAAATATGTCTGTGACCGATCGAAGGGTGTCGATGAAATGTTTTCTCAAATCCTCGGAAGCCAACCTTCCGATTTCATCAGCAACGTTTGCAAAGCAAAGGACAATCTAAGTTCCAACTCAACTCGAATCCGTGCTCTCCATTTCATCCCCACCTTGTTAATAACACTAAACACATCCCCACCGCGGGTGAGATGTCATGAACGATTTCACAATGAAAGTTCCACAGCCGTCAGGGTTGTTCAATAGCGAACAAAAAATTGCCTCACGCGCTTATATCGAACTCACAGCCCTAATTTGCACTGCCTTTTATTCCTGCCATGTGCGTGCACCTCGGAACTGTGGCCTCGAAATATAATCAGGCGTCGGTTGTTAACGCGTTTATTCTGCCCAAAACACATTTCTGTAATTATAATGAAATTATTACACTGGTGCAGAACAAATTTGATTAACCAAAGCACTTGCATTACCTCCTCTAAACACCAAATCAATCTGGTCTGGTTGCAAAGGTTAACAGTCCCAGATCTCAGAACAACTGTGCTAAAAGTAGAGAATAATTAGAAGTGAATCTACACTAGGGGATTTTGGGGGGAGGGCGTGGGGAGGTGGGTGGTGGGGGGGGGGGGGGGGCCACACTAGACACTAATCCCTCATACTTATTCTTGCAATAAAATACATTAATACAATAATAAAAATTGGTCATTTCAATCCACGACTGTTTGTGGGGGATCCTGCTGTGCGCAATTGGCTGCCGCGTTTCGCCCACAAAATATACAGTCAATTCACTTTACAGTACAGTATATTCAAATGCAAGAATTATTATTATTATTCTGTAAAGCGCTTTGAGATGTCGATAAGACGTGAAAAGCGCTATATCAAACTCAAGGAGTAATATTATTATTATTAACGACCATCAGAAAAAAAACATTCAGTACAGGAGATCAATTTCATGTTTTTAAAAATGGTCATTAAGTGAAACGCGTTAAATACAGCTTTAAAAGTAAGGCGGCAGGCAGTGAGAGATGCTTTGGATTTCCTTCCCCACCGCGCCCCCCCACCTCCCCCTTACTTTTCCATTCCGCAGAGTTCCTGATCAAACCCACATGACGAGGGCAAGGTGTAAAACAGATGGAAAAGTATAATTTTGAGTCGCGCGAGTGCAGTCACTGATACCGTTGAGGAGATCACTCCACAAAGCTTGAGACGGTTCATGCCTAAAGGGAGACTTAGAGAGAGCAAAGAGATTTCACACCCTCCAACACAAAGAGCTCAAGCACACAAGAGTTCTCATAGAAAGACCTGGCTGTATAAAAAACACACCCTCGTCAAAACATTTTGGCTTCCTTTACTTTTAGCTGCAGACAGCGGGATGTCATTTTCCAAGGCGGGGGGTAGTTGGGAAGTGGGGGTGGGGGGGGGTGTTGATTAGAGAGCGAAGGAATGTGTACAAATCTGTGTAAGAAGGTTTTTCTCTCTACTGTAGAAATCGGCAACTGTAGTTAAAAGTTCAAATGCCTTTCCATCCATACTCCGTCGAAATCATACAGCCTACTTATTTCTGTCTCCCCTGTGGCCACTTGCTCACTCGATGCCTTTCATGGTACTGGTAGGCATTGGTGCAATACACACAGAATATCAGCTGCAACCTTAAGCATTCACTGAACGAATGCCAGATAATTTTTTTTTTGGTGCTCAATCCTCCAGAGTTGACAGTACCAGATGTCTAGAGGTAGCAGAGGGCTCTCCAAGCAGCTATACAAATTTTCCCCTTTGGAGTCGGGATGTAATGAAAAGCTTTCTAAAACTGCAGCGATAAGCAATGGCACGCGAATGCGACAGCGAGTGATTTTACCTCATACGTTTTGCTCGAGCATATATATCTTAATCCTTACAAAAGCGATAGAAATGGGGGTTCACCCCCCCACCCCCACCCCCCACCACCACCCACACTATCGTTTCTTTTCATATTGACGTAATTATTCCACGGTGAACGAGTTCAGTCTTCTAGACGTCTCAAAAGCGCTTCACAGCATACACTTTGAAGTTAATTGACTATTTTTGGGGCAAAACGCGGCAGTCAATTACGCACAGCAGTGTCCCCACACAAACAGTCATGGATTGAAATGACCAGTTTTTTAAATGTTTTTTTTGGAGGGATTATTCTCAGGCGTGTGAAATAAGGAAACTTGCCCAAGGTTTCGCCCTGATCTGCCTGGAAATGAACCCATGTTCATTACGCTTGTAAGGTGAGTGCTTTAACCACTGAGCTGCAGGACTCCACACGTAGGAATAGGAGGAGGCCATTCAGCCCATCCACCCCTCACCCCAAGCCTGTTCCTCAATTTTATAATATCATGGCTGCTCTGAACTTCAATGCCAATTAACCCCACTTTGCCCCCATATCCATTGATACCCTGACCTAACAAACATCCACCCACCTCAGGCTTGAAAATTTTAATGGATCCCAAGTTCCTGTAGCTCAGTGGTTAGAGTGCTCGCCTTACAAGCATGAGACCTGTATTCGAATCCAGGCAGATCAGGGCGAAACCTTGGGAAAGTTTGCTTACACACACACGCCTGATAATAATCCGTCCAAAAGAAACCACAATGATAAAATCAGTCATTTTTAATCAAGGACAGTTTGCGGGGGACACTGCTGTGCGCAATTGGCTGCCACGTTTCAACCACAAAGAAGTCGTGAGAAGCGTTATATCAAATGCAAGGATTATTATTATTATTATTAAGCCATAATTGGCGGAGGGGTGGGGGGGGGGGTTTGGGGAGGAGATATGGCTCCAGGTTTGTGCCTGTTCTATTCTCAGGATTTTCCAATGAGCTTCGCAGGCTGAAAACAAACAAACTCTTGGTTGGAAGTGGGGGAAAACCCTCAATACGAGGCTTCTCATTTTATTCAGTTGTCAACTAAACCTGGAGTCTGGAATTCGGGGCAGATAAACCTCACAGCCAAAGGGAGGACCGCAGCCCTTCTCAGTGAGTGCATTGAGGCATCCGCCATGTTATACTACTCACCCACTCCTCCAGTATCTTGTGGGTGGCTTCGCCGGCCCGGATGCGATTTCTGCAAGCGAGGACGACATGTGCCCCGTGCAAAGCTAAGGAACGCGCTGTCTCGAAACCTGGCCCCGAAAGAAAAAAAGAAACGTTATTGATGTGGTGACTGACACCGTTAAGATTTTTTTAAATGAAGAATAAATACATTATTCTGTAATTGTACACACGTCTGCTCTTCAAATAAGCCGCTATTTCAGAGCTCTCCGTACAATCTCGTATTCTCAATGGTTTCATTTAACGCGGAAGTCCCCAGAGGTTACAGCCAACCAACTAGTCTGCCAGTTAATTTATCCCAATAATATTGCCTAAATGTAGAAATGTTTAAGTAGAATAACACAAGCAATTTGATAATGAGGCAATTCTCACCTGGACATGCCAACGGTGTGTAAGAAAAGCAATGCTGCATAACTGTGCTCTACCTATATTTCTATTAAAATAATAGCACAACTGCAGAAATCTAAATTCCTCCATTTCCATTTCATTTAAAATTTGAATTGCGTTTATATATATCTATGTAAACCAGACCCGTAAAGGGTGTATTTCAGCTTTTAAAGCTGCAAAGAAAGTACCCCAAAACGGTGATAATAATAATAATAATCCTTGCATTTGATATAGCGGCTTTTCACATCTTATTGACGTCCCAAAACGCTTCACAGAATAAACTGTAAAGTGAACTGACTGTACATATTTGTGGGCGAAACGCGGCAGCCAATTGCCCACAGCAGCGTCCCCACAAACAGTCGTGGATTGAAAATGACCGATTTTTAATTGTTGTGGTTTTTTTTTGATGGATTATTATTAGGATTGTGCGTGTGGAGTAAGGAAACTTGCCCAAGGTTTCGCCCTGATCTGCGTGGATTCGAACACAGGTCTCAGGCTTGTCAGGCGAGCGCTCTAACCGCTGAGCTACAGGAGCTCACACCAGATTGCAAACTCATCCCAACATCTCAAAGAGAAGTTATTAAAAACAAGCTAATGAATGAGATGGGTGTGTGTGTGGTGGGAGCGGGGTGGGCTGTGTTCAGTGCCATTTATTTATCTTCTGGTGTAACTGCCAATAGTAAAAACCTTTCCAAATAGGTTCCAAACATTTAGAGGGAAATGGAAGCTCACTCAGAGCAGAAACACTTTAAATTGCTTGCCATAGCTTCAATGCGGTCTATTAAAAAAAAATGCGGCAATGAAATGCCTATCTTCGGTTCAACTGAACCCCTCCCTAGCTCTTCCGGAGCTAACTCTTGTTTTTAAAAGAAAATCTACGAAATATTTGGCAAATCCCAAATTCCTCCTAACTTGCCCCCCTAAGCGTACAGCCGTGCATTTGCACCCCGACCGAATCTTATGTCTGTGATTACTGGATTGCAATATATATAAACTGTATAATATAAAGGAGTCCGATAATCCGCTCAGGATTTCAAACTTAATTCTCTCAAAATAGATGTTGTGGTTCCAATACTTCACATGGCCACAGACACTCACCACCGTTTTGCAACAATGGTCGCACGGGGCCGAGAAGTAGATTTATCTTCATGACTAAATGGTCTTCAAGCCAACTTCCTTTCCCGATTGGACACACTTTTGAAGGAGGGGTGCAAAGTGTGAGGGAGCTAAACCTCGGATCTCCGATCAGCCGTGAACGCAATAAACAAGAACACTTCCCCACACGTTGATATCTTGCTCAACGTCTCCCGTTTTCCATCCCAGACCAAGTCCAGATCATTGTGTTATCCGATTTCGTTCTGGAAAGGGATGGAAATCGCGGATCCAGCTTACGCATAGCTCAATTGCCAAGGGAAAGAGGGGTGGTGGTGTGGTGTGGAGGGGGAGGAATGTACTTGGAACTCCTAAGCTTGAAACTATTATTGAGCAGCAGAAAGATAGGTCAGGCTAACCTGATGTTTCTGATCAGCCAACTGCACAGACTAGACTTAACAATTCTGTGTCAGAAATTTTAAAAAATTCTCAAAGGGCTAAAGTTGTTTGCTGCAAAGGCCCCTCCCGCCGATTTGGCAGCTGTTTGCCAGAAGTAGAATAAGATGTAACATTGCACCCATTAATCGCTCGGATTCCCCCACCCACCACCCCCCTCCCCCACTCAGGAACACATCAACAAGGACTTTTGGCAATGGATTGGAAGATGTATTCTACCAATTAATGATCAGAAGTTAGATTTCAACCACAGAAAGCTGCATCAAGTCACCTTAGTGAAGCCCCACTTGTTAATTATGATATATTAAAAAAACCTTGCATTTTGATATAGCGCTTTTCACGTCTTCGAGACAGTGTCTCAAAGCGCTTCGCGGAATATACTGTAAAGTGAATTGAATGTATATTTATGCTACACAGAACAAACACTGATGAAATTTACAAATCCGGGACTCTAAATAGCTTTTGGGTCAAAAAAAGGTCCTCCTAGTTTTCCTCTCCTCACAAATTTACTTGCTAAACACCAGAGCCCTATGAAAAGACCTACTTGCTTTTTTAGTCCACGAAAACTAATATAAAACAATATCTAAATATTGTTACGGTAGGAAAAGTCAGAAGAAACTGTTGTTTCAAAAAAAATCTTCATCCTAAAGGCTCGGGATGCCTTCCAACTAAAATCTCAGTGCAGTGCTAAAGTGTCTGAAAGTATTAAGGACATCAACTAAAACTCCACCCTCCCATATAGTATTACTGTACTTTTTAACTGGTGTTATTTATTTGTCATTCTGTGCCAAAATGAACCATTCTTAAACAAACAGATGAAAAAAACATACACTCACACACACACACACACACACACTTGGAAACATAGGCTGCATTGTTAAGCAGAATGTCAGATTCAGCCTATAAAAAATACAACTTGTAACACAGAAAAATACAGTATAAACGCTGGGGGAAAAAACCCAGTGTAAATGCATGGAACTCTCCCAATGCCACTGTAGGTAAACACACTGCGTGAGCTGTAGAGTGCCAAGAATGAACGTCCCATCACTGGCCTGAGTTGAGCAAGGTGATCTCAGTAAAGACAGCAATTAGAGAAACACAACAGGGCCTCAATGTAACCGCACTAGGGGGAAAACAGCAACAAATAATAGCCAACTAAAGGTAGTAAAATGGACCCAATATCCTCTTTCTGAGGGGCGAGGCAGAGGGACTGCGGGATGGAGTTCCAGAGGTTGGGGGCAGAGTGGCTAAAGGTTCGCCCTCCAACGGTGGGGTGGGGTGGGGTGGGGTGGGGTGGGGTGGGGTGGGGTGGGGTGGGTCGGGATAAATGTGGAGCAGGTCAGTTGGCCTACTGAGCGGAGGGAGGGGACGAGGGATAGGAGGTCACGGATGTAGGGTGGGGGGGGGGGGGGGGGGGCGAGGTTGTGGAGAGTTTTAAACATGAGTGACAACGGCAAACGGCAGATACGCGCCAGCAATCCACGTTTGGCAAGCGGACGAAAAAAAAGCTCAGAAGACATCAAGAAGCCAAGAGGAAAGACCTCAAGAACCCAGCACTCCATTGAATCCCCGAGACTGAATTATAAAGTGCAATCCTCGGCCACGCAATCCATTTTATGCTTTTTTAATGTGCCTTTGGCACCACTCTGTCACTGCCTTCGGAAAATAACACAAGAGGTTGATTTCGCACAGTATCCAGTCAATAAGATAGAACAATGTGTGGGACCTCACGCAATATATCCTATCCTTTCAGACAGTGAATTACCAAGGAATTTGGCTGTCCTATCCATTTAATATGGAAGTCCTGCTGACGTGAAAGGCGCTATATTAATACTGTATATAATATAATAATAATCCCTCCTCCAAAAAAAAACACAATAATAAAATTGGTCATTTCAATCCACGGCTGTTTGTGGGGGACGCTGCTGTGCGCAATTGGCTGCCGCCTTTCGCCCACAAATACACAGTCAATTCACTTTGCAGTATATTCTGTGAAGCGCTTTGAGACGTCTAGAAAATGTGAAGCAAGCGCTATATCAAATCCAAAGTTTATTATTATGGCAAAACATATGGAGGCAAATAGGTATCAAAGAACACACAGTGAGAAAGTGTAGTTTTGTTGTTATTTTGTGGTTGTAGAAGGATAATTACAGGTGTTTAAACTGCCATTAGCTGGCTGCTATGACGGAGCTCAGTTTCGCTGAAACTGTCTTCATTTCTCACAAGGCCTAATGCAACGGAATTGTCTAAGAAGCAAATGGAAAAGGTGTCTGGGTGTGACACTCGGCTAATTGTTTGCTTGTAATTAGCCAAAGTGCTTACTTAGATGGTTAGTAAAAACATTATTCCTAATGAAAGAATGAATTTCGAATGTACTTGATAAATATTCCTTCGACAAAAACCATAACAAATTGGTCATTTTAATCCATGCCTTAAAACGAAGGACACTGTTGTGCGCAACCGACTGCCACGTTTCGCCCACAAATACACAGTTAATTCACTTTGCAGCATATTCTGTGAAGCGCTTTGAGATGTTGAAAAGCGCCATATCAAATGCAAGAATTAGTATTATTATATGTACACTGGAGGCTTTGATTCCAAACTAAATTCATCAACAAAATTCAGGTAAAGTCAAAAACCTTGTATCAGTACACTACTTTGGAATTTAATATGAATTTTTAATGGTAAGGTTTCTCCCCGTGAATTGTAATAAAAGCTTTCCACAAGAACAATTAGTTGCAAAAATAATTTAACTTTTTTTATTGAGTTGATAACAGTTAACATCCCATACACAAGTCTAGCCTTCCTACCAGACTTTACATCCGCAAACCCAAGTACAATTTACTCACTGGTACGAGAAATCTGTTCATCACTCAGTTACTGCAAACAGTTTACAATAAATTTGATATAGTGCTTTTCACATCTTATCAACGTCTCAAAGCGCTTCACAGAATATACTGTAAGTGAATTGACTGTATATTTGTGGGCAAAACGCAGCAGCCAATTGTGCACAGCACGGTCCCCCACAAACAGTGGTGGATTGAAATGACCAATTTTTATTATTGTGGGGTGTTTTTTGGACAAATTATTATTAGGTGTGTGTGTGTGTGGAGTAAGGAAACTTGCCCAAGGTTTCTCCCTGATCTGCCTGGATTGGAACACAGGTCTCACACTTGTTAGTGCTCTAACCACTGAGCAACAGGAGCTCCACAACTTTAAATAAAATTCTAGGTTCATCCTTCCCAACACACTGTAAAGGTTTTTGTAAAAATATAAGACAGAACTGAACCGACTCTCGACAAAGAGAGCTCCTGAATGTAATAGCAGATCAATGGAGAAAAGTGAAAACTTTGTCTCCTCGTGTTCCTATGTTAGGAAAATATTTGGAATTCACTGAATTAGTAAAGTCACCATTTCATCAACAACAAAAAATCCGCCAATATGTATTGAGTGGATATACATTACCAATTTTCTATCGGTGAAGAATGCAAATTTTTACGTCAGGGTTCTGCAAAATGATACTGTGTGTGTGTTTTTTTGTCCTTTCTCTTTTGGCAACTGAGGTGTACATCTCATAAATAATTCTACTGACTGAGGCTTAAGCGTTGAGCGCCCTAGCAAGTCTTTAAGGACAAAATGAGACTGCGGAATGCGTTCCACAATACAGCAATCAACCGTTTCATTGTGCCGCTCGTAATTGTGTTGAAATGCACAACTTTTATTTGTTTCTCCCTGTTGTTTTTCAGTTTGTTCTGAAACAAAGTAGGAAAACTCTGGCTGCAATCCACAAGAGCACTTTTGAGACTTGAATCTCGAACGCTCGTGTGCTGCAAGCTTTCAGAGGCAGTCTTCCCATTTAATTAGACAAATCTAACCGCTCAGCTGAAAGCTCTGGCTTTTTGTTACATAACCTGCAAAAAGGTTCAGAAATGGATACAGATCCAAAAAAGGGGGAAGAAATACATTCATAAAACACAAAATTAGAGCACTGTCGGTTTTTATTTTTTGGACAAAAAGAAAAGAAAGGTGGGTTTAAGATGGAAGGCTAGAAAACATTAAACATTCATTGTTCAATATCGGCGAATCTCAGTTCACTGCAGAGTGTATATCCTGTGAAACGCTTTGAGATGTCAGGAAGATGTGAAAAGGCGCTATATCAAATGCAAGGATTACTATTAGTATTAATGTCACATTCTGCAACTCATCCAGAGTCCAGTGAGCAGAGACAAAATCACTTGTTTTGTTAAAAGAAAAAAAATTCAATACCTACAATCGAAGCAGAAACTGAAGAACGCTGAAAAGACGATTTTAAATCTAAATACTCTGTATACGATAGATTTCCCCTCCTCGTCCCCTCCCAAATTTACCTCCAAATTCTAACTAATTGGCTACCCGTCTTATTGCCCCTTTAAGGGTATGTTGCTGGCACAATTTATAGCCACATTTGCCGAGAGAAAACAACATTCACTTTGTATCCAATCAATTACCTTTCGTAAAACGCATCAAACTTTTCTTTCCACACGAGTGAAGAGTGCCATACAAATGCATTTTACATTTTATTATTATCATTATCATTATGTGTACGTTGACTACAAAACAAGTTGCTGTTAATAGGTCAGAGCGAACTGCTTTCGAACGCACCTTTCCGCCCGCAGACCTTGCAATACGGGAACCTCATCCAAACTAAAGCATAAAAGGAGAAAAGATATTTGTAACTGAGCCTAAGTGACAAATTAATTAATGGACCCTCAATGTGAAGTGTCTTTTCGGTGTACAATGCTAGGGAGCTATATTCCCCAGCTTCTGATGATGGACTGGTTTATTCTAGGAAATGTTTGTTTTAGTATACGCCAGGAAAGATCAAGTACCAGTACAGTTACCTTATTGATCTGACACCACTGTAAAGCTGTGAAGTAGCATATGTTTAGAGGGCTGACTGTGCAAGATGTGGCAGCTATGCGTACAGACAAAGACAAAGCGGTATCTTTGGGTCAGTCCTTTTTGTAGTTGTTTTGAGTGAACCCGGGGCCCTCACAGCCAGCCAGATTGGGGTCGGGTATCAGGAGATGATAGGAGACGCGATATCAAGACTTACGTGATCGTATTCACCAAACAAGCTGTCATTTTCAGATGGCTTTGTGAAGTATTTTATTACAGGCAATAAGAAGACATCTATTCATTAACACAAACGGAGAGGGAGGGCGAGAGAGAGGGGATGGGGGGGGAAAAAAATCTTTATTTAAATACTAGCAAACATCAATTGATCATTCACTCTTTGCTATTTGTTGGCTGACATGGATCAGCTGCCATCCCTGCCTACATGATATTCCGTTTGCCTCAAAGCAAGTCATTATGTAAAGTGCTTTGAGAGACATTGACGTCACAAGACTTGATATCAAATGCGTTATTACCCTCTGCTAACATTTCCAATACAGCAAATGTCTACAGTCGAACAACTTCAAGAGAGAAAACATGCCACAAACAGCAATTATATGCGACTGCAAAGTTGTTTTCAAATCTTCAGCTTTATGCTGGATAACAGCTGGATTTCTTGAGAATGTATTCCGATCTTCTAACTTGGGTTACTCCAAAGACTTTCACCGTCAAATTGAATGACCTAAGTAACCAAACGACCGCTTTTCCCTGATCCCGGCAAAAACAAGGCGCAATTCATACGACTTGCGTGTCTCATTAGTTGTCTCTGATTTCGCTTGGTCAAGACAATTCACACTAAAAAATAAAAAGGAAAACTGTGTTGGCGCCAATTTGAAAATCCAAATGTTTCAAACAGAACAACTTCTGTGAGAATGTCCATTCATTGAATTCTGCCTTCGTACCATCGAGTAAAAAAAAAAAGCCAGTAACAAAAACCACTGATCCTGACTCTAACTCAACCATCTTATATTTCACCATCTTCAATTTTCCACTTGTTCTCTGTGTCCAGATCCCCTTTAGCTCAGGGAGACCCAGGTATATACTTACTCCTTTCACTGCTGCAAGCCGACATGTAGATTTTGGAACAAAAGTACTTCTTAAAACAGCACAAAACCTGGAATATGGATTTCCTCTGTTAACTTAACAAAAGTTACTTCAAATATTTACTTAAATAATTTACACAAGAATACATTGTACTGGGAGTGAGATCAATTTGAAAAAAAGTTGTTTTAGTTCAATAGCAATACTTTCACTGAATGGAAAGGAACAATACAATAGAAGACACCAAAAAAATATTTTTTGTGTGAAATATTTTGCCTCGCACAAGTAGCGATAAGAAAATATATTAAAGGGACCCACTGCCTCAAAGGGACCCACTGCCTCATTTATTCTCCTTGAGGTTAAGAGGAATTATCAGGGGATTCAATAAGGTGAACACGGAGAAACTATTTCTGCTGGCGAGCTGGTCGGTGACCCGAGGACACTGATTTAAAATAGTTGTTAAAAGAAACAGAGGGGAGGTGAGGAGAATTTTTTTTTTCTGCAGCAGGTTTTTTGGGATCTGGAATGCATTGCCTGAAAGGATAGTGGAAGCCAATTCGATAACAACTTTCAAGAGAGAAGTAGATAATTATTTGAGGAGGACAGGTTTGCAGGGCTATGGGGAAAGAGCGGGGGAGTGGGATTGATTTGGACAGCTCCTTTTAAAGAGTCGGCACACACACAATGGGCCGAATGGCCTCCTTCTGTGCTGTATAAAATTCTACGATTTATACAGCGCCTTTCACATCGGGATGACGTCCCAAGCCACTGGACAGTAGGGATTCGGCCTCGAGATAGGGGGTTGGGAACATGAGGGGGGTAAAGATATAATATATCAAATACAATGTATAAATTCTTCTGATTATTTTATGTTTTAAAACTCATTTTTGAGGAAACAGATTTGTTCAAGGGATAAGGGAAGGAGAAAGAAAATATTTTATGTGAAACCTAGTTTTTTTCCCAGCATTTTTTTTTAAAAAAAAGAAACACTTTCTTTCGACATTCTCCACAGAGGACTTTCGAAATATCATGCGCACATGGATTTTCTACTTGTAAAACATGGCACAGAGACCCTACCTATACAAACACACAGGATCACTCGCATGGTTCTCGTACCAAAATGTCCTTGTTTTTGAAACTCACTGTCACCCTCCTCTTCCTCAACTTTCTTCTTGACAGCCGCCTCTAACTTACTCCAGTAACTGATTCTCCTCTGGATTCCTTTGTTAAAAGTCTTCAGCCACATCCTGCCTGAGCTCCCCTTCTTTCAAAACAGAAACACCAGTTATTCTTGGAACTAGCTTGGAACTAAGAATTCACGAGGGCCAAACAAAATGAATCTTGAACAGAAAATGCATAAGGAATTTTTTTTAAGAAAAACAATTATTTGACCAAGCGACCTTAGTAATCAAACAGATTTTAACACACCAGATTTTGTCCTTAAAAAAACCCCCTAAAATGTTCGTAAGGGAAACTTGTTTATCTTGCAAATGATACCTTAACTCTTAAGTGTGTCTTTGTTTTCCCTCAGTGCGCATAACTTCACTTGCTGCAAATTATTATCGAAGCCATTTTACACAAGATCGTTCTTTTCAATCTGTTTTTTTAAACAAAAATAAAATAATAAAAATCCCGGCTAGCATGAGCAGATTAAAGATCAATTTTTGAAACTCTGGTTTCACTCCTGCCTTCTTTCTCTTTCTTTCTCTCTCTTCCCTCCATTTTTCTGTCTTGTTCTCAATGCAAAAGCACTGAAGGCCTGGTAAGGAACTGAGGCACTACTGAGCCTAATACAGAATGAGCCAAGCAACATTAATCCCAATTAAGAAGTGGTTTCAATTCAAGCCTTGTTACAATCCAACATTAAATACTTGGTCAAGTCCCCATTGACAAACTCCTCAATATCCTTTCTCCGTGAAAGATGCTAGATATAAATAATAATAGTAATAAAAATCCTTGCATTTGATATAGCGCTTTTCATGTCTTCTAAACGTCTCAAAGAGCTTCACAGAATTATACTGTAAAATGAATTGCGCACAGCAGTGTCCCACAAACAGTCGTGGATTGAAAAGACCAATTTTATTATTTTTTGTTGGGAGTGGGGGGGAGGAATTATTATTAGTGCAGTAGTAGGGTCAAAACTAAAAGAATAATTCCTGGCATTTTCTGTTTTGGGGGAAGATTATTTTCAGCAAAGTTATAATTGTTCCTTCGTCCGTTTCATTATGGAGTTCCTCCCCTGCCTTTGTGGGATTGTATTCTCCCATTTGCCCCCCCACGCCTCCCCCCACCCCCATTTCCCATCTCCCAGTGAGCAGTGAAAAAAAAGCAACCAGATTGCCTTAAAACTGGTCGGTGAGCAAGTAGAGACCAACGCTGCTTTCCTTCTGTTTTCCTCCCAACACTGTTGAGGAAATGCTCAACATCTACCAGTTCCTTCATTAGGACGGAGCAGCTGAATTCACCACACGACGGACTTCTTCTGAGCATACTCGCGAGTCTCACCATCCCATCGCAATCCTCCGAGGCCCGGCTCCTTTCATTTGATTTCTCAAAATGAATCAAGTTTGAAAGTTCTGCTTTTGAATATTCCTCCCTTGATTATTTCATCTCAGTATCACACTTAACATGCAAGAAGCAAAACAAATACAGTAAAAGCCTGTTTATCCAGCACCCGCGGGACCTGGCCATTGCCGGTTAAAGCGCCTGCCGGATATTCGGGCGCCTGCGGCCGCAAACCCGCCATAAGTTCTTTTAACACACACCAGACTAAATAATAACAGATAATAACAGAATATTGTATTGGTACATATTGTTAAAAGTACTCTCTTGCGCTTCTCACCTTCACTGATTGAGGTTTACAGTCCAGCGATTCTTTTTTAAATGGAGGATGCCGTGCTGGTGAAAAAAACGGCAGTGCCATTTTAAAGTTGCGCGACTTTACTAGCGGCAAGTCGATAGCCCTAGACTCTACTAGTGGCAAACCCAAATACTTTACCTGCATAACAATGTGGGTTATCGGCAAGCGTTATCAGCTTGCCGCTAGTAAGGCTTTAAGGTCGCGCTCCGTTTTTTTCACCCGTTTGGCATCCTCCATTTTAAAAAGAATCGCTGGACTATAAACCTCAACCGCAGCATAAATGGTTTCAAGTGCAGCATCTACCAGTAAAGATGAGAAGTGCAAGAGAGTAGTTTTAACTATAAGTACCAATACAATAATATTCTGTTTTATCTGTTAGTATTTATGCATTTATGCATTTACAAATGCTTCACCGCTATTGTTCCGGATACATTCCGGTTTATCGAATGGGGACTTTTTTGGGGGGCGTGCCAGTTATACGGAAGTGCCAGTTCATCGAGTCATGGATAAACGGGCTTCTACATAATTGGTTAGGGCCCGGAGAGATTAAACTGGGCTAAATTGATTGCTCAGAATGTCTTTGCTGCACTGACCATACTCATTTTCCGAAGTTGGTTAATTTCCCTTACGATCGGATGACGAGTGAACCTTGGTGGATTGCGGTGGTTTTGAACACCGCGGATCGCTTCTGAGAAATCCAGCCCACACACACACAGGGCCCCCGACAGAGCACTGAGTTTAGACAGTGTCTATTCATACATGCGCGCAAAAAAAAACTTATCCCCCCAAAATTCTCAAATGGGCGCACAATACACAATTCATGAAAGCAAAGCAGCCTTAAAACCACTAAACATTTGCCATGTAGGTCTAAGAAAATACACAAATTGCGCTATGGATTTGAGGCAGAGGTTGTGTATTTTCACAGGAACCAGATCCTGCAGAGTTAACCACTAGTCGAGGTACTCTCCCTCCGAAAACATTCTGCACAATCAAAAAAGTCAAGACAAAATATCACCGGGTCGATCCCTCAAATCAATCCTGTATTTTCAATTAGAGGGTTAAGCGACCTGTTTTCGCAGAGCATCTCGCGAGCAGGAAGTCCCAGACACGAGTTCAAGCAACGGCACAAGTGTTAGCAATACTTTGGCTCTCCGATTCGAAGCTCTCCAAAAAAAGAACAAGGCCTGAGTGCACAGGCTGCCAGAATTTAAATGAAAACCACATCTCGAAATCAGAGGAACACCCATCCCGGGCTCCTCTCTCTCCCTACCCCCCAGCAGTAGTTGCAACCTCTCAGGCCGTCACACAGACACCAACCGGGCGCGTCAATGAAAATGGCTCCGTATAAAGTCTAGCCATGGCCTTTCCGACAGGGAAAACTCACACCAGATAACCAGTTTGATTTGACTGGTATGATTTAGCAGCTGGAAAAAGTAATAATAACCTCAAGTGTGCAAATGAAGGTTTGAGAAAAACATTCGATTGCGACATCTGTTCATAGATCCTTTTCACCCGTCAAGTGCCGGTTTCAGACGAACACGGCATCAGTACTAGAAAAATGAAGAATCTCCCTTGTAATTACATTGTGGGAGGTGACGGGTGGAATGAACAAACTGAGTCCCCACATTGCCAATCGATGCTCATAGAAACCAGCAAGTTACTTCACCGTAGAAACCCACCCCCACCACCAACTCCCTCACCATCCCAGCGTCAAATTACCAGTAAACATACAATTGGTAGACTTTACTACATGTTACCAGAATGACTTCTGAGTAAGAATAAGGCATCCCCATTGCGCACAGCAGCCGTCGCTTAAGCGTCCAACAACACAGACGGAACTCATGGCTTCCCATCACATGTAGCATTACGAAACACAAAAGCAGAAGGGCAAACCAGCTCTGTGCAGGGTTATCTGACCTCTCTCGCAAAGTCAGAAGTCAGACGTAATGCTGATTTCATTTGGGCGGCTCCTGGCAAGCTGGGCAGAAGATTAAAAGGGGACTTCAATCTGTCCGCGAGGTTTTGTTTGATTTCCAAGATTTCCAGTCTTCCCGCCGCACCCCCCCCTCCCCACCCCATCCGTTCTACGTGATGAAGTTAACGGGACGACTTTTGAAACAATGGCAATGTAAGTAAGCAAGTGGGACGGATGGAAGGACAGGAGCAGAGACATTCAGCACAGAGCAAGAGTGCCCTCCAGTGGACACAAGTACTCGGTGACACCGAGTAGCGCGATTCAAACTCTTCTGATTTTTTTTTACGAGACCTAAAACGACATCTAGCTGGGATGATACACGATACTTGGCATTTATGCCTGTCGGGCTCTCTCTCTCTCAAAGGAGGAACTTTAATGGCCTACATTTAAGGGAAGTGGGGCTAGGTTATTTCTGCGATAATGAAAGGAACCAAATTAGCTAACCTGTCCTTATTTCCACAGGGTCAATTTTAGATGAGGTTGTAGAGTCAGGGTTATCTAAAACACCTTTGAACGGTCAAGTCCTTTTTCTCCCCGCACCTCGCCCATTGAAATGCAAGACCTGTCCTTCCCTGCGATTCTCTTTTAAAATAATTGATCCAGCCTCCCTTCCCCTTCCAGACTAGTGCAAGCGTCAGACCTTGCTGATTTTATCACGTTCTGATCATTCGAATCGAACGCTGCCTGGACAACAGGGGTCAGCGTTTAAGTGGGCAGGAAACACCAAATTATTGCCCTGCTCTGAACATCCATATTCAGATCAACAGGCGCGGTGTGTGGCGGGGACAATGCCCACGGCGTCCGGAGGTACTTGTGTTTTTTAATCTGATCTTCAATCCGTTGATTGCAAGGTTAGGGATTATGCCCCCGTGAATTGCCAATCGAGGCAGGCCATCCCTTTCACGCCCTTATTAATCGCAGGTGACAAACGCTGACACCTTGTGCGTCTTTAACCCAGGCAAACAGGTCACTTCTGACAACCGATCCGATCGATCGATCGATCGTTCGCCTCTGAGAATGCTGCCCATTATTGATTGGGTCATCGACAAGAGAAATCTCTTTGTAGGAGTTGCGAATGACAATAAGGATATTCCTCACTGTGATCATTCAAGTTCAGAAGTATATTTTGGGGGAAAGGGCCTTGAAATACTCTGAGACGCCCAGAATAAAAAAAAGTTTCTAAAGTGAAACGCAGCATTTCTGCTATCAAGACATATGATTCACAGAAATCTCTTCTATTTCCCTTATCAATTGCTGTGACCATCTGGTCTACAAAAAGGGCAGAAGCACAGAGCAACCTTCTCTCTCTCTCGTTCAACGAAAATATAGCTTCAGGTGGAAATTTGTCAAAAAATAAAGGTCACTGAAGGTAAAAAAAAATGTAAACCTATAATAATAATCCTTGCATTTGATAATAGAGCTTTTCACACCTTCTAGATGTCTCAAAGCGCTTCACGGAATATACTGTAAAGTGAATTGACTGTATATTTATGGGCGATACACGGCAGCCAATTGCGCACAGCAGCGTCCCCACAAACAGTCGTGGACTGAAATGACCAATTTATTATAGTTTTTTTTTGGAGGGATTATTATTAGACGTGTGTGTGGAGTAAGGAAACTTACCCAAGGTTTCGCCCTGACCTGACTGGATTCTAAATAGAGGGTCTCACACTTGTAAGGCATGTGCTCTAACCACTGAGCTACAGGAGGCTCCACCTATAGAACAAAGCTGGGAACCCAATCATTTGCTTGAAAACAAAATGTTAGGTATGAAATAGCGGCAGACTTACCGATCCCGGAATTAGCCCCAGTAATGATAGCAACTTTGCCAGAGAGGTCCCGACCCTGCAAGATGTCCAGAGCAGTACTGTTCCCATCATATCGCTGGCGAATAATCTGTTTATCAGATGTATCTTCAACTGTGAATGCAAAACGCGGGTCCAGGTATGTAGTCCGCTTATTTATGTGGCTGTAAAAACAAGTTAAAAGAGCATCTTTTTAAGAGCAAATTACCTCCATCTTACACTTGCCAATACAGTACAAAGGAAGCTTAAAATATTCACGAGATACCAGTTGAACAGTCAATTGCGTAATGACTTCCAAACCGTTGGGCCCTGAATTTGTTCCGTCTCAAGCATTGACAAAAAACATCCGATTCTTGCCGGCCCGAGCTATTGATTTAGATACTTACTCAACGAAATAAATTTGACCCTTTTCATCCGTTTCTTGTTCCCATCCATATGGTAAATCTGTGGCACAAATAAGACAGAATTATGAATTATTTGGGAGTCCATTGTCGTTAAGGAAAAAAACACATTATTCCCAACATAAACTGACGTTTCGAGCAAGCTTTTGGAACATTTTCGGACACTTTATTACCTAATAGGTCATCATTAAATTTGTGCCAATGATTTGAACTCTCCTCTCCCTCTATTTTACACCCCTGAGCTTCAGGAGGGCTGCTACTCTCCAATCATATCTGATGCAAGGTTCGATTGCGCAGATGTCGTGTGAGGGAAGAATTGGGCACTGTTGTAATAGTATTCAGTGGTCATATTGTTAACATATTTGTGAAGCTTTTTCAACCATCACAAAACATTTAAAAAATGCATTTAGACAAACGCTGGGTGGAAACGTGGAACAACTCAGCGCTGAAGCAGAGTTATTAAACTCTTTCAAAAGTCATTTTGAAAAGCAGGAATATTCAAGGATTTGTGGAGCGAGCGGCAGAGCTGAATTAAATGAGTGATATAAACACCAGCGCAGACTTGGGGAGGACTGAAAGAAAGGTCCATTCCTGCGCTGGAACATTCAACGATTCCGATTCTATATATAAAAAACACATTAAAAATAACCAAGCTTAAAATGAACATCTGCCTTTTCTGACTGTACAATAATGTTTAAAAATAACTCAGCACGAGTAACAGTATGCTGATTATGTTTAGGAGACTGACTTGGAGGAGATACAGATTCCCAAAGGCACAAGGGAATTAACATCCGTTGACGCCATCATAACCTGAAGTGCCTAAGCTATTTATTAATTCAGGTCTCTCTTACTACTGCACTCAGGCTTAGAAATCCCTGCAAGCCATTCTCACTCCCCTACAATCTCGACAGCTATTTTAACAAACCGGTGATGATAATGAACTTTTACAGATCTAATTTTAAAAAGGGATTCTAGAACAATGATAATCATCCCTGAATTCGATATAGCACCTCAGCACGTCTTCAAGACATGTCAAAGCGCTTTGAGGAAATAAAGTGCAAAGCAATTGACTGTACGCCTTGCGAGTGAAACGCGGCAGCCGATTGCGCATAACGAACCACGAGGCTCCCCTTTTGAAAAAGGTAACATACCGAACCTTCATTCTCAAAAAGAATAGCCACATTTCTTCAGTTTTAGTGACATGCCATGATAAATGCTAAAATTCACTGGACATTGAATACATCTCTTTTCATAAAATAGCATTATTAGTTTTTTTTTAAATGTAATGAATTACCCTAAAAAGGACTGGAGGTGGCCGGGAATATTGAACAAGTTATACATTTAATCAGTCGAATTAAAACGAGGAAGGAACAGAACCAACCGAATAATAATACCAGGGCTGGGTAAGAACTCGCTCGCAAAGATGCTCAAAATCCAATAAAAATATTTTAAGTACTAAGTCAACTGTTTATCGGTATCTGGGCCAGAATGTATGCCAGTCCAATTAACCCCTGACATTGCAGATACCTCACAGCACAGGAAGCCATTTGGTCCATGCATAGTGCTATGCTGGCTCCCTGACTTAGAGCTACACATATCTAAACACATTCTCTTCAGGTCAGATTGGGAGGATTGAAGTTTTCTCTCTCTCTGACACTTGTGATTGTCGAAAGTGACAGCCAGGATGTTGTCAGCAGTTCAGTGACCGAGGAAGTGCAGCCTACTCCACATACTGTGCACAACACAGAAGTATTTTTTTTTGCAGATGGCTCACTGGCTAGCAATAGACAGGATTCTCAGTTAGAACTAGCATAGGGGCTTTGGGTGAATGGCCTCCGGCCTACCTACTACTGTATGGTGGGAATATATAACAAAATACTTTTAATCTTATTGTTTAAAGCTAGCATGATTTTATGCTCGTTGGGTTGATTTCAATCTACGACTGTTTGTGGGGGACGCTGCTGTGCGCAATTGGCTGCCGCGTTTCACCCACAAATATAGTCAATTCACGTTACAGTATATATTCTGTGAAGCGCTTTGAGACGTCCGGAGGACTTAAGAAAGCACTGTATCAAATTCAAGGATTATTATTAATATTATTATTATTCAAGTAGCACAATGCACATTCACATATATCATGAGGGTTTACAGTCAGGGGCTTTCTATGTTACAGAACACTGCCCCACCAGCAGACAGTTCCTGTAAATGTAGCTTGGTGATCAAGTCCACTACAATTGCAGTTTGCGATCAAATCTTACCAGAGGAATTTTTTTCTCTTGCCTTTGCATGAACAATCAAAGCAGCACAGGAGTCCTAGCATAACAAGGGCATTAAGAGAAGTCATAAAGATGGCTCATATGGGAAATGGAAATGTCACATTGATGCAGTAGGCAGTGCTTTTCACCAGGGCTGGAGTTAAGGCTTATTGCTGAGACAGAGCAAAGGGCAAAGAATTTAATTAGCACTTCCTTTTTGTACAAAAATAGGTGCATCGGTTTCTATCATAAATCTTCAAACAGGCCTGCTTTGTCTCCATTGTTCCTGCGAGGATCGCCATGCCTCAAGCTGAGTGTGAAATTCAACTTCTTCGCGATTTTCAGTGTTAACAAATTTGTGTTTGCCAAAGGAAATTTAAGTTAATTTCACACAGGTTTCATCAAAAGGGTTTAATTTTAGTATCTCATGAACTGAAACTCGTGGGGCGAACCTCACCAACTCACCACTCCGCAGATAAATTGCTTACACCATCCGAAGTCTGAAACACTGACCAACTCTTCCACCTTGCTTCAGAGAGGCATTTTGCACTCAAAAAATAGGTGATGAAAGAAAGCTTTCAAGCAACAAGCAGGACTGCACTTCGAAAGGAAATCTCTAGAACTGATAGGAGATGGGCAAATATGCAAACCTCCAGCGATACGCTTCTTTTTCCCAGTCTTCGGATGATCCCACTGTGTCTTGAGCTCGATATGACTGTTGGAAAAGAGAGGGATAAGGTGAAGTTTGCTAAAGAAAAGAAAACTTAAGTTGCACTGACGCATACACTTGCAAAATAAACACCCCCCAAAATAATTTTACAAAAGCAAAAATCAAAGCTCGATTTAATCACCCCAAGACTTCCAAAATTGAGACCAAAAAAAATCATAGCGGTTTAGTCAGCGTAAGCGTTAGCGTAAGCAGACAAGTGAAAGCAGAAAAATTTAATACCCAGTTTTGAAACATTTGGATGTAATGATTTGAATTTAAATATAACCTTGCATTTAATATAGCACTTTTCACGTCTTCTAGACATCTCAAAGTGCTTCACAGAATATACTGTAAAGGTGAATTGACTGCATATTTGTGGTCGAAACATGGCGCATAGCAGTGTTGTGTAGTGTTGTACACTGTTTCAGCACCTTAGGACGTCCTCCTGACATGAAAAGCACTATACAAGTGTAATTATGGTTGTTGTTTTGTTACTGTTTGTACAGTCCCAGCAGTTTATTCAGCAGCACTCCATACTCTGTCAGGAAGCTTCAAACTAAAGGCTACCACTACAGACCCTCAGTCTGACCACATCTATAACACGCCGGCACCAACTGATAACTTATAACTTAAACTTAAATGCCTATATATTGATCCACATATTGCGTACAACCAACGATATACAGTCCAGAACCCAGGCATACAGAAATCACAGCCACTGATTATATCGATTAAAAGTAAAACTTAAGAATGTAACACATGGGAACCTTTGTGGCATTTATACAGGTTACACAGTGGGAGGTAATATATATTCAATTTGTTCATACAACTGAGCACCACCGATTATGTTTTATTCCTAGGGCACCAGGAATAGCGATGCACCAGGAACCGTGTACTGTACTGTATTATGCTCTACATTAAACCTTCCTCTGATAGCATTTCATTGCAGTAATTTCATTGCACATCAACACCTTCAAATCCTTTTTCTCATGGTTCATTACACATATTAAACCAGCTGCTGAAAAAAAAAAAAGGCCATTACTAATATATTCATAGGGTCCACTTTCCAATAATCAAAGAGTAAATAATATATTACAGTCGTAATTCAATTACGGTATTGAGCAAGTTAATCCAAATGAAGATAGAAAACATTCAAGCCCAGCTCAGTTGGCAGCAATCTCGCCTCTGAGTCAGAAGGTTGTGAGTTCATGCCCCACGTCAGTTTATATGGTACATTGACACTGGGGCAAGTGCTGGAGAAGTACTCCATTGTCAGACATGCTGTCCTTTGGATGAGATGTTAAACTGAGGTCCTGTCTGCCTTTTCAGGTGGATGTTACAGATGGCACTGTTTGAAAAGAGAAGAGGGTTTCTGCTGGTGTCCTGGTCAACAGTGACTTCAGGTCGCCACTATCTCTATGAAATTGGTGTGCATAAATTGGCTGTTGCATTAGCCTACAAAATGCACAGTCACTATATTCCATAGTAAAATCACGTGAAGCGCTATGAGTCATGCTCCTGAAGCGACAGACCCTAATAATAATAATAATAATCCTTGCATTTGATATAGCGCTTTCCACATCTTATCAACGTCCCAAAGCGCTTCACAGAATATACTGTAAAGTGAATTGACTGTATATATTTGTGGGCGAATCGCGGCAGCCAATTGCGCACAGCAGTGTCCCACACACAGTCGTGGATTGAAATGACCAATTTTATTATTGTGGTTTTTTTTTTTGGAGGGATTATTATTACATCAAATGCAAGGATTATTTTATCTCTGGACCAAAAAAAAATGTTGTTCCATCTGTGGACGTGCCCTGGCAACACACTTACTGAGTTAGCATTGCAGATCATGATAATTAAACTGAACATTCTGGACTGAGCTCAGCATTTTAACATCAGTCGTTCTATCCAGAGCAAGTGATCGCATCTGAGAACAGAAAGCAATTCACAGAGTTGCTGTTTCCTCCAATTCCTTTCTTAACTGCCTTATCAATCTCCATCCTAATCAGTTTGAAGCCAAATTCAGCGGACAAATTGTGTTATTCTTTCCCACTCCCTCACAGCAAAGACAACTGGTGTCACTACCCCGGGGATGAAATTGGAGAAGGAATAGTGAACGTTCATGGGTTTTGGCATTGGCGGTCACTCACCAATCCAACTGCGCACAGAAATACCCTTGGAAACATACGCCAGTAGAAACAAAAAGAAATCAAAGCAAGAGAGAGAGAAAAAAAAACACAAGCGCACCAGCACATTCATCCTCTTCATTACTTACAACACAAATACACACCGCAAAAACAAAATCAATACAAGTCTACTTATCCATAACAAAGAACATAGATCGTTAGGCACAAACTGGATTGGTTACAATTCAAGCAATTTTAAGAAGGCAGCAACAATGGTCACCTAATCATCCTTAAACGCAACGCAGCAGTCCCCACAATGCTGACTGTGACTGATTGTATATGTAGTACAGAAATATTTGCAAGAGATTGATTATCGAGAGATTATTCAAGGAAGGCACTGGACTGGTGGACTGTAACATATTTGTGCCATGCTTTGACGACTCTTCAAACGTATGCCAGTTTCCATCCGTTTACATATTAAAGTACACTCGCCCTTTTTGAACCAATACCATCTGCACATGGAGCAGCTTTGGCTGCATTAGACAACACGGCCTCGCTGTTGGAGGGCTTGGGAGAAGGAGCACTGCATTCAATGAAATAAAAGAACATCGCTTCATTGGAAGGCATTAAGATCGTGGCTTGTACCACCAACAAGCATTACCACCGCTGCTATTGCCAATCCTCAGATCGGTCCAGCAATAAATAGGTTCACAGCAGTGTGGGGGGAAGAGCTAAACATCTATAAATAAAAACAATAGAAACAATGATTTATTATATTAAAAGCAGCTCAGTATTTTTGCCCTGCTAAGATTAAATCAAGTTATTCCAAATTTAAATTCACCATTCTTTTTTTCGGGACCGTCGATGAGGAGGATCTTGAGGTGGGACTTGAAGGAGGCCAGGGAGAGAGTGAGCCGGAAGGACTGCCGAATGGAGTTCCAGAGAATTTCAATGGCATCAATGTTTTTCATAACATGTTCACTTAAAAGTCATCCAGTGATTACTTTCAATTTGAATTTTAGAGTTTTTGCTTCCCACTTAGAATACAACTTTGAACTCAGTGTAATTTTCTGATTGGAAAAGACTCACATAGAATGAATGGCGAGTACGGTTCCAACCTGGATCATGACAATTTCACGCGTGTTTGCAAACAAAATGAGACATGTATAAAAATACCCAGCCCAATAAAGGAAAAAAAACGTTTTGAGCAATGGGTATAAAGAGGTTGGATTGAGTTTAGCTAACACATTTACACCCAATTACTATGTGTGTGTCAATGGGCACATAAGTGAATCGATGAGGGAGTGGGTATATGAGCAAGTGAAACAGTCAATGGGCGCATGAGTGAATCAGCGTGCCAGTCAGTCAATGAACAAGTGAATCAATGTGCAAGTCAAGGAGTGAGTGAGTGAGTGAGTGAGTGAGTGAGTGAGTGAGTGAGTGAGTGAGTGAGTGAGTGAGTGAGTGAGTGAGTGAGTGAGTGAGTGAGTGAGTGAGTGAGTGAGTGAGTGAGTGAGTGAGTGAGTGAGTGAGTGAGTGAGTGAGTGAGTGAGTGAGTGAGTTGGATGGGTGGTGGGATGAGTTGGGTGGGTGAGTGGGTAAGTTGGATGAGAGGTGAGTTGGTAAGTTGTAAGTGTGGGTGAATGGATAAATTGGATAAATGGGTTGGGTGAGAAGGTTGAGTGAGTTGGGTGAGTTGAATGGATGAATTAGGTGGGTGGGTGAGTAGTTGACTTTGGGTGTGTGGATGGATGGAGGGAGGGAGGGAGGGATGGATGGATGAGCAGGTGGGTGAGTTGATAGGTGAGTGGGTGAGTTGGGTATGTGGGTGAATGAATTAATTGGATGGGTGAATTGGGTGGGTTGGTGAGGTGGGTGAGTGAGTTGGTTGGGTGAATGAGTGACTGAATGAGTGGATAAATTGGGTGGATGAGTGAGTTGGGTGAGTGAGTGGGTGAGTTGGGAGGGTGAATGAGTGATTGGGTGAATGGGTGATTGGGTGAATGGATGAGTTGGGTGAGTTTCTGGGTGAGTTGGGTGGATGGGTGAGTAGATGAATGGGTGGGTGGATGGTTGGATGAGAGATGAGTGAGTTGAGTGGCTAAATTGGCTTAGTGAATGGGTGAGTTGGGTTGGTGGATGAGTTGATAGGCGTCTTGGGTGTGTGGTTGGGTAGCTTGGGTGACAGGTGAGTTAATGGGTGAGGTGAGTGATTGGGTGAGTTAATGGATGAGTTGAGTGGTTGGGTGAGTTAATGAGTGGTTGGGTGAGTTAATGGGTGAGTTAATGGGTGAGTTGGGTGGTTGGGTGAGTTAATGGGTGAGTTGAGTGGTTGGGTGAGTTAATGGGTGAGTTGAGTGGTTGGGTGAGTTAATGGGTGAGTTGGGTGATTGGGTGAGTTAATGAGTTGGATAGTTGGGTGAGTTAATGGGTGAGTTGAGTTAATGGATGAGTTGATGGGTGAGTTGTGTGGTTGGGTGAGTTAATGGGTGAGTTGAGTGATTGGGTGAGTTGAGTGGTTGGGTGAGTTACTGGGTGAGTTAATGAGTTGGATAGTTAGGTGAGTTAATGGGTGAGTTGAGTTAATGGGTGAGTTGATGGGTGAGTTGTGTGGTTGGGTGAGTTAATGGGTGAGTTGAGAGGTTGGGTGAGTTAATGGGTGAGTTGAGTGGTTGGGTGAGTTAATGGATGAGTTGAGTGGTTGGGTGAGTTAATGAGTTGTGTGGTTGGGTGAGTTAATGAGTTGTGTGGTTGGGTGAGTTAATGGGTGAGTTGAGTGGTTGGGTGAGTTAATGGATGAGTTGAGTGGTTGGGTGAGTTAATGGGTGAGTTGTGTGATTGGGTGAGTTAATGAGTTGTGTGGTTGGGTAAGTTAATGGGTGAGTTGAGTTAATGGGTGAGTTAATGGGTGAGTTGTGTGGTTGGGTGAGTTAATGGGTGAGTTGAGTGGTTGGGTGAGTTAATGGGTGAGTTGAGTGGTTGGGTGAGTTAATGGGTGAGTTGTGTGATTGGGTGAGTTAATGAGTTGTGTGGTTGGGTAAGTTAATGGGTGAGTTGAGTTAATGGGTGAGTTAATGGGTGAGTTGAGTGGTTGGGTGAGTTAATGGGTGAGTTGAGTGGTTGGGTGAGTTAATGGGTGAGTTGATGGGTGAGTTGAGTTGACGGGTGAGTGAGCGGGTTCGTTACCTGGCGTAGTAAATCCAGCCATCCTTGGTGCTCCTCTCCTCCCAGCCTGGGGGCAGCTCATCCTCGCTGTCAGTGTCGTCCAGCCCCGTGTACCCGAGCGCCGACATGGTCTCCCCGCCAGCCCGGGTTCTTCTTCGCCAACCGCGACTGTTGACACGCGTCACTTCCGCCCGCCGACGCCGCACAGACAGGAAGTGATGCGCCTCACGCGCGCGGGGGACTCTGGGGCTTGTAGTTCATGCCACTCCCCCTTCCCCAATGAGTCAATGTAGCTCGGTGGTTAGAGTTAGAGTGCTCGCCTCCTCAGCAAGCGAGAGACCTGGGTTTCGAATCCAGGCAGGTCAGGTCAGGTCAGGTCAGGTTGAAACCTTGGGTAAGTTTCCTTACTCCACACACACACATGCCTGATAATAAGCCCTCCAAGAAAAAAATAATAAGTCAATCGTTTCAATTCCACGACTGTTTGTGCGGGGGTGACGCTGCTGTGCGCAATTGGCTGCCGCGTTTCGCCCACAAGAGTATACAGTCAATTCACTTGACAAGTCTATTCTGTGGAGCGCTTTGAGACACGGTCCAGAAGAGGTGATGAGGCCTCTGTATCCAATGCAGGGAAGATGATCATTATTATTATTTTTATTATTATACATATACTGTCACTACTGTACACGTATAATAATGATCAGTGTGTGACAATATATATATATATATATATAGTGTGTGTGTGTATATATATATATACCGAGAAGCGCTTTGAGACATTTCTGGGAGACGTCATTTAAGGCGCGATGTTAAATATTAAACGTAGGGATTATTATTATCGTGATTTATTTGTTCATTTATTAATAATAATAAGAAGAATCCAGAGGATGGATTTTTCAACAGGTGAAGAGACGGTGATCGACGCAACTTCCGGTAGTGGTGAGAGAGGGGGGCGAATTGTCGTCATTTCCGGTTTCTCCCCTGCTGCAGCTGTTGCCTAGCAACCGGTCTGCTGTAGCTCTGTGTGTGTGTAGTGACTGTTGTGAGGGGGGAGAGAGAGAGAGACACACAGGGAGACACGATGGTGAGTAACAGCCTCCCCCCCCCCCCCCCCGCCCACTGTCTGAGGCTCTCCTCACTTCCCCCTCCTCCCCTCACCTCTCCCTGTCTCTTCCTCATTCCCTCTCTCTGGTCGGCGGATGTAACCGGACGCAAGGCCCCGGCTTCACTCTCTTACCATAGGCCTCACTCAGCCTCCTGACCCTGGGCCTGACAGTTTGTCACCCTCGGGGCGCTCTGTGTGTGTGTGTGTGTGTGTGTGTCTCTGTGTGTGTGTCTGTGTGATTATCTTTCTATCTCTCTGTATTTGTCTCTCTCTCTGCCTATGTCTCCCATCTCTCTCTCTCTCGATGTGTGTGTGTCTCTCTCTCTATCTCTGTCTCACTCTCTGTGTGGTCTCCTGTGTGTGTGTGTGTGTGTCTCATCTGAATCTCTCATCTGTCTCACCCCTGCGTGTGTGTGTGTGTGTCTGTGTCTGTCTCACTCTCTGTGTCTCTTGCCACTCTGTGTGTGTCTTGTCTGTCTCTCTCTGTGTCTGAGTCTAATCGCCATTCCACTCCCTGTCACCCCCCCTGATTTCTTTGTTTTCCTTATTGTGTTGCCTTAATGTTTCTTCTTGTCCTTTCCTTCCTTCTCTCCCCCCCACCACACACACACACACACACATAACAATAACAAGAAGAAAATTGGTATTTTTCCCGAGGGAAGGGAGGAGGGGAATTGGGTGGGGCAGTGAGATTGAGAATAAATGGGACAAAAGAAACGAGGAAGGGAATGGAGGGAATGAAAGAAAAGGAGAATGAAAGAGTGGAACAAGATGCCTTGCGTAAGGGAGGGAGAGACAAGCAGGGTTTGGAAGGTTGAGTTGTGGGGATGGATGAATATTCTGGATATATACCGTACTATATATGTTACTGGATTGATGTTTCATGTGTGTGTATGACATAGATTTCTTAACCAGAGAGTTGGGTGGGGGTGAAATCAATCTTGGGGTCATTTTACTGTGGTCCACGTGGGGTCAGCCGGTTGGATCAGGCAATCTTTCTCCCTTCCCACATTTTGAGTTTCAAAATCTTCACACGAGTATTGGGACCATCGCTGCTCGACCCTTTGTGCAGATAGACCTTGTATCAGAGGTCTTCCGTGCAAAACCGTGGGCAAGTTTCCCTTGTTTCACACACACGCCTGATAATAATCCCTAAAAAAAAAATGGGCGCTTCAATCCACGTCTGTTTGTGGGGACACTGCTGTGCGCAATTAGCTACCGCATTTCGGCCACCAACATACAGTCTATTCGCTTTGCGATGTATCCTATGAAGCGTTTTGAAATCTCGTCGAAGACATGATAGGGCGCTATATCAAACGCGAGAATTTTATTATTATAACTGAAAATGATCATTGTTTAAATTTGATCACGTTTGTGAAATCTCATAGAAGAACTTCTGTGTTTTCAGTCTGAGGTGGAGGAAACACTGAAGAGAATTCAGTCCCACAAAGGTGTGATTGGAACCATAGTTGTGAACGCAGAAGGTACGTGGCACTTGCCTTTATACCCCCAGCTCGGGTCTGAAGCATGGTCGTTGGAAATACTTAAGCACACAAAACTTTTAATTCCCCTTTGTCTTTAGTTTTAATCATTTTTATTTAATTGTAAAGAAAAGTCTGTGTGTGTGTAGACACCAGAAGTAGGGGTGAGGTTGTTTCTTATGTTTTTAATCACACTCACAGCATATGTGTAGTTAGCCAGGGATAATTCCATATTGATTTCCTGATTTGGGATTTCTGAGTTTAATGGTCATGATCTGCGATTATTATTATCTACAATTTAAGCACTGCAATATTTTGTACTTTATTCTAGATTGCTTAATTCCTAACAAGTATCATGATGGTACGCAACATTAGTTGCAGCTTTAATAGCTGGTATCCCTTGTGTGTTCCTTTATTAGATTATTTGATGAATAAATGAAAACTTCCAATGCAATCAAATTAAAGATGATGATTGCAATGCTGCCAAACTGTCCCACCGAGTTAATATAGCATTTCCTCGGAGAATTGCATTAGGAGGGTTGAAAACCAGCATTTTAGTGAACTTGTAGAAATTAAAGTCGTTTCTTCAAATAGATGGGATAGCGCTATTATTTGTTTTCTTTTCCTTTCCCCATTACTGTTTTTGGCCAACTTCTTCAGCTGAGAAAACCAGTTGATATTTTTCTAGACCTGCCAAAATGCTGCTCCGTTTATAAACACAGAGAAATTGTGGAATTGGAACCTGCTGTGTTGTTCACTCTTTTATGAGAAACTAACCCACCCTGGCTCCCTGATAAACTTGGGACCGCGTGACTTCATGCTCTCCGCTCCCGTCACGTACTCCATTGCAGTCATTGGTGAGACGGTACCAATGAGGTGGGACCAATGGGAACTGGTTTAAATTGCATCGTGATTTTTATGAGAACGAATGAGGAATTTTGTTTGTTAGCCACAAAAACTTTGTCATCGTTAACTTGCAGACCGGCATTGCATTACCTCTTGAACAAAAAAGATCTAACTGTTCGTGCTTTTACATGTTATAATAATAATCCTTGCATTTGATATAGCGGCTTTTCACATCTTTATCGACGTCTCAAAGCACTTCACGCAATATACTGTAAATTTGTGGGCAAAATAATATCCATTATCTTGTTCGTAACACAAACGGTTCTACTCTTGTTTGTCTTGATTCTCAGGAATCCCAATCAGAACAACCTTGGACAACTCGACCACAGTGCAGTATGCAGGACTCCTCCATCAACTGTCCATGAAAGCAAGGAGCACTGTGAGAGATATTGATCCACAGAACGATCTGACTTTCCTACGAATCCGATCAAAAAAACACGAAATTATGGTCGCACCAGGTAAAATTATCTTGTGGTTGATGAGATTTAGTCCTTGGCCATCAGAGATGCAGCACACTTGAATCTTACAGAAGCAGAAAATTATCACGTGAGTTTCTTAAATCATTTATGCTTATTTTCTGTTACAGATAAAGAGTACCTTCTTATCGTCATCCAGAATCCGAGTGAATGAATTAACTCGCTGCACGTCTGCGAGGCAGTGGATGAAATCGTTGGTGGTTAAAATGGATGTGTAATCTTAAATAAATTAATATGGGAATGATAGTACGAGGGACCAGTCGATGGTTGTGAAACTAATAAAGATATTCTTACTACTATTTCTTGGATGATTTATTTCCTTCGACACATCCCCACTGAAAAGGTAAAATTAAAGATCAGTGCTGTACAAAGTTTGGGCATTTTATTTACCTGGGTGAATTGAGTTATTCAGGTGTAGTCCTCTTAAGCAGCTATGTGGAGTCCGGTGGCTCAGTGATTAGAGCACTCACCTTGCTAGCGAGAGACCTGGATTTATTTCCAGGCAGGATGAAACCTTGGATAAATTTCCTTACTCCACACACCTAACAATAATTTCTCAAAAAAAACAATAATACTTTGTGGGATACCCCTATGTGCAATTGGCTGCCGTGTTTTGCTCACAAATATAGTCAATTCACTATAGAGTATATTTTGTGAAGCGCTTTGAGGCGTCTAGAAGACGTGAAAAGCGCTATACCAAATGCAAGGATTATTATTATGTTCTGAATTACGCAGACAGGTGTGTTTGCGCTTCAATCTGTTTTCCTGAGGATCATCAGGGTTGAGAGCGGAAGTATATACAGTATTGATTTCTGCCCTAGATCTTCACCTGTGCATTCTCAAAACATGCAACTCATCAAAAAAAAGGCTAATTGCAGGAAAACCACCTTTAACCCTTAACCACCTTTAGGGCAGCATAGACAGTAACCTCAACAGCCTCGTCATCGTGGCATGAAATACCTCTGCGGATACAGGTGTCCCTGGGTGCCATTCCCATTGAATATGCGTGAAAATAGTCCCTCTAGAACTGACTTCACAGTGGTGTTTTTTCACTCATAAAATTTTACTTTTCACTTTGTGAAGATGGGAAAGAGGGTAATAATCCTTGCCTTTGATACAGTACCTTATCATGCTATTGAGACATCTCACAAAGCACTTCACAGAATATACCGCCGTGGGAATTGACGGTATATTTTGAGGACAGATGTCTTTTTTTTCCATCGAAGGTTTTCTGTTGAACACCACTTCCTGTTTTCGTGGTGGTGTCACAAAAACTATTTCCAACAACAATTCTGGACAGAAGAAAGAGATGGCTTTGTAAGCTTCTGAAACAGTTTTGTTTTCTACCAAAATAAACTGCATAACCGTAGGGCAACTTCTGCATTTCATAATAATCTCAACTATTTATGGTCCAAATCAAGCACAGCTGATGTACAGTACATTCAAATTGAGTTCAGTTGTTCGGTTTGTTCGCCCACTCGTTTTGCATCTCGCGTAAAAGCATTTAAAGAGCTTGAGATTCATAAGAGTGCAAATAGTTAACTTATAAAACAAAAGCAGGTTAAAGTCTCACTTGTTTTGATGCCACACTGTTTGACCTCTTTTTTGTATTTAAAAAAACTCTTAATTTTCTAGTAACCTTGATTTATGACCTCTTCCATTTAATCCAAATTTACCCCCAAACTCAAAAATGAGTTGGTTCCTCACCTGGTTTAGATTACTCATCGCACTTGTTTATGTGATAACACGCACTTGCCAACTGATAACACTTTACAAAATGCTTTGAAACATTTATGTGCTTTAAATGCAGTTTCTTTTTTAAAAATAATATTCCCCCCACCCCCCCTATTCTTTAAAGACAGGTGCAAATCTTCAATGACATTTAATGACTCCCTAACACTTAGCTGCAGAATTAATTTGCTTACAGATTTTGAATCACTGCAATTTACAGTAAATCCTATGAAGTATTTTGGGATGTTTTGAAGAAAATGATACGGTGTGATACAAAAAGCGCAGATTATTCTTGTTCGATTACTTCCAGTTTTTAACAGTTACATCCACTTGCTTTCACTAAGCATGTAATTGATGCCACTATATACGTACTGCATCTTCAAATGCGCTTGAGAGCAATAATTTCAAAGGGAACTTAATTTCACTTGACTGAATGTAAAGAATCATAGCTGGCTTGAATCCATAAAGTTATCATAAAAATATCTGTACTGCTGTGCTCCCCGAGTGTTTCAGGTACCTGCACGATGTGGAGTGACACTGTCCAGGAGCAGGAAACGTTCAGAGTTTATTTGTGCTGAGTTTGCTATCTCGGGTCAACTTGGGGTCCTGTAGCTCAGTGGTTAGAGCACTTGTCTTCATAAGCAAGAAACCTGGGTTCAATTCCCGGCATGCCGGTCAGGATGAAAGCTTGGGCAAGTTTCCTTGCTCCGCACACCTTATAATAATCCCTCCAAAAATAAACAGAATAAATTGGTCATTTCAATCCACAACTGTTTGTGGGGACACTGCTGTGCGCAATTGGCTGTCGTATTTCACCGACATATGTACAGTACAATTCACTTTGCAGTATATTCTGTGAAGCGCTTCAAGACGTTGAGAAGGTGTGAAAAGCACTATACCAAATGCAAGGATTATTATTATACAATAGCTGTTGATTTCAGTTTGTTGAGATTGGATGGGCAGTGAGAATTTGAATGGTGTTCTAAAACACTATAGATCATATTAGTATTAATTCCTATATTTACTTCTTTAGTCAGCGACCAATGTATGTCCTTAATTGTTTGCGCATATAGTGTATATCCTGTCGGCACTTTTTGTCCAGTGCGCATATTTGCGATTGGTTTTTTCCTCGTCTCAGCACTTCCAAATGTTACTTCTGTGGGGACGAGTTAAAATTCACCACAGACAGCTGAGCAACGGATGGACGCTGTCCGTTTGCTGATATCACATCTGTTTTTGCTGAGAGATGAACACTTTATAATCGCTCCACGACTCCAAACGGCTGACGCTTCACTTTGAACCTCTCCAAGTTGAAATCTTGTTCGGCGTATGGGTATATCTCATTCTCTGTTGAGGAAATTACTCGCTGCACCCAATGAGGCAAGGCCACTATAATAATAATCCTTTGTGTTTGATACAGTACCTTATCACAGTTGATGAGATGCCTCAAAGCGCTTCACAGCATTTTATACGTGTAAAGTGGATTGTCTGTGCGTTTTATGGGCGAACCGCGGCAGCTAATGGCGCACTGTGGCATTGTCCCACAATCAGTCATAAGTACAGAAGAATAACATAAGAATTAGGAGCAGGAGTAGACTGGTTTGTCCCTTTAGCCCCATATCCCCATATCTCCTTAATCCCTTTATCCACAAGAAATCTAGCAATCCGTCTTGAATACGTTCAAGGATTGAGCATCTACAGCCTTTTGTGGGTAGAGAATTCCATAAATTCACTAACCCTCTGAGTGAAGAAGTTTTTCCTCAAAAGTATAAATGAAGTGCCCACAGTGTAAACAAGTAAATCACTTTAAGGCACCCTCCTCTGTTCCAAATTATTGATACAGAAAATCGGGTAAGGATTTGGAGTTGAATCAAAGTGCTTTGACAAGTCTTTAAGGTGCTAAGCTGCCATGTCAATGCGAGGATAATATAAAACTCCTTTGTCCTATCAAATAGTGGCGAGGGATCTTTAACACCTACTGTATCTGGACAGGCAGAGAGGACCTCAGATTTTTGTCTCATCCAAATGGCAATGCTTCGCGGCAGAGCACTCACCTGACAAGCGTGAGACCTGTGTTTCGAATCCAGGCGAGTCAGGGCAAAACCTTGGACAAGTTTCCTTACCTCACACACACACCCCTAATAATAATCTATCCCCACCAAAAACTATAATAAGTTCGTCATTTAAACCCACAACTGTTTGTGGGGACACTGCTGTGCGCAATTGGAGCTGCTGCGTTTTGTCAATTACTTTACCGTTTATTCTGTGAAGCGTTTTGAGACGTCTAGAAGACGTAAAAAAGCTGCTATATCAAATACAAGGATAATTATTATTATTACTGACAATGAATGGACAACACAGACTGTTCAGGTCACAAAGCACATAATACCTTTCAATCAATCAATCAATCAATACTTACATTTATACAGTGCCGTTCACATTGAGAGGACGTCCCAAGGCGCTGTACAGTTAGGTAGGGACAAGAGCAGGTGGGGAGGGGTTGGGGCAGGATGAAGAACAGCAGGAAAATTGTATATTTGTGGGCGAAATGCGGCAGCCAAATTGCGCACAGCAGGGGTCGGGGTAAGGGGAAGGTGAGCAGGAAAGCCGACTGTATACTCGTGGGCGAAATTTGTACAATAGATGAAAGATATGTGCTAACAAGACACTGTAGATTGTATCAAAATCAGGCACAGCTAACCATTCTCCAGAAAAACATTGTGTTCTTTTCACCCAGATCCAATGATTGCCAACTACTTTTTTTTACCCCCCCCCCCCCCCCCCCCCCCCCCCGCCCCCCAACTGAGGATACTTCTTTACTCCCATTCCGTGGCAAATGAATGAAAAACATAAATTGATTGCAGACGCCTCAAATGGGTTTCAGAATTGAGCCAGCGCTCTTTATTAGAGGGGGGGGGGGGGGGGGGGTCGGATCTTGAGGGAAATGTGAAACATTAAACATGGAGATGCCAATCTATTGAATGTCCGGGTTCATCAACGCAGCCGTAAAATGTTGGGAACATTTAACTATGATGATGTGTGTCGGATTACAAGGCAGAACAGATGTTTGAAACTGTGATCCCGAATGCCAGGATTCCAATTCAATTACCAAATAAATGATTCGCTCCACGATTCAACTATTCCCATTAATAATAATCCTTGCATTTGATATAGCGCTTTTCACGTCTTCTAGACGTCTCAAAGCGCTTCACGGAATAGACTGTAAAACGCGGCAGCCAATTGCGTACAGCGGTGCCCCCCCACAAACAGTCATGGGTTGAAATGACCAATTTTTGTTTTGTTTTTAGGTATTATTACCGGGCGTCTGGAGCAAGCAAGCTTACCCAAGGTTTCGCCCTGGAAATGAACCCAGATCTCTCACTTGTAAGGCGAGCGCTCTAACCGCTGAGCTGCAGGACTCCACCATCAACATTTTGAAAGATGTTGTTGGAACTCGGTAGTTTTTCACGGCTGCAGAACAAAGAATGCTTACACTGGATCGTTTTTAACCAGCGGCGTCATAAACCAGATGGACAAAATCTTAAGTGATTTGCGGGGTTCCTCTGATCCCAGAGACTAAATTACCGCCTTCAAATCGTCCCCTGTATTGTCTTCCGCGCGATATACTTGGGTCGCGATAGAACGACCGTGTAAAAATAGCCCCGAAAAAGGCATTGATTAAAGAGCACAAGAGGCTATTGTGATGCAATCAGTGGGTAAATTAATATTGTACCGTGAATCACTGGGTGTAAAAATAGACGATATATCATGTGATGCAGTAAATAATGCCAGCGGGGGAGGCTGAGCTCGCAAGCGAGGGGACATTTATTATAAACACAACACTGGCTGCCCAAGATATGTTCCATTCGCATGTTTTTGCGAAGAGAACAAAACGAGGACTCTTTATGATTTTCATAGCTCAGAAGAAGTAACTGGGAAACTGCTCTGCGGGTTGGTCCCTCATGAAAGTCCTATCCTTGAGTGTCTGTCTTACGTTAAAGGTGCGAGTTACTACAACAACAACAACAACAAACTGCGCTCCTTCAAGGACTGTTACTTGGAGCTTCGGTAGCTCAGTGGTTAGAGCACTCGCCTCACAAGCGTGAGACCTGTGTTTCGAATCCAGGCTGGTCAGGGCAAAACCTTGGGCAAGTTTCCTTACTCCACACACACACCGAATAATAATCCCTCCAAAAAAAAACCACAATCATAAAAATGGGTCATTTCAATCCACGACTGTTTGTGGGGGACGCTGCTGTGCGCAATTGGCTGCTGCGTTTCACCCCCAAAATATACAGTCAATTCACTCTACAGTACATTCTGTGAAGCGCTTTGAGATGTCTAAGACGACGTGAAAAGCTCTGTATCAAAAGGCAAAGATTATTACTAATGGGAAGAGTTGAATCAAAACGAACGACAGTGGCTCGAACGGCGAAGATCGTGAATGACTCTGCCCAGTCTCCGAAGTCGCGATTCCCTAGGCTACCTCACTCTGCCCCGCCTTCAACACGGGGAAGACAGTCTGTTAAAGAGTTCCCCAATTCACTGCACATCTGTGCTGGATACACGCGCTAACCACCGCTGTCAGCTCCAGGCCTTCTCATGAAGGATAGTAGCGCAAAGATATACTTTGGCACTTAGCATTGTCCCAACATCTGCTCGATTTGAACGGCAGCCACCGGCGAAGGAGGCAATCTTCAAAAAAATTACCAAAAGCGCAGCCAAGAACAGAGGAACGATCCAAATACATCGATTGCTGTTTTACGCATCGTTAAGGACTTTCGAATGTCTAACAAGTTACACCGCTTTCTGCCTGCACTCCCCCGCTCACTGGGAAAGGAAAGCGGTATTTGAATCGGGTTGACTTGAATTGAATTGAGAAGAAAATCGGATGGATTATTACTCATGATATTAATCCTTGCATTTGATACCCGTGCCTACTGTAGGAAAACGTGACAGCCAATTTACCCTGAGCAAGAATAAAAATAATGAATAATCCTTGCGTTTGATATAGCGCTTTTCACGTCTTCTAGACGTCTCAAACAGCTTCATAGAATATACTGTAAAGAGTGAATTGCCTGTACATTTGTGAGCAAAACGCGGCAGCCAATTGCGTACAGCAGTGTCCCCACATAAACAGTCGTGGATTGAAATGACCAATTTTATTATTGTGTTTGTTTTTGGAGGGATTATTGCTAGGCGCATGTGTGTGTGTGTGTGTGGGGGGGGGGGCGGTAAGGAAACTTTCCCAAGGTTTCGCCCTGACCTGCCTGGATTCGAAACACAGGTCTCACCCTTGTAAGGCGAGTGCTCTAACCACTGAGCTACAGGAGCTCCACGATTGGAGCAGCAGCGAAGTGAGTTTTATTTGCGCGTGCATGTGAATGAAATAAACGCATACATGTAAGGCCTCTGTGTTATGACCACGTTCAGTTGATCTTCTAATCTCATCTCGAGCTAAATAATCTCTTGCTGCCAATCGCAGCTGCCCGAGTTGCAAATTGCACTGTGTCAATGTAACGCAACTTTCAGACAGACTTCCTTCCTGCAACTGCTAAGGTTTCTGCTGCTGCTGCAACATGTCTGAGCTGCAGAATTTTTCTTTGTTGCAACGCGGATATTTTCAATTCCATTCCCCATAAGGTTTCACGTCGCACTGACAATTGTTACGGCAAGTAAGTTTTATTTCGCTGAAATAACAGTCAGCGAAAATACAGTTGCTGACTGTAATACAGTCTGACTAAAATACAGTCAATTCACTTCGCAGTATATTCTGTAAAGGGCTTTCAGACGTCTCGAATGACGGGATAAGACGCTGTATTGAGAACGTGTTCTGCTGTAGGCAAACCTGGCTGCCAACGAAGTGAGATTTATTGGAGGGGCGTCTCAATCATGACATGTTATACAAATTGCTGTGGTTTCACATCAAATACAAGCACAGTAAAAGCCCGTTTATCCAGCACCCGATCAACCCTATACTTCCGTATAACCGGCACCTCAAACAAAAAAGGTCCGCATTCGATTAACTGGAATTTATCTGGAAAAATGCATTTTTTGTGATTATCTTTGCGCGTGTGTCTTCAGCCGAATATCCGGCAGGTGTTTTAACCGGCATTGGCCAGGTCCTGAAAGTGCCGGATAAACAGGCTTTTACTGTATTATTATTATTATCATGATTATCATTATGAATAAATGTGAGGCACCTAAAAGCCAATCTCAATCCAGTTCCCAGTGGAAGTGGACTCACAAACCAACGTTGCTCTTAATTTGGGGCTGAATGGCTGGCTGTCTCACTCACAGATTAATTGGACGAAAGAACAAGGACAATGTCACAATAGTGCAGCAGAGGGCGTCAGTCTGTGGTTGGAGTTAAGGCCCATTGCCACGGCAGAGTAGAGAGAACTTTGATGTCTAACTGTACTGTACCTAACCTGGGCACCGACCCTCAACTCCCCCCAAAATCTGCTTCACGCACTGTCAGCCTTTGGAAACAATGAGGGGAGCAAGGTTCCTCAAAGTGCTTTTTAACAAACAAAATTAAAAGTCTTTCAAGGTGGGGGTTTGAGTCAAACAAGTTATAATAATATAATAATGCTTGCATTTTAATACAGCAGCTTTTCACGTCTTCTAGACGTCTCAAAGCGCATCACAGAATATACTGTAAAGTGAATTGACTGTATATATTTGTGGGCGAAACACGGCAGCCAATTGCGCACAGCAGCGTCCCCCCCACACACAAACAGTCGTGGATTGAAATGACAAATTTTTATTATTGTGGTTTTTTTAGAGGGGTTATTATTAGGTGTGTGTGTGTATATGTGTATGTGTGTGTGTGTGTGTGTGTGGAGTAAGGAAACTTGCCCAAGGTTTCGCCCTGACCTGCCTGGATTCAAACACTTGTCTCACGCGTGTAAGGCGAGTGTCTCTAACCACTGAGCTACAGGGAGTTCCATTTATTGTTCCAAACTGATCCTTATTATACTGTCTGAGAAAATAGCAAAGGGCTCCACAAATTTCAAAACGCAATCTTATCTTGCTGTGAGCGTGCAGGATTTGACCTAAAAGAAAAACAGATAACAATTGCTTTTCCAGTATCGCCTGTGGGTTCAAGCCAAAAACACAAAAACACAGAGTAACGGGAATTTTTTCCACACAGATGTAACTTGGGAGAAAGATTTAGCCAAGTCAGCTGCTGTAATATAATCCTGAAGTCCCAGGATTGGCGTTATATTTTTACGAACAGAATGCGTGCTTCGAAAACAGCAATGAAAAAACATTTACCGAGGAAGGAAGATGCAGTTGGGTGGCTCAGCATCCCGACCACCTGAGGACAAGATGGAGTCTCGTAGAATAGTGTCGTACTTAGTTTCAAAGAGAATGACAAAAGCTGCACGATGTACATTCAGGTATTGCAGCCAATCGTGAGCTGCCTGGGATAACCTCCGTGTGCAATATTCCTTTGCCCCTATCGTCCGTGGAGTCCTGCAAGCTCAGTGGTTAGAGCACTCGCCTTACAAGCGTGAGACCTGTGTTCGAATCCAGGCAGGTCAGGACGATACCTTGGGCAACTTTCCTTATTCCACACACACACACACACACCTAATAATAAGCCTTCCAAAAAATAACACAATAATAAAATCGGTCATTTTCAATCCACGATTGTTTGTGAGGACGCTGTTGTGTGCATTTGGCTGCCGTGTTTCCCCCATAAATATGCAGTCAATTCACTTTACAGTGTATTCTGTGAAGCGCTTTGAGACGTCTAGAAGACGTGAAAAGCGCTAAATCAAATGCAAGGATTAAAATATTAATATTATCCTTATATATAAATACCTAGTTAGCATCAGACTGCGTTCCCGGGTGAAATAAGTTAGGAATAGCTGTACCATTGATATAGATTGTGGAGTGTATGTGACTTTTTGCATATGCATAACCTTACCATGCAAATTACACGGTGTGTTTGTATTACTCGGAAATATTTGGCTAGAGAATTCGATGACAGCAGCAACAATGTTCCATCAAAGTCTCTTTCCAGTATTTAAATATTTCCACTTCTTAAATAACTCGTTGAACTGATATGTCAGCCTTTCTCCTTGTACGTTATGACTGATGTTCAATTTATTCCTGTAGGGGCTGCCACACTTCACCCATCCCAGTATTAAATATGTCATCGTACTGACAGATATTTGCGAAATTCCAAGTGACTGCAAGACATCTCCGACTATAATCTTATTTAGACGGCTTTTTTTTGCTAATTAATACTAATAATCCTTGCATTTGATATAGCTGCTTTTCACATCTTATCGACATCTCAAAGCGCTTCACAGAATATACTGCAAAGCGAATTGACTGTATATTTGTGGGCAAAATGCGGCAGCCAATTGCACACAGCAACGTCCCCCCCCCCACAAACAGTCGTGGATTGAAATGACCAATTTGTATTATTGTGTGTGTTTTGGGGAGGATGGATTATTATTAGGAGTGAGTGTGGAGTAAATAAACTTGCCCAAGGTTTTGCCCTGACCTGCCTGGATGCGAACACAGGTCTCACATTTGTAAAGCGAGTGCTCTAACCGCTAAGCATTGAGCTAGAGGACTTGAGATGGTGTTAGAGTGAGATCTGCTCTGTGCCAGTTGGATTACCAGGGCATTGTAAAAGTCCACGTTTGTCAATCGGGGGTTGATAGCCACTTTGCAAAATAAATATAATAACTGATAATAATTAGGTCACTCAAATCCACAACGTGGGACATTGCTGTGTGCAATCGTCTGCCACAAAATACCGTACATAGTCACTCTACTTTGCAATAGATTCCGTGAAACGCTTTGTAGGCGTCTCCACGACGTGACAATGACGCTCGATCAAATCGCGAGGATTATTAATGAATGAAAACGGAGGAGGACGAGGAGCGGAAATGTGACCGTTCGTTCAACGCGCAGTCGTTTTGTCAACACATTTGGAGGAATGGAGGTGAGTGAGGCTTTGCACGCTGTTTGGAAGAGACAAAGATAATCTGGTTTCCTGCGTCGGTGCAAACCAGGTAAGATCAGATGGCAGGAAATCGAGAACAACCAGGTTATTCTGACCAGATCACAGTCGAAATTGCTCTGGTATATATTACACTAACTAGATTACAATACTTCCTGTGCACCTGTCTTCTGACTTGCCTACTGCTGGTAGCACACACCATTACCCAGGGAATAAATGTATCCACAGCCCGTAGCTTTAGTGCTCATTTTACTGCCGTTAACGACTGTTAAGTATACCTCCCAGGGTTGACAAGTCTTTATATGAGGGGCCATCCCCGTTCCAAGACAATGGGACAGATTCTAAAGACGTTTCCTGAAGCAGCTTGTCGGGTCAAAGGGTTTCAAAGCGCTTCACTGTGATTTACGCTCAAGTCTGTCTAGTGACTGGTTTCTTTAAGAACCGACAAAGTACAGTACGGAGAGTTAGTCCATCGGTATGTCTGGGACACATTTTTATGCAACCGCCAGGAAGGTGGAAGGTGAACTAGATGGACCTTCGTCTTTTTTTCGTCGAGCCTTTCTTCTGTTTTTTATTGAGGACAATCGAGGTGTCACCCCTCGTCTCTTTGTATCTCCCGCCTCGGCGAGTTCTGCTACAAACACCGGGGATCGAAAACAGAGACGTTGGGCTCAGTTTTATTCCTCAGAAAATATACCTTTCACTGAACGAGGATTTAAGGAGCTCTTTGGCTCATTTTAAATAAGCCCACTTTGTCTGTTCGACAAGCCTCCTTCGCCATTGTATAAACTGCACTGATACTTCAAGCAATTAAATTTAAATTACAATCAACAGGTTTGATTGAGCAAATGCAAAGTTGCTTAGAAAATGTAACATTTCAGCAAAGACTGATATGAATACCATTGTTACAGTAGTAGAGCAACTGCACGCCAGAACTTTTGAGTGGCGGTGTGGATATATAAGGCCAAAACACATGGTCAAAGACTTAGTCGTGACCTGATTGTATATATTTTTTCATCAATCTTCACAGCTAACCTTTACCAAAACGTTTCTCCGTAGAGTTGTGTGCATAGATGATTCATTTTAAAACACAAAGAAGTATCTTTGTTTCCAAATCCCAAAGCTTTACCCACCCACCCACCCATACAAATGTAAAACATGTCATTACCTATTACTTCACCTGTAATATTTTTAACTGCATTCTGGAAGAATAATGGAGATGTTTCGTGGCTTTTGATTTTCCTTCCTAGTTGCATGTGTGAGCTGCCCATATTAACGAAAAGGTCATATGAGATGCTATCCCATGTGAATGGCGCTATATGAATGCAAGTTGTATCTTTCCTCACATTCACAGCAATGCTGTGAGCGTATACGTGTGCGTGTGTGTAGACATAATCCAAGAGAGACATACTCGGTAACAACGTGTATTTTATATATGTTTTGTCTTCAGGGAGCATCATTTTGCGTGTTTCTTGCAAGTGCCATTTACTGATCCTTTGTGGAAGTGTTCAGCTTCATGACCCCATCTCCCTCATCCTCACCCGATTCCATTGGCTCCCTGAGCATCCAATTCAAGATCCTGGTCCTCAACTTCGAAACCCTCCATGGCCTCACCCTATCACTGCGATCTCCTGATCACCCCCTACCAACCTGCCACCTCTTCAACCTGCCTCGCTTCCCTCCACTCAGCAGACTCCAGCCTGCTCTACGTACCCTGACCCACCCACCCACCCCACCATTGGTGGGAAGCCTTCAGCCACTCTGCCCCCAACCTCTGGAACTCCATCCCTCAGTCCCTCCGCCTCACCCCCTCCCTATCCTAGGTCCCGCCTCAACACCCTCCTCTTCGACAGTTCCATCGGTCTCTCCAAATCCCCCCCTTTCCCTCCATCCTCCCCATCTCCGACCCCAGCTTGGGTCTGAAAAAAATGACTGTCCAGTGCCTTGGGACATCTTCCTGATGTGAAAGGCGCTATACAAGTATCATTTTGTTGTTGTTCCACCAATCTATGTTGTCTTATCACAGTTTATTCCTCCCTGAAAGGTTGGAAATCTTTGCTGCAATCCTCCCATCCTGCATGGAGTCCACATAGTGTTGCCAAATCTCTGGCGTGTAGAAAAATACCAAAGAGAGAAAGAAAAAGAGTGTAATAGCTTTAGTTGCCACCGTAAGGTTTCCACTATTACATTTACCTGACGTTCCACGAATCCCGAGGTGCTGGAGACTCGGCGAAAGAAAAATGGGCGCGAGCTTCAGTCGTCGACGCACGGTTACCAACCAGCACAGACTTACCTTCGGTTGACGGCTGAGGTGAAGCCCAGAGGTGAACAAGGTCGCAAGGCATTGGGACTGGCTCCAGGTCAACTTCCGAACAACTGCATTCTGGAGATCCCAGCCAAGCAAGAACCGACAGAAACGAGCCTCCATCGTCGAACCTCGAAATGATGAAACAGATTGTGAGAAATTTGTCCGTAAATACAACAGATTGTATCGTCTCACAAAGATCAGTCAAACTAGCAACAACAATCGATCCCACAGGGCTCCCGTTACCCAAGGTTCACTTCACCACCACAGAGAAACACAAGAGAAACACCATTGCATGTGATTTACAGTCCGCCCGAAGGACAAGGGCAGACTTTGCGGAAAAGTGCAGACTGAACTGACTCAACCACCCACTCAACCTGACTACATCAGCCACCTCCTCATTAAGTGTTCTCTTAATTGTATTTATTGTCTTATTTGTATATTTACTGAACAACTAATAGCAAATGTACCGGCAATCGGCTAATAATATCCCTTCAATTAATCCAATTTTCGATAAAAAATTTCAAACTATTTATGAATTCATCAACAACATATAATCGAAACGATGTATGTTGTCTTGGGACGAAGTAGAGAGAGGAGTTCCAGGGGTAGCCAGTTTGATTACACAAAGGTGCCACCATCAGCCATAGACTGATTAACCAATTTTAATCAGGAGAATTTGGGGTCAGGGAACCAATTGCGAGAGGTGTACCCCTCATGGGTAACCTGAGGACGAGGCAGATGCAACTTTGGTTTAACACTTCGTCCCTGCTGACGTCAAAACACAGTCACAACACTTGGCAGATTGCCTGTGAGATGCTGTGAGTCAATTTAATGTTGCAGGTGCTATATCCAATGCTAGGACACTTATTTCTGAAATCGGGGCACAGAGCAGGGCGATTATTAATCCTGTAATAATAATAATCCTTGCATTTGATATAACGCTTTTCACATATTCTAGACATCTGAAAGAGCTTCACTCAATATACTGTGAAGTGAATTCACTGTATATTTGTGGGCGAAACGCGGCAGGGAATTGCGCACAGCAGTGTCCCCCACAAACAGTCGTGGATTGAAATTATCAATTTTATTGATTGTCAGTTTAGTCCCGTTTTGCCCCGGCAGGGATAACCAACCTTATATTTCAGCTATTATACAGGGGGGAAACAGGTAATGCTAATAGAGCAAGTGCAAGTGCAACATTCACCGAAACCCAACAATTTCCCAGGGCAACCAATAATCCATACATGATAAAGGGTTTTGAGGGATCCCACCAAATGGGCATAACGCTCGAGGATACGTTCATTAAAACAAATAACATTCAGCTCAGCGTTACCAAACCAATTGCTATAACAATTCGCAACAAAAAGGGAATACTTGGATCAGACGTCCTGCTAAATCATGGGATAACAATAGATTATACCAACCGGGCCTTATGGATACCGCCGGAAAATAATAAAGAAAGACAGGATATTAAAATTGCTAGATGCAGAGTGATATCAGATGTCTTTGCAATATCAGCAATCAAAAACAATTCTTTATACACTCAGTTGACGAGCAACGACATGGGTATCCAGAGCATAATTGCTGACTATACGGCGGCTATTGCAACACAAAAATATGATTGTGGGAGGCTGGTGATTGTGGGAGGCACAAACCGGTGCGACAATATGCCATCCCTAGGGAAAGCCATCCATTCATTGACAAAACGATTAATTCTCTCCTCATGCAAGGGGAAATACACAAGGGTGATTTTACAACAGTTGTGTTTTTTTTGGAGGGATTATTATTAGGCACGTGTGTGTGTGTGTGGGGTAAGGAAACTTGCCCAAGGTTTCGCCCTGACCTACCAGGATTCGAACACGGGTCTCATTCGCTTGTAAGGCGATCGCACTAACCACTGAGCTGCAGGAGCTCCAATGGAAGGCAACAGGCAATTAGCTGACTGTTGGCAGGTTCAATGGGATAGGTATAGAGGAGGCTTCTAAAAACAGGTGTAATGGGGGGGGAGGTTGAGGGGAAGAATTTAAGAAGGAAGTTACAGATGGTAGATGATTAATTAGCAGCTGAAGGATTGACAACTGATGGTGGAATGCTGGGCGTGCTATGTGGGTGTCCTATCTCAAGTGAGTGTCCACAACTAGCAGTTTATGGCGCGGCAGTGTAAAAGCAGGCATCAATAGGAACCAACTCTGCCTTATCTCCAGCCCTGATCTGGGTGTGGTTGTGGGACTCTAATTGTGGGTCGTGTTCGCTAACTGCCTAGAGACCTTTGCTCTTCTGTTGATTGTAGGAATCTGGCAGCAGTCCATCCCAATTCTCCACAGTTTAAAACTGACCAAATTTCCACTGTGTGTGTGTGTGTGTGTCCCCGCTGGTGTCAGAACCCAACAGTAATTAGAAAGTTTTATAGTCAGAGAGTTTTACCGGTGCGCTGATGTGTTTTGGCATCCCTCGCAGAAGACTTAGAATCCTGTAGCTCAGTGGTTAGAGCGTCCGCCTTGCAAGCGAGAGAACTGTGTTCGAATCCTGGCAGGTCAAGGCGAAACCTTGGGCAACTTTCCTTACTCCACACGTCTATTAATAATCCCTCAAAAGAAACACAATAAGAAATTGGTCATTTCAATCCACGACTGTTTATGAGGCACTGCTGTGCGCAATTGGCTGCCGCGTTTCGCCCACAAATATATATACACGGTCAACTCACTTTATGGTATATTCTGTGAAGCGCTTTGAGACGTTGACAAAACGTGAAAAAGTGCTTCACAGCATATACTGTAAAGTGAATTGACTGTCTATTTGTGGGCGAAACGCGGCAGCCAATTGCGTACAGCATCGTGGATTGAAATGACCGGTTTATTCTAGGTTTTTTTTGGGGGGGAAAAGGATTATTATTAGGCATGGGAAGAGAAGAAGGGAGGGAGCGAGGGGACAAGCCGGGGGGTTGTGGAAGAGGGTTCCAGAGTTTTGTGGCAGAGATCCACCACTTCGACTGCAACTTCAGGCATCTCTCTCCCATCTCCCGGCTTTGTCGAATTCCCGCTCCATCTCCGCAAAGGTTACGCGGCGTTCGGTTTCACTGACTGCACGGTGCTGTTGAGAAGACACGGTTTATTCCCACGTATTTACGAGTCGAGCAGTTTAATTGCCAGTAATTAGCATCGCCATGGTAATTTTATCCCTGAAAACCACAGTATTTGATTCGCAGGCTCCGGGTTTTTTTCCTTGCCAGAGAGAAACAAAATGCCGACATGTTAATTTGAGCGATAATCCAGAGTTATAGAATCGCTAGTCAACTGCGCTGTTTGTGGTGGTTTAAATGCTGATTATATAATAATAATCGTAGCATTTGATACAGCGCCTTATCACGCCTTCCATGCGCTTCACAGAATGTACTGCGATGAGAATTGCCTGTGTGTTCCGTGTGAGAAACGCAGCCACCAATTGCCAACGCGGCCACCAATCCCACAAGCAGTCGCGGATTGGGTGAGTGACCTAATTATTAATTATTTCGGAGGGATATATTATTCCCCCGGAAGCGAACTGCCAATCGACTCACAAGCGGGTGGGTTCCTACAGCTCACAGCTAAGTCAACAGAGGCATGTGGTGTGGAGCAAGGGAATTTGCCAAAGGTTTTGTCCCGCCCAGGATTCGAACCTAGGTCCTCTGGCTTGGGAGGCGAGCGCATTAACCACTGCGCTACAGAACTCTTTTTCATTGTACTGAGGGTTTGTATTTATAAGAATAATAATCGTTGGATTTTTGATATAGCACTTTTCACATCTTATCAAAGTCTCAAAGCACTTCACAGAATATACTGTAAAGTGAATTGATATGTATATTTTGTGGGAGAAACGCGGCAGCCGATTGCGCACAGCAGCGTCCCCCACAAACAGTCGTGGATTGAAACGACCAATTTATTATAGGTGTTTTTTTTGAGGGATTATTATTAGACGTGTGTGTGTGAGTGTGTGAGAGTGACACTTGGAAGGCGAGTGCTTTGATCACTGAGCGGCATGAGCTGTACTACATTGTCAATGGTGCTCTCTTCCAGAGGAGATACAGAAACTGAGCCCTATCGAGGTGGATGTTAAGGTCCTGGTGTCATTCAGTATTTGGAAGAGAGAAGGGAGTTTGTCTCCCCGTGTCTAGGCCAACGATCCTACAGAAAAAAAAATTGGTCGCGGTTGAAGTTGCTGTGTGCAAATTAACTGCCTACAAAATAATAATAATAATCCTTGCATTTGATATAGAGCTTTTCACATCTTCTAGACTTCTCAAAGCGCTTCACAGAATATACAGTACTGTAAAGTGAATTGTGTGACCAAATTACTGTATTATTTTTTTGGGGGAGGGATTATGATTCGGCGTGTGAAGTGAGGAAGCTTGCCCAAGGTTTCGCCCCTGACCGGGAATTGAACCCAGGTCTCTCACTTGAGTAAAGTGAGTGCTCTAACCACCGAGCTACAGGTCACCGCCTGCACAGTCATGACACATTACACGATAACCAACCGTTCAGGAGACAAAGACATTAAGAAATAGATGTTTAAAAAGGAGAGATGGTACATCCTATCGCTTGGGTGGAGCCAGGGTGGGTGTAAAAGTATCCGTCACTGCGAAACGTCTTAAATACCTCCAGAACAAAGGGAAGCGAAGATCAGGCATTCCTGATTGAATTGAAGAACGTGGGGGTTTGGCTGAAACTCGAGCTCAGAACATCCTCCTGACTGTGTGATTTTAAAAATAGATTTTCGCTTGTGTTCCGTTCCTTGGGGCTGGCATTGAGATGTGACCTTCAACATAACCTGGGGTGTGTGTTTGTGTGCGTGTGTTTGTGTGTGAGAGAGAGAAAGACAGAGCGAGAGATAAAGCCTCTGATCTTCTCAGCGCAAAACCAGCCAAACAACAAGTCAACTTTTCCTGCAGCTCAGATCCTTACATCCTTTTGGAGGCCAGTTTCTGCCCCACCCAACCTCCCCCGCTTCAGCACCCACAACCCCACCCAGCCCCCACCCCACCCTATATAGTGTTTGAGGAGCCCCATCCTAGGCAAAGCCTGTAAAACAATAACTTGCAGTAGAACTCACTAAAGCACAATTTGGATGAAAACTCACAGAAGCTCATCTGATAAAGTAAGCCATGACAGCTGTATAATAAGCAGTTCAGAGCTGTTTCTACTCTGAGATTAATGTATGTGTGACTGTGTGTGCGAGTGCGCGAATGTGTGTGTGTGTGTGTGTGCACAGAGAATAAAACAAACAGCGCTAATAAAACAACCGGAGAGACGAAAAAAAAATTGATACTTGAACGTTGTGTGTCAATCATTTTCATCGGCGCACGGGGTGAAAGCAGGTGACAGGCACTGGAAACTGAAGTTCGAAGATTGATTTTTTTTGTTTCCAAACCACAATAGTACGTGCGGGTGAGAACAAGTAACAGACACACGGGGAAAATGGATTTTATCAGTAGGTGACCAAGACTTGATACACTCAGAACAGCATTTCTTGTGGCTAGGCAAGCAGTTGTTCGTTCTGAGGTGTATCTGCGAGTGAGCCAGAGACAAATGGGCTCTCGAGAAACTTAGCTACAGTGTCATGCCTTCAAAGGTCTGTGTGCAACAGACAGCGTTGTCCGTTAATCATATATCTCAGTCCCTGCTTCAGTTCTCTTCTCATCCGTGAGACGCATTGCTTTGAAGACCTCAGCGAGGGTTGTTAAAAATGTTTGAGGCATGTCAAGCCTCGTTTGAGAAGCATGAGCGATGGGGGTGGGTGTTTTCGAGAAGGGTGAGATGAGGTGGGTCAAATGAAAGGGGCTTTGTTCACCTGAAACTATCTTGCGATCGCGAGGCATCCGTTTACCAGCAACTCCTGTCAGGCATTGACAACAACAATAATAATAAATGAATAATATTTATTAATAATAATAAATAATAATAATACATCGGTCATTTCAATCCACAACTTTTTGTGGGTCGCTGCTGTGCTCGACCGGCTGCCGCGTTTCACCTACAAATATACGCAGTCAATTCGATTTCCAGTGTATTCTATGAAGCGCTTTGAGACATCTGGAAGACGTGAAAAAGCGCTATATGCTGGGAGCAGGCCAAACAGTGCCCTCAATGCCAAACTGCACAGTTTTAATTGTCTCAACTCCAGCCATATCTCAACACACAATATGGTCTACCCAAGCCTTGGCTCTTTCCAACCCTACCTAACCTCCACAATTAGCTAAACGGGGTGCATCTCTCCGGGGAGAGCGTTCACACTCCATTCCAGACTACTCTGTGCGACGTACGTACAGATGCGTTGCTTTCACACCGGTTTGGATATTCTTTACGCCGTGGCGGTGTAATTTCCACGTGTCTCTGACCCCACGCAGGAGCTTAACCCTCTGTGAGACACACCTGTGCTCAATTGGCTGCCACGTTTCACCCACTAAATACACCACCAATTCATCTTGCAGTGTATTCCGTAAAGCGCTTTGAGACGTCTCGAAGATGCAATAAGGCACTGTATCAAATACAAGTATTATTATTATACAACTGATACAATTATACAATTATACAATTATACTGGTGGTACTTGCCAGATTTGATAGATTTAGGTGTTTGATAACATTTCTGATGTTCTTCAGCAGTAATTGAAAGAGGATAGAGTGCAAGGCATTATACATTCCGGGTAAAACGCTTTTATTATTATTAGATAAACTACACGTTTAGCTCCCTGGTGCAAAACTCCCAAGTTGTTGCTTCACGGAATTGTATCTAGCGGACAGCTGAACAAATCAAAACATATTTTGCGTTAAGGCAAACAGACCAAAGTACCTATTTTATGGTTTGATGCTTTGGGAATTTGGGGAATGAATGGATTCATACAAATATATCCTGTATCCTAAATGAGGTTCCTGTTATGTTTGAGATAGGTTGGCTTTTGCCAAGCCGTGGCTAATGATTTTCTTAAAGGGAAATGGCAGACAAATTTCAAGGTTGGGTCAGACTACTCGCTCTTAGAGTCTCATTCAAAAGCCGCTGGGTAAAGTCTACACTGTGGTTGACTACATTTATGCAAAACCCAAGGCTTTGTTTTTTTTTTATTGCTGGGTTATTTTTCGTCCTACTTTTAACATGCAAATGTATTAATTTCAGCAGAGGTCACAACCCGAGAAAATAATCCTCGCATTTGATGCAGCGTCTTTCACGTCAGCAGAAAGAGCTTCAAAGGGATTGACTGATTTTTTTTGAAGGGAAACAAAACGAAGGCGAATTTCCATTCCCCCAAACACAGGGGAATTAACACATGTGAGTAAGAGGCGTTTCTTTTCGTTCGGTCGGCCGGGTGTCCAACACGTTAGGAAACCCGTCCCAAACCAACAACAGCAACAACAACAAAATGAGACTTGTATACCGCCTTTCACGTCAGGAGGACATCCCAAGGCGCTGGACAGTGACTGCTTCAGTCCCGAGCTGAGGACGGGGGTGGTGGGGGGGGAAGGAAGGGGAGGGATTAAGAGTTACCAATGGGACCATCGAAGAGGAGAGTCTTGAAGCGAGACTTGAAGGAGGCCAGGGAGGGGGCGAGGTGGAGGGACTGCGGGATGGAGTTCCAGAGGTTGGGGGCAGAGTGGCTAAAGGCTCCCTCACAAATTGTGGGGTGGGTGGGTCGGGGGACATGGAGTCTGGCCCACTGAGCGGAGGGGGCGGGCAGGTTGGTCAGGGAATAGGAAGTCACGGATGTAGGGTGGGGCGAGAACTGAGAATTTCAGGTCAACTGTAGTAGGAACATAATAATCCTCGCATTTGATATAGGAACAGGAGTAGGCCATTCAGCCCTTTGAGCCTGTTCCGCCATTTAATTAGATCATGGATGATCTGTACCTCAACTCAATCCTTTCAATTCCAATTTCCCGCTTTCTCTCTAAATGCCTTAATACCCTGACCTCCCAGACATCGCTCAGCCTCACTCTTGAAGGTGTGGATGGATCCAGCAGCCACGACCTTTTGGGTGAGAGAGTTCCAGAATTCTATCAACGTTTTGAGTGAAAAAATTCTTCTTGATTTCACTCTGGACAGTCAGGGATTTGGACTTGAGCTGGGGGTTGAGATCAGGAGGGGTGGAAGGCAAGGAGGGGTAGGAGGGTGGCCAAAGGTGCGATCGAAGAGGAGGGTCTAAATTAATGCAAAGATTATAATTCTTGCATTTGGTAGAGTGTTTATAGCATTGAAACGTCTCAAAATGCTTCACGGGTAATTGTTGACGTGTGATAACAGGGGGTTTTGAAGGCAACCCTAATGTGACGTGAACTGTGCTGTGCAAACGTCACTTATTGTTGTTGGATGGCGACAGTCTTGTAAAGTTAACTGAGACGAAAGAAGTTAAGTGGGCAGGGTTCCAAGCAAAGTCCCCTCAGCTGTGCCCATTTCCTCCCAATATCCAATGCCGACCGCGATTTGAATGTGGTCATTATTAACCCCAGACAATTAATAATGTGGCCGAGGATCGAAACTCAGATTAGGGAGATCTCACAGAATGGCGAATAACAATCCTTGCATTTCACGCAGCGCTTCATCGCATCGTCCTCTTCGCACTGAGCTGAGGAAAAACTTGAATTGATGAATTGAGTGAATTTATGAAATTGTCTACCCCCAGAAGGCTGCAGGCGCTCGCTCAATCTTTGAACATATGTAAGACGGAAATTGATAGATTTCTAATCGGTAAAGGGACGAAAGGATATGGGGATAAGGCGGGGGACAGGTGGAGTTAGATTAGAAGATCAGCCATGATCTTATTCAATGGCAGGGCAGGCTCAAGGGGCCGAATGGCCTACTCCTGCTCCTAATTCTCATGTTCTTATGTCTTGATGAGATGTCTCAGAGCGCTTCACAGGATTTTACATGCCAACAGGGCAGCCAGCCAGATTAGTGCCTGATCAGACAGACACACAGAGCCTCGGTTTTAATGTCTCACCTGTCTCATCTCATACCTCCAACACTGCAACACACTCTCGCACCCCCTCTCCACCCCACCCTAGCACTGCACTCGAGTGTCAGTCATACCAAATTCTTCAGTTCAGTTTTAATTGTTTGACAACAAGACTTCACAGTTCGATTTGAACCCAATTGTGGAATTGGTTTCTCAATGCGCGCGCCGATGGGTTGCTCAGTTTATCCGTAGTTTAAACGCATACACAGCAAAAGCTCTAAAGCGCCGCTTTATATAGAACCTGGCCCCCAAATCACACGGCGGGGAATTTTCATAAAGGAAACGTCAACTGTGACAGCGGCTGGCACAGACTCAAAGAGTACATTGTCAGGAAATGACACACTGACAAATATTGTTTTCAACAGTGGGAGGTCCAAGAGAGCCTTGTCTCGGTTAAAAAAAAACACACACAAACCAGTTCTGTAGTTTGTAAGTTGTCAACGGTAACTGCTGCTATCGCTAATGTAATCTCGGTGGCAAAATAATTTCATGAGCGTAGGTATGTACGCACGCGAGAGATCAAGCCCTTTGGCTGGGGTGGCATTCGGTTGTCCATCTTTTATCTGCTTGGAAGGAATAGCGGCAGAGGTGTGCGAGGTAGATTGGTCTGTCTATCCGATGAGGGGGGTGAGGGTGTTACAGTTGGAAGGATCTTTGTTTCCACTGGAGCTCGTGTAGTTCAGTGGTTAGATAGAGCACTCGCCTTACAAGTGTGAGACCCGTGTGTTGGAATCCAGGCAGGTCAGAGCGAAACCTTGGCCAAGTTTCCTTACTACACACCCACAGCCACACCCACACACCCACACACACACACACAGGGGATCTAATAGAGGTTTATAAGATTGAGAGTTTTTGACAGGGTGAATAGGGAAAGATTGTTTCCACTGGTGGGCGAATCAGTGACTTGCGGTCACAGATTTGAAATAGTTTCAAAACGAAGCAGAGGGGAGCTGAGGAGACATTTTTTCACTCAGCGGGTTGTTCGAATCTGGAATGCATTGCCTGAAAAGGTGGTGGAGGCAGATTTCATAACAGCTTTTGAAAGGGAACCAGATCTTTATTTAGGGAGAACAGGTCTGTTAGGTTATGGGGAGAGAGCTGGGCAGTGTGATTGAGTTGCTCTGTTCAAAGAGCCGGCACAGACTAGATGGGCCAAATGGCCTCCTTTTGTGCCATATGATTCTATGTAGGGTGGGGCGAGGTTGTGGAGGGCTTTGAATGTGAGGACCAGGATCTTCTACACCTCGCATGGTTTGCGTTGACAAACTGGTGGCGGATTAGAAGCCTGAGGACTTCTTGGCTTACCTGCCTTTGTGGTGCCTGGGGTGTGATTTGGGAAACAGGAAACACCATGAAAACGAGGGAACATTACCCGCATCGAATGATCAAACACTTGTACCATTTCGCTGCGATTTCCAACGCAACTAACTCCCTTCGTTCAAACCCCTCGCAAAAAAACGCAGACGCGAGTGTGGCCCTCTACCCGACCTCAGTGTGGCTAAATCACATGTAAATCAATTCATGTCCGAGCTCAGCAGGCGAGTTGTGGGGGTGGGGGAAACAGTGAATGGAAGGAAACATTTCTCATAATAAAGCGCGTTGTACGGTGAGAGCTGCAGTGAAAGCGGAACGTACATTCAATAAAAGAGCAGCAAACTGGGAGAAATACGACTCGTGGCTGTAAAATACCTGGGGGTGGGAGGGGGGAGGGTAGTGGGGGGGGGGGGGGAGAAAAAAATCACCATTTTAAAATGCGGATGTAAAATAGAGCTGCAGTCATTTTTCTTCTTGATAACCGGGAATAAAATGTATGATGACCAACAGGATTTCTTAACGGCTCCGGGTATATAAATGGGGAAATTCCTTCTGGTAAGTGGAAGACTTGAAGGAACTCTGGAACTCTGCTATGAATGTGCAGGGACTGGGTTACTGCGCGTGATGTGGTTCCAGATTTACCAGAAGGAATGGTTCAAGTGTGACTCAAAGGTGTCGTGGTTTCCTGAACATGTCCAGAGCCCTGGCTTCTATCAACCTTCACCCTGCAAAATACACTACAGTATATTCACTGTGTACAGTATATTCCGTTGAAGCGCTTTGAGATGTCTCGGAGACGGGAAGACTCCGCTCTATCGAATGCAAAGATGATTAAAATGATTATTATTATTCCTGCTAAACCCATTCTCCTCTAGCTCAGTGGTTAGAGCACTCACTCGCCTTACAAGCGTGAGACCTGTGTTCGAATCCAGGCAGATCAGATTCCTTACTCCACACACACATGCCTAATAATAATCCCTCCCCCCCCAAAAAAAAATGTTCATTTTTCAATCCAAGACTGTTTGTGGGTATGTCTCTGTGCGCAATTGGCTGCCGTGTTTCGCCCACAAATATGCAGTCAATTCACTTCACAGTATATTCTGTGAAGCGCTTTGAGACGTCAATAAGATGTGCAAAGCGCTACATCAAATGCAAGGGTTATTATTATTACTATTATTATTATTCCAGCTGTTGTGTAAAGACCTAGTGTATGTCCTCGAATTCTCCATCACAGCCCTGAGCTGTGGAGAGAACTCTTAGCCCACTGCCTTCACCAATCTGAAAGCATAGTTTCACTCTGATTGAAATCATCCCATTTACCAGTAGAAGTCAGTGCAGTAGAGAAGCAAGGCCACAAGATCACACGTCAAAAAATATCTGAGTTCACCCCGGTATATAATAACATTCATGAACCTATTAAAAAAAAGCACAATCTGAGATCCAAGATATTGATGGAACTTGTACTGCATCTCATTTGTTGGTTTTTCTATGGAATTAGCTCTTGAATAAAATAAACAGGCTATTCTTAGCTTTTTGTGTGCATCTGTGTGTGTATCCTCACCTTCAAGGACATTCACGGCCTTGCCCCCGCCTATCTCTCTGACCTGTTGTCTCCCTAACAGCCTGCCCGTCCCCTCCGCTCAGCGGGCTCTGGCCTGCTCCACGTTCACCGCCCTAACTGCCCCACCATCGGTGGCTGGGCTTTCAGCCTCTCTGCCCCCACACTGTGGAACTCCACCCCACAATCCCTTGGCCTCGCTTCCTCCCTTTCCTCTTTCAAGACCGGTCTCAAGACCTTCCTCTTCGACCGCGCCTTCTGCTGCCTTCCTAACTCTCCCCCCTCTCCTACTCTCCTTCCCCTTCCCCCTACCCTTCCCTCACTGCTCGGTTCCCGACCTGATTGGTTCAGCGCTTTGGGACATCCTCCCGACGTTAAAGGCGCTCCACAAATGTAATTTTGTTGTTGTTGTTGTTGTTGTTGCTATGTGTGTGGGCGCGCGTGCGTGTGTGTCTGTGTGTGTGAAATGAGTCAAACTCTGTGTTCCCCTTTGAGGCTGTATCCCACGGCAACATGAAGCAAAATCTCTCTGAGAGTTGAGCCTACAAATTGTGTTGATCACCGTTTGGGATTACGGAGCATTGGGGGCAGAACCGGAGTGAAGTCCAGGCTGTACAGTACAACACAGGGTGTCCCAAAAACACTGGCTAGAGTAGATCTCCAGTCTGTGGAGAGAGAGAGAGAGCTGACTTTATGGGCATGAGAGAAAATAATAATCCTTGTGTTTGATATCTTTGAAGTTGCACTTATCACATCGTTGAGACATCTCAAACTGATAGACCAGATGACCTTCTTCTTTGTCTTCTTCTGTGCTATACTTGCCATGCATGGGTGTTTGATCAGCCTTGTTCCTTTGCTCTCTCTCTCTCACACACACACACACACAGCTTTGCAAAGTCAACGAGATCCAATTGGCAGTATTTCTTAAAGGGGGAATCTGAGTCGGGGGAATTTGAGTCGTGGAGACTGAGGCTCCTTTGTGGTGCCTGGAAGTCCAACCCTCACGGGAACTTTGCTTCAAGGCAATCCATTTCCCACGGCAGCCATCTCCCAGGTCGAGAAGAATTCCGTAGGGGTTCCTTATTGAGAAATCCTGTTTAAAAAAAAAATACCGCAAATTAGACCCAGAATCTCTAGAATCACGACTCCCGCATTTTCCAACTCAACTATTCTATTTAATTGCAGGAAGCGAGTTGGTGGTGGGGTTGGGGGGGGGAGGGAGGGAGAGGTGTGGGGGGGAGGGAGAAGAGGTTGTTTTTTTAAAAATGACGTTTGATTTAATCAACTGAATGTCTCAACCAAAAAACATGAGATGCTATTACCAGAAGACATTAAAAATTGAACACGGGTTTACTAATTGCAATTTTCTTCATCTCCAAAACATGTCTGAAACATGTTCTTCCCTAAAGATTGTCTTTTTTTTATGACTCCCCACCACCACCCCTCACCACCCCCCCCCACTCCTCCTCCTCCCCCATCATCCTTTGTTTTGGGGAATTCATTCAATAACAGCAATAACAGTTGAGTTATTATTAGCAACGTCTTGTCTAAACAGTTTAAAGAATTATGTCTATGAACTCTATTGGGAGAGCGGCATTGGTAGCTATGAGCAGAAAGGGACAGATTTGCAATCACAAGGTAGAAAAATAAAGTGTGTTTGAGGCATTGCTAACAAACCATGGATTCAAAGACTCATGCACAGTGTCTGACTGTGGATTGTAAACATTTTGAGTCACGCACCTTAGTGGTGAGAGCGCTCGGCCTCGTCAGTCGGAATCCAGTTGTTGGTCAATTTGTGGCCCAAAAATACAGTCAATTCACTTGATAGTATATTCTGTGAAGCGCTTTGAGATGTCTCAGAGATGTGATAAGGCACTAAAGCAAATAACAATAATCCTTCATACAGGATACAGCATTTTTCACATCTTCTAGACATCTAGATTCTGTCTTCTAGATGGAATATACTGTAAAGTGAATTGACTGTATATTTGTGGGCTAAACCCGGCAGCCAATTGCATACAGCAGCGTCCCCCACAAACAGTCGTGGATTGAAATAACCAATTTATTATTTCTTTTGTGAGGGATTATTATCAGGCCTGCGGATAATAAGTAAGGAAACTTGCCCAAGGTTTCACCCTGACCTGCCTGGAATCTAACCCAGGTCTCTCGCTTGCAAAGCGAGTGCTCTAACCACTGAACTACAGGACCCCACAAGTGAAATGAACTGCAATCGGTGAGCAAGGGCGAAGGCAAAAGAGAGAGAAAGAGAGACACAGAGTAAGGCGGGAGAGAAAGAGGGTGAAATTGGAAGGAAGAGAAGGTTGTACTGTGACAGCAGTGAGAATTTAAGTCCTTTAATACAGAGGCACAGTCAGCAATCACGTGACACGTAAAGTGTTTGTCGGCATTTTCCTCTTTCTCAGAATGTCCGCATTCCATACCACAGCCCTTGATATTCAAAGTCGATATTTGCATGCGGTTCACAATACATATTCAATTCCCAGTTGCGTGCAAGTCCGGTTTCAAATTGTGCGCCTGTCCAACTGGGATTTGCATGCATCAGTGTTGCGTCACTGGAGTGGAAAGGATGAAAGGGAGCAATTTCAGGACAGAGACCAAGAAGTATTTATTGACCCAGAGGTTTAGTTCACGACTGGACCAGGTGTCCAACAAGGGGGTTGGAGGGAGGCCAGGGTGATGGGCCTTGTTAGGAAAATAGCTCAATGACATGATGGGAGCGTCGTAAAAAAGAAAAAGTAGGACCTCGCACAGGCCAAAGAGATCTCTCTCTTGCGATCTAGTTAACAGTTAACAATGGTACAGTTTAATGCACGTTCTGGGTTTAATCAGGCAAGAGAAAAGCACAAGTCTACGTATAGCCTCAGCCTTGAATCCTATTGTTGTATTTGGATGACTATCTAATCTGCGGTTCTTAAAAATAAACCGCTTTTCAAACGGAGGCCGGATTTTGAAGAATGTGACAAAGCACCAGACAATCAATGCTAAATTGTAGGATATTGGATTTAAGGTGAAATCCGTGGGGAATTTCAGGCTTCAAAGATCCACGGCGGCTGAGCATTTATTAAGTGTGGCACCGTCATTGCATTAAATCAGCGCTTTGGGACGTCCTCCCGACGTGAAAGGCGCTGTATAAGTTCAATTTTGTTGTTGTTGTAAATCAAATACAGTAGATTGTTTCCTTTTAATATTTACAAAAATACTAATTTTAAAGTATGAATTCTGCTTTGCTCTGATCGGTCTCTGGGAGATTGTGAGAGTGTGTGTGTGTGCGCGCATGGGAGAGTGGGGGATGTGGGAGACCTGCGGTAGGGTGGGGTGGATGGGGGTGGGGGTGATTGGAGGAAGTTGTTTCAAGATAAGGGCTAAGGGATGTATTCAAGCAAATAAAAAAAAGGAAGTATTGCAGTACTTGGATACTTGGGACGTCCTCTCGACGTGAAAAGCGCTATATAAATGTAAGTTTTTTTGATTGATTGATTGATTGATTGATGGATGGGCAGCTTGTGTGTTACTGCCACCCCTTCTTGATGATCGATGAGGAAAGGATTTAAAGTGTAAAGATCCTTTAGTAGTTTTTCCAAGTTCTCCACATCACCAAATCAATAGGCAATATGTAACAAACTGGGGAAAAGCAGTCATTTATTGCAACAACAGATCAAAGCAAGGATCCAGCACAGCGTTAATATTGATTTCACTGAACACAAATGTGTTCAATGGCTTTTGCGTTGAAAGATATAGCTTAATGGATACCTCACCTTTGCTCCAAAACAAATAATGTTGCTTTTCATTATTAAATTCCGTGCTCACAGGTCTCCAACTTAAGGTTAACCCCACAAAATAAAACTGGTCACTCATTTACACGGCCGTTCGCGAGATATCGCTGTGGATTGCGATGCCTGCCTATTGTTCGAAATTAAAAATGTGCAGCCTCTACGCTCCGAAGGTAAAACAGAAGCTTAATAAAAACAGAGAAAGAAAATTACAGTAATCATAGAATTTCCCAAATTTTGTTATCAATTTAGATCGAGGAACATCATTCCAAAATGCCAGAGAAAATCACCTTTAGACATTGTTACAAAAGTTACATCTTGTAAACTTTATTAAAGCCACGGCTGTTTGTGGGGACAGACACTGCCGAGTGCAATTGGCTGCCGCGTTTCGTCCACAAATATACAGTCAATTCACTTTACAGTCTATTCTGTGAGGCGTTTGAGACGTCTCAAAGACGTAATAAGACTATGTCAAATGCGAGGATTATTATTAAGCGTCGCAAATGTGCCTTCACTTCACTTCAATTCACATGCACTTGATGCAGTAAAGAATAATCACGCAATCTAATGTGGTTTAGAGTTGGAAATATGCGGAAAAAAACCCTCCAGGTGTCTCAAAGCACTTCACAGAATAATCTACATCTACTATAAGGTGAATTGACTGTATATTTATGGGCAAAATGCGGCAGACAAATGCGCACAGCGGAGTCCCCCACAAACATTCGTGGGTTGAAATGATCAATTTTATTGATGTTTTTTGTTTTTGGAGGGATTATTATTATTATTATTATTAGGTGTGTGCGCGTGTGTGTGTGGAGTAAGGAAACCTGCCCTGCCTGGATTCGAAACGAGGGTCTCACGCTTGTAAGGCGAGTGCTCTAACTACTGAGCGACAAGGAGGTCCACTCTTATCGTGCTGACCTGGTGTTGATGATGAAGATGTGAGCAGACTGTTTGACTTGGACTATGAGCACTGTGAAACCGGAGGACACAGGTTTAAAATTAACAGGACTCGGGCAAGATTAGATATTACAAGAATGTTTTTCTTCAAGTGGATGTTTGGAACAGAACCAAAACTAACTCGGCTAGTACTGTGTACATTACAACCAGTGAAGAGGAACTGCGCAAATATCTTGTTGGAAGTTGAACTATATATTTTTTGGTCAGCTGAGTGTCTGACACACCTATCATCATGCTTTAAAGTATAGATATCTTGGTAGGTATTATTGTTGAATTCTTAAAATCCTTATATTTGATAAAGCGCCTTTCACGTCAGCATTTATATTTATATAGCACAGGATACACTTTAAAGTGGAGTGATTACTTATTTTGTTAGGGTTGACCTGCAAGGAAAGGTTGAGTAAACTTGGCCTATGTTCTCTAGATTGTAAAAAAAATTAGAGGTGATCTTATAGAAACCTATAAGATTCTTAAAGGTCCTTGACAGAGTAGCTGTTTCCCCGGGTTGGAGAATCTAAAACAAGGGGGGTCATAGACTCAGGATTAAAATTCAGCCTTTCAGACCTGAGTTGAGGAAAAAATTCTTCACTCAGAGGCCAGTGAGTTTATGGAATTCTCTACCCTAGAAGGCTGTGGATGCTCAGTCCTTGAACATGTTCAAGATTTAGATTAGTTTTCTCTTAAAAGCTAAAGGGATTAAGGATTACGGGGATAGGGCGGGTAAACGGAATTAGGTTAGAAGATCTGTCATGATCTTATTAATCTGGCAAACTCGAGGGGCTGAATGGCCTACTCCGAGTCCTACTTCTTATGGTCTATAAAGTCTATGTATGGACTCAGATGATTGAGGTGCTGGGTGCCGGGTGATGCATTGTTGGAGGTGCAGTCTTTTGGATGAGACATTAAACCCAGTTTTGGTCGATGTTAAAGATACTTTCAAAGAGAAGGGGAGTTTCTCTCTCCTGGTGTCATGACCAACAAATAAATCCTCCAACAAAATTAGCCACTCGCTTTGTGACTTGGCCGTGCTCAAATTTGGCTTTCGCGTTTGCCCGCAAAATACACAGTCACTACACTTTACAGGGCTTTGAGATGTCCTGAAAGGCACTGAACCCAGGACAAGAGTTTTTTGGGGGCGGGGGGGGGGGGGGGGGGGGGGGTGATGTGGGGGAGGGCGGGTGGAGAGGGGATGGAGAGACGAAAGGATCGTTACAAACCGCAATCTGAACCTCAGTTCGAAAATCGAGTGAAAGATTCTCGTAGCCTTTTATTAGCCGGTGACTTTGAGGTGTCAAAATTCAGGTTGGTTTCACAAGCTCCAACAAACAAAGCAGTGAGTCTTGAAGAGAAAGAAGACTATAGCATTGACTCAGTATTTTTCCATTGCCTCTAAAGCAATGGCCAACAACCAACAGCAGGCTTGCCTCCAGTATACTGTGGGTTACTGTGGGTTGCTTGTGGTTTTTGCAAGAGTAGAATGAACACCTAACGTATCTAATGGATGACGAGCCTCCATTTCCTGTTTGAGAAATGTACATTATTCTCAAATTTTTTCAATTTATTTTTATCCACGCAAACATACCCTCACTCGTGAGGCTGACGGAAAATGATTACACGCCGCCGTGCTTCCACGCAATCGCACTCCGGGAGCTGCGTTAACATGAATACTTTTTGCCAATCTGGAGTTATTCCATCTAAATAACTCAGCGCCTTGGGACGTCCTCCCCTCCTGACATGAAAAGCGCTCAGTAAATGTAATTTTGTTGTTGTTGTCGTTGTTGTAAAATGAAATGTTTCCTTTTAAAACCCAAGCCTAAAGCGATAAGCCTAACCGCTCGGGTGTTTTGTTCTATCGAAATTCTGTATTACAATTGAGTATTGTTTTAATTATAAGTTTCTATTATAAATGAATCTCACGACTGTTTGTGGGACGCTGCTGTGCACAATTGGCTGCCACGTTTCGCTCCCAAAATACATGGTCAATTCCATTTACTGTACAATACGAAATATATAGTTTACTATATATATCCTGCGAAGCGATTTGAGACGACTTGCATTGTGATAAGATTGAATGTCAAACGCAGGGATTATTATTATTATTATCAATCAGCTTCTGAAACTGATTTTTATTCCAAAAAAGGGAGGAATTCTCTGATCGATTCCCGATCTCTTCTGTTCCTGCAGTATTTGGGGAACTCCGGATTTCGACAACTTTTCCTTTAGAGTCTTCACTTTGTAGCTGTTTTTCTTCTAGTTCTTTTTTTGAAACGAAAAAAACTTAAAACCGTAAAGTCGGTGGGGTGGGTGGGTGGGGGGGGAATTTTCGTAATATCGATGCAGCGAATCAGAACCTCATAATTCCGAAGAGATACTACCTGTACCATAAACGGGGGGTGAAATTTATCTCCTGAGTAAGTGTGACAGCTCTGACTGTGCTCCGGTGCCTTGGGACGTCCTCCCGACATGAGAGGCGCCGCACGAACTTAATTTGTTGCGGCTGTTCCCTGGTGAGATGCGTTTTCCCGTTTCAAGAACACACAGGGGAATTTAATTTACAGTGTTTATTGCTTGATATTGGCTTCCAGGATGGGAATATCGTCAGCCGAGAGACATCAATTTCAGGAACAAAAAAAAGCATAACAAGCGAGTGAGCAAAGCGAGATTTACTATCTCACCCCCCCCCCCCCCCCCCCCCCCCACCCACCCCCACCCAATTTGAGATGAGATGAAATTCAGTTTGGAGAATCCGGCTAATTAGACCGGCACTGTCAAAAGTTGCTACACTTATTGACAGGAGGGAATTTCACCCTCGTAATTCCCTCACCTCACTTGTAGGCAACAGGAATGAATGATGAATGATTTTAGGGTCCTGTGAGGCTAGTGGAGTTCCAAATGGTTTATTCAGGCACAGAGAATGGTAATGCAGTCGCCATGAATCAGTCAGTGCACTCGAAAACATCCTAGCCGTTTTATATAATAATGATCTAAATAATAATAATAATCCTTGTATTTTCACGTCTTCTAGACTGTGTCTCAATGCGCTTCACAGAATATACTGTTAAAGTGAATTGACTGTACTGTATATTTGTGGGCGAAACGCGGCAGCCAATTGCACACAGCAGTGTCCCCCACAAACAGTCGTGGATTGAAATGACCAATTTATATTCTTGTGCAGGTTTTTTGGTGTGTGTGTGTGTGCGTGTGCGTGTGGATGATTTCCATGCACCTTAATGTTTTAAGGTGACTGAATAGTTGGGGCAAACTCTTACCTGGAGTCCCACGGTGTACGGGCTAGAGCGTTTGCTTCGCAAGTGAGAGGAACCTGGTGCGATTCTCAAGCAGGGGAAAACCTAAGGCAGCGTTTCCTTACTCCAAATGCCTCTGTTTACCGAGCGGTAAATAAGAACCCGGTTGTCAGTTGATTGGTGGATCGCTTTCTGATAAACCCACCACCCACCCCCCATCCCCCCAAAATGAGTCACTCAGTTGACCGTTTGTGGGACATTGCCCTGCGCAATTGGCTGCAGCGTTTCGCACAGAAAATTCACGGTCAATCCATTCTACAATATATTCCGTGAAGCGTTTTGAGACGTCTCCCCGTGACTTGATCAGGCACTATAGTCAAACAACAAGGATTTTTATTTTTAATTTATCACTTATCAATAAAGGCTGTGTTGACTGCCGTTCACCCCCATTATAAATCAGACATAACCATCTCCCCTTATCCCTCAGGAAACTATTGCGCAATAGTGGTGGAGCTGATGCAACAAGCCAACGTGGTTAACTACAACCCCAAACATAGGATCTGTTGCAAGGAACAATAATGAGAATTTAAGGCCACTCGCGTTTCCACACTCAATTAATAGCTCCCAATGCATAAACCAATGAGAAGAAAAATCCGATCCATATTTCACAGGCTATATAATGAACAGTTCCATGTTGCATATGCCTGTGTATTCATTTGATGTTTGAACACTACATGTTTTCAAAGATACCGTGAAAAGCCTTTTGTCCTCTACAAGACTGTCCCAACAATGTGATCGAGTTACCGATAGATGGAAATATTACCAAGGTGCAAAAACAAAAATCTACTGTCAATCTACGTTTTATCTGTTATTGATAAGAATGTTAGGATTACCCCCAGAAAGCAACTTGCTAATCACGTGCTGACAAAATGATCATAATATGATATGAATAATCCTTGCATTTGATGTAGCGGCTTTTCACATCTTATCGACGTCTCAAAGCGCTTCACAGAATATACTGTAAAGTACTGTATAGTAAATATGTAAATATCTGTGGCTTAGTGGTTAGAGCAGCACTTGTCTTACAAGCGTGAGACCTGACACAGACACACACACACACACATACACATACACTCACACGCGCTTAATAATAATCCGTCCCCAAAAAGCCACAAAAATAAAAATTGCTCAGTTCAATCCACGAATATTTGTGGGAGACGCTGCTGTGCGCAATTGGCTGCCACGTTTCACCCACAAAATAAACAGTCAATTCACTCTACAGTACATTCTGTGAAGCGCTTTGAGACGTCGATAAGATGTGAAAAGCCGCGATATCAAAATGCAAGGATTGTTATTATTATCAATAATAACAGGTTCCCGGTGGCTTTTTGTTGCATCCACACATCGCAGCAGCTGATGTCATGGTTCAGTGTTTCTGCCGGCACGGGTTCACACCAGTGGGATATGTGCAGTGTTGCAGAGACAGAGAGAGCAGTTCAGAGTCCCTCTTTGCGTCACGGAGCTCTTGCAGGTTTGCATTCAAAACATACAGCACACACAGCTCTGCTCGCTGGCCTCTGAAAACACAGCCCCGCGGTAAATCAAAGGGCCGATTAGCTGGGAGGAATCGCATGGGAGGTTCCACTCTGTTACGAGACGCACACGCAAGGCAGCTCAGGCCTGAGCACTGACATTCTTTGGAAGCGTTTCAGCAAACGCAGCTCAGTGCGGGCTTGAAGTTGCATTGCACCTAAAGCGTGTGGGCTGGAGTTACACATCAGGAAAGAACTTGCGTTTTTTTTTATAGCGCCTATTCGTATAGGAACACCTCAGAATGATTTACGTTAGAAGCAGTCTCAGTCACTCTGGGTGTATTTTTAGTGCAGCTGAGGCAATACTTTGAGCGCTCAGCAAAATGCCACAAACTGTCATGAGGTGAACGATTGGGGGGAACTCCCTATCTCTTTTTGAATAATCTCACGGGATTATTCACATCCACTCAGCTCTCGGGAGAGTATTTTGTGTTTCATCCGAAGCTGAGGGCTTGCCAGAGCGACAAAATGCGACGCCGATAATAATCCTCGCGTTTGGTTCTGACACCGCGCCTTATCATGACGTTGAGAGCCCCACGTGGAATACACTAATCAAGTGGATTGACTGTATTTTATGGGCGAAACCCGGCCGCCAAATGCGCACAGCGGTGTCCCACACACAGCCGTGGAATGAGTCAACAATTTTTTTTGGGGGGGTGGTTGGTGGAGGCCGGGGGGGAGGGTGGGGCGGAAACTCAGAAGCAAAGAGTCGATGCTTATCTCCTCTCCACGAATGGCACCCTAACAAGACGCAAAAATATAACTGCAGCCTAAAATTCATCACAGACACTCCGCACGAATCCTGTTGTCATGGACACTTGACTCTGGCTTCTTCTGAGCTGCTGTTGGATCCGTTCGCTCAGTCGAGCCAGAGGGTCACCGCAGTAAATGCCTTTTTTGGGTGAATGCTTTTGCGCTCGTCGAGCCAAAGGAAGCGAGGTCTGGCAAACGTGACACTTTTCATTGCAAATGCGCTGAATGGAATTTCTAAGATTTCGCAAGTTCCAATGTGAGTAACATTGAGGTGCTATTGAGGTGAGGCCAGGAAACAGAGGTCAGGGAATCCTCAGGGCCATTGGTGACTTGAGGAAGTTCATTTCATTTTCCCTCCCTCCTGTATTTCCATGCGGGACAACATTCACATAAGCACGCGTGTACATACACACACGATTGGGGGAACTCCCTACCTCTTTTTGAATAATCTCACGGGATTATTCAAATCGACTCTACTCAGAAGTAGTATTTCATGTTTCATCCGAAGGTCAGGGTTTACAAGAACAACAACGTGCGATGGCAATAATAATCCTCGCGTTTGGTTTTGACACAGCGCATCATCGTGTCGTTGAGATGTCTCAAAGCGCCACACTCACGATCCCAACGACAGCCACACACGATCGAACATATAGACTTACATATACACACGCGCACACACACACACACATAAGCACATGTTCCCACATCAATGCACACACTCAACCGCACAATGAGTAGTACTTCTGGGCTATATGGGTTGGCAAGTGTTGGGAGCCAATTGTATGGGCGTGGGAATCACTCACCACCAATTTCCATACAGCCCCTGAATGCACTCATTCACATAACCACACACAGCATCAGTCGCGAATGATCTCACACACACACTCACACTTGCAAACAAAAACTGTGCAGCATCTATGGAGCAAAGGCGAGTGAGTCAACGTTACGGGTCCACGCCTCTGTTTCCTGACGAAGAGTCGTGGACCCGAAACGTTGACACACTTCCAAACGTTTGGGTAGGATTCACATCTTGATGTGGGGTGACTGAGGAAGGTAGAAAATGAATGTGACCTCCCCCTTTTATTCCTCCACACGCTGAAGTAGAAGAGCTTTGTGGACAAAGCTCACGGCTATCTTTATCATTCCATCCCATAGGTTCCGACTTTTCTTCAGCTCACTTCCAACCTTCCAACCACCATTAGTTTAGCTGCCGGTGGTGTCTGCCACTGATGCTCCTCCCCGCTACTGTTGCTGTGTATGGCTGATGCCATCTGGATTTCCACTCATGTGACAGGAAGAGTATCTGGTTTGAAGGATGATGATACTAGAGTTGGCTGTGTAACAGCTCCAGCTGACATGCTGAGATTATCTCAGCGATAAATAACACTGGCTTCTTTATTGGGCCTTGAATACTCACTCGTGCGATGCATTCGACACTTCAAAGGATCCATCAACGAGTACACCTTACGCGAGGACCTGGGGACGTCCTCCCGACGTGAAAGGCGCTTTAGAAGTTTAAGTTGTTGTGGTTGTTGACCTGTCAGTGTGAAGCCTTTGCCATTCTCTGTTTGAGGACTGGGGAATTGATTACACTTGTGGGGGAAAGTGTGAGGAAAACATATTTGGTTCATTTTAATGCAATACTCTGACAGTTAATCCACAGGGTTGGTTGTCTATACCAGTCAATTGCAAGCTATGTAGTTTTCGCTGATTAGATCAAGAAGTTATACCCAATTTACACCATGGGGTCTCCTAGCCCTGGCTCTTGCCAACTTGCTCCTAATACTGTCCAGAATTAGGTAAACAAGATATGTCCCTCCAGGGATAGAGTGTGCATTCTATTCCGACAATCTACCTCTAGAATTCCACGCGGAGGTGAGACGCATGGTATTCTCAGTTTGGTTTGGATGCTCTTAAGTCAACGGTGACGGGTTGCCGCTTGTGTCAGACTTTCCAGCTAACCACCCCCAAAAAAGATTGGTTTGATAATTCAACCGGCACTCGGAATGCAACTCTAAACACACAGAAATGCGGGGTGAAGCTGGAGAAGACAAGGTGGACAAAGAAGGTCTTGAGATGGTCCTTGAAGGAGGCAAGGGAGGAGGTGAGATGGAAGGGCTTCATTAAGAGTTCATAGGCTAAAGGGCCCAAGCACTGTGACTGGAGAAGGCAGGACTGGGGGGACATGGGGGAGCAGGCCAGTACCTGCGGAGTGGAGGGAGCGGACAATTTGGTGAAGTTTCAATAGGTCAGAGAATTAGAATGGAGCAAGACCTTGGTAGGGTGGGGACAAGGGCTTTAAATGTGAGGATTGAACTCGATATTCTGGCGGGATGGGAAGAGTGAAAGATGGGGGTGATTGTCTCACGAAGCTAAGTGCGTAAGGCAGTGATAGCCGTGCTTAGGAAATGACCCCTAAACCAATGCCTTTACAAGTTTACTGAAGCCTCACACTATTTATTTGGCTTGCCATCAAGTTTTGGGATTGGCGAGGCTCCAGCCCAAGGCTCGGAATTCCGCCCATTCTTTCAGCCTGTCAGGCTTGAAACTTCAAGACGTCACAGAATCGTGGAATTCTCTTCAGAATCTGGAAGCCAGCCTGCAGGTGAAATGTTCGACCCACGGTTTTTCACTTTTTTGCGGAATTCCAAAGAAGAGGATTTGCTAAATCCAGGTCCCGTTTGTCTGTTCATTTGGAGGCTAAATTATTCCGTGGTACTATTCAAAAAGGGAAGGGGAGTTTTTCCAATCGCCCCCAGAATAAAATAGGTCATAGCTTGATGGCTGTTTGCGGGGATGTTGCGGTGAGCACATTCCCTGCCGCGAACGCCTACAAAATACAAAATGCCCTCCCTATTGTTTGGCTCTCCATCCTCAAACAATAATAAATCGGATATTTCAAACCACGGCTGTTTGCGGGGACACTGCTGCGCGCAATTGGCTTGCCACGTTTCGCCCACAAATTATACGGTCCATTCACTTTTCAGCATGTTTCTGCGAAGCGCTTTGAGATGTCTAGAAGATGTGAAAAGACGCTATATCTAAAAGTATCAAGTACACAGATACCTCCCCCACCATCACTTGTTCGCAGTAAAATCCTTTGAGGAGCTTTGAGATGTCTCAACGATCCTACAAAGGGCTCAATCAATTTGAGTTTTATTATTTCTGATTATCACTTATGATAATTTTTTCCTGCGCAGAGATAAAAAAAAATCTTCTGTGCACTTGTTTTTCTTGCAGCCCGTGTGCTGAGCCACTCCACCAGACTCCCCAGAGCTCGGCTGCTTGTTCTTTAATTAACTGTGCACTTGTGCACATAATTAAGTCATGATGCGGGGTTAACTTGGCTGCAGCTGGATAGGCAAGGCTAACTAAACCCGAGCCAAAACACTAGCGTTTGTAGCATGGGCGTTAGTGCTCAAATTGCTTCAATAAATTCCAATTAAAAAAAAACAGGAAGACACGACACCCGGTGAAGTCAAATAAATTGTTCCCGGACAACAACTTTACACCCAAACTGTTCCCTCTTGTGTGTTCCGCTTCCCGCTTCAACCTACTCCTCTTGTGTCTTGTTTTGCGTCTCACGGTGTCCGTCCTTCAATTCCCGCCTCAAGTCAATCCTCTTCGACGGTCCCATCGATTGGTCACCCCAAAATCACCCCACCCGTTCCCTCCACTCTCCCCCCGGCTCGGGTCTGAAACAATGACTGGCCAGCGTCCTCTACGCTATACAAGTGTAACTTTGTCATTGTTGTTGTTAAGTTGGTCCTTCAAGGGTGGTCTCAAGACCTTCCTCTTCGACCCGTGCCTTCTGCTGCCCTCCTAAACTCTCCCCCCCTTTTCTACTCTCCGCCACTCTGCCCCTACCCCGACCCTTCCCCCACTGCCCTGGTACCAATCTGACTGTTCAGCGCCTTGCGACGTGAAAGGCACTCTATAAATGTGGAGTTATTGTTGTTGTTGTACTGTGTGGTGATCCCATTACAAGGTGCCTCATTAGGGCATCCATTAGTTTAGAAAGTCGGTATCTTTCAAACTAGATGAATGTAAGTTGTTGTTGTTGTCGTTACCCGCATTTTGCTACGGTGTGAGTGTGTTACATGTTGATCGCATGTTTCCACGTGTCATCACACGGTAATCGCGTTTCTTCCATACGATAACACGCGTGTCGCGCGTCATCACATGTGGCAGTTGCGTGTTATTCCGTGTCACACTGTGTGCGCGCGCGCGCGTGTGTGTGTGTGTGGCGCATGTTACCGAGTGAGAGTCCGCGTATCGTCCCACCGCCGCGGAGGAGGAATCATTCTTTCCGCGTGTCTGCGGGCGGAACCTGGCAAACAAAAAAAGGAAAGGTGGAGGAACAGGCAATTTTTTTAAGCTGAGCTGCGCGTCCCCCCAAAAATTACAATTCTCAAACGTCGCTGCTGGCATTGACGGCTGCTGCGTTTGCCAACTCCAGCACTCGCTGGCTATAATTGCTCATGGTGTGTTCTGTGATGCCTTGAAGCGATAAGTTGCTGAGAAACGTCTTAACGTTATTAGAATATGTTTTTTTGGGGGGGGAGCCGGACCAAAAAGAAAATCATTGGGACCATCGCTGATACAACCACAACAACCAAATTACACTTGTATAATAATAATAATAATCATCATCCTTGCATTTGAAATAGCGCTTTTCACATCTTATCGACGTCTCAAAGCGCTTCACAGAATATACTGTAAAGTGAATTGACTGTATATTTGTGGGCGAAACGCGGCAGCCAATTGCGCACAGCAAAGTCCCCCACACAAACAGTTGTGGATTGAAATGACCAATTTTTATCATTGTGTTTTTTTTGCACGGATTATTATTAGGTGTGTGTGTGGAGTAAGGAAACTTGCCCAAGGTTTCTCCGTGATCTGCTTGGATTCGAACACAGATCTCATGCTTGTAAGGCGAGTGTTCTAACCACTGAGCTACAGGAGTATAAAGGCCTTTACACTTGTAGAGCGCCTTTCACATCAGGAGGACGCCCCAGGGAGATGATACTAAACTTGGAGGGGATACATTTGAACCCTAGAAATCCCAGTCAGACAGATATCATTTCTTGTATCGGTTGGTCGCACTGGAGAGATTTTGCTATTTCACTTTGGGACGAACTTAACCAATCCTTTTCCTCTCTCTCTCTCCCGCAAAGTCACACGTTGTGTTGATAATTTTCTCCTCCGACTCAGAAGGTTGTAGGTTGAAGCCCCATGTCAGAACTTGGAATGCAGTTCCACGTTTCCTGCCTAGAAAAATGACACAGATTCCTGCGCGGTGTATGTTGAGTGCCACTGATACGCAGACGGCGTATTGGTTACCAGAATGGATAAATATTTCATGCCCGCGGCCAAAATAATATTGTGCTTCAAATCTGCTCTTGCTGCAGTAACTGAGCATCTGTTTGGCTCGTGTGAAGGCATTTCATAAAATAACACCGTTCTGAAACATTACAGTGTGCAAATCGGCCGCTGTTCAAGTGGATCGTGGGCGAAATGCAGCAGTCAATTGCGCAGAGCAAGCAATCGTGGATTGAGTGACCACATATTTTTTTCAAAAGTGTTTATTACTGCTGGGTGAACAGAGGTGCGTTGGAGAAAGTAAACTTACCTTGAGGTTTCGCCCAACTTGGGTATTGAACCCAGGTCCTCTCACCTTCTGCTCTAACCAGTTCTCTGCACAGGGCTCCACCATGATTTTTCCCACGATCTATCCGATTTGCATCTAACGATCTGGCAAAACACAAAACCAGACAACAAGTTGCGCTTTTCACTGCGATAAACTGGCTCCGAAATTAACATTCAATATGCCTTCGATTGGATTTAAAGTGAGCACCTCTCCTCTCCAACTGTTAGCTCAAGAAGGCTTTCAACCCTTTGACGAATGCGCTGCAAAAACGTAACCTTAGCAGGCAGACTACGGGAGCTAAGTATCTAGACAAATAGATTAAACCACAGGTACCCCACACAAAAAAATTAAGAGACCATTAAAACGTTTGGGGTTTTAAAGTGCGGCATATGGATTTGAGTGAAGAAACATGATCTCTGGGCGTTGATGTGGGTAATAATCTCCTTGAGAGATCCTTACCAAGCTACTTTGAGATGAATTTAATAAATCCTTTCACTCTCTCTCATCACGTCACGCATATTGATCGGGTTGATCGCCCAGTTTGTTTATCAAGAGGAACAGGGTTGATTTTGTTTGAAAATGCCAGAGTAATCGTAATTATTTCTGTGAAATACATCTGCTTTTGGGTTGTCCGGTTCTCTAAATAATAATCCTTGCATTTGATATAGCGCTTTTTACATCTTATCGATGTCTCAAAGTGCTTCACAGAATACACTGTAAAGTGAATTGACTGCATATTTGTAGGCGAAATGCGGCAGCCAATTGCGCACATCAACGTCCCCCACAAACGGTTGTGGATTGAAATAATCTATTTTATTATTGTGTTTTTTTTTAAAAGGATTATTATCAGTGTGTGTGTGTGTGTGTTTGGAGTAAGGAAACTTGCCCAAGGTTTCGCCCTGAGCTACCTGGATTCGAAACGCAGGTCTCAACGCTTGTAAGGCGAGTTGCTCTAACACTCAGCTCCAGGAGCTCCAGGTTGTCTGGAACCCCTAAATCAGCTGTTGCCCAAATTTGATAAGATCGGCTGAAATTTGTCAACCGGTTTCATTTTTCACCCAAGAGTCACTCTCCTCCTGAACTGACTCCAAGTTGGCATATTTGGCGATGGAATATTGGAATCTGTTCAGCTCTCTGTAGCTGTCTCGGTAATTTGGTTACAGAGACAGGCGGCCGGCCGGCCAGGCCCACAGTTTTCCATGGCACTGCTAAATGACAGCACGGCCCAGCCTGTCTGGTCGGCAGGACCCTGGAAGGGCAGACCAACCAGTCAGTCGACTGGAGGGCAGTGAGACTTCTCACTCAGCTCCTGTTAACTTTACCATGGGTTAATGGTTAAGTTAGTCCTAGCTGGCCAAGTGGTGAGAAAGCTTGCCGGCGGATTTTATGGCAAACTACGTGGGGGTTTTAGCTGGTTAAATTCCTGCAGTAGCACCATCACAAGTCTTGGTTCCCAAGACTTGGCTCTTGCTAACCTGCTCCTAATATTCTCTGGAATTAGATGATCGCAGGGATGACAGCACGCCTTCAGGGAGAGTGTGTGCAATCCGTTCCACAAACAAAGTACTGTAAGTACGTCTGGAACTATCCAAGCATAGATGGGATGCATTGGGTTTGGATGCTCTTAATCGTGGTGATGGATTTCCGTAGGTGTCATTGAGCCCAGCCTGCCAACAACAACAATAATAATAATACGTGCGTTTGATATGGTGCCTTATCATGCCTTCGAGACGTCTCAAACCACTTCACAGGATCTACTGTAAAGTGAATTGATTGTACATCTTGTGGGCCAAACACGGCTGCCAATTGCGCACAGCGGTGTCCCCCGCAAACAGTCGTGGATTGAAAATGACCAATTATTACTGCCAAGAAAGCAAAACGCCAATTGACTAACAAGCGGGTTTGTAATTCCTCCTAGGTAAACAACGGCGTTTGTGGAGTAAGGAAACTTGTCCAACGTTTTGCTCTGCTGAGAATCGAACGCAGTTTCTCCCGCTTGCAAGGCGAGTGCTCTAACCACTGAGTTACAGGACCCCACAGTGGGCGGGCAAGGCGGGGGACATGAAGCAAGCTTCAGGCTGCTGAATGGAGGGAGCGGGCAGGTTGGTAGGGGTGTTAGGAGTTTCGCAGAGGTAGCGGGGAGCAAGGCCATGAAGGGCTTCGGATGTGAGGACCAGGATCTTGAAAACTGTATCCTCTACGTGTGACGGGAAGCCCGTCGAGTCAGGCGAGGATGGTGGTGATACGTTTGTGGAGCCTGGTCCAGGGGAGGACACGGGCTGCAGAATTCTGGATTGAGAGGGAGCGAGGAGTTGGGGAGGCTGATAAGCAGGAAGCTTGCTTGGTCGAGCCTGGATGTTGCGAGTGAGTGTATGAGGAAAAGTGAGAGAACGCAATAACATAACTTAAAATAAAACTCGGGTTCCTAAACATTGGAGGAAATATCCAAGACAAAATGAATTCGCTTCACGGTAGTATATTCTGTGGAATGCTTTGAGATGTCTAAACCATGTGATAAGGCACTCTTCTAAATACTGTACAAGGATTAACATTATTAGCAATGTGCGAATTGTCTCATCTAATAATAATCCTTGCATTTTGATATACAGTAGTGCTTTTCACACCTTATCAACATCTCAAAGCGCTGCACAGAATTATTTTTACTGAAAAGTGAATTGACTGTATATATTTGTGGGCGAAACGCGGCAGCCAATTGCGCACAGCAGCCTCCCCCACAAACAGTTGTGGATTGAAATGACCAATTTTATTATTGTGGGTTTTTTGGACGGATTATTATTAGGGGCGCGTGTGTGTGTGTTTGTGTGTGTGTGTGTTGTGGGGAGTAAGGAAACTTGCCCAAGATTTCGCCCTGATCTGCCTGGATTCGAACACAGGTCTCAGGCTTGTAAGGCGAGCGCTCTAACCACTGAGCTACAGGAGCTCCATCAGTGGACGTCAGCAAAAATGCTCCCGTGCCCTCACCATCCCACCTGTCCCAGGTTACAGGAAAGGTAAAAGGAACGCAAGATACAAATATAGCTTCTTGAGCTCTCTCGGATCATTTCAATTCCTACTAAGCAAACGCTCTTATGATGTATGATCGTGAGCGTTCCCTTCATTAAGAAAAATTCAAAAGGTACTTCAAGCGATTAGAATTCACTCCAATTCCCCCTTGTTCTCTAGGTCTATTTTTGGTCTTGAAAAGAAACGTGTGACAATTGCTGCCTGCAATGTGAGTGGAAATGACAAGAGGGCAGGCAAGGTAGACAGGCAGTCCACTGAGTCAAACGATTTGTGTGGTAGGGGTGGTGGGAGTGGTGGGGTGGGCATTGAGCAGAAACAGCAAGGGACTAATTTTGACTCGTGAAATAATATAACTGTGTGAATATATGAAGTTGTGCTTTTAACAGTTGTACAGTATTACATATCATTTGCCACTCATTCATGGCTTTGAGCTCCCAGTCTAGGCTGTGATGGGGGTGTATTGTACTGCCATATTGTCCAAGGTACTTTCCTTTGAACATAAGAACATAAGAATAAGGAGCAGGAGTAGGCCATTCAGCCCCTCGAGCCTGCCCCGCCATTCAACCAGATCATGGCTGATCTTCTAATCCAAGTCCACCAGCCCCACCTTATCCCCATATCCCCTTAATCCCTCTATCCATAAGAAATCTATCAATTTCAATATATCAATAGGTTCAAGGACTGAGCATCTACAGCCTTTTGGGGTAGAGAATTCCATAAATGCACTACCTACCCTCTGAGTGAAGAAGTTTTTCCTCAACTCAGTGCGAAAAGGCTGACCTTTAATCTTAAATAATCATCCCTTGTTATAGTTTCTCCAACCAGGGGAAACAGTCTCCCACTGTCTTTACTGTCATGCCCCTTAATAATCTTATAGGTTTCTATAAAATCACCTCTAATTCTTCTATATTCTGGAGAATATAGGCCTAGTTTATTTACTCAACCTCTCCTCGTAGCTCAACACCCCCACATCCCAGGAACCAACCTAACGAATCTACGTTGCACTCCCTATAAGACGAGAATGTCCTTTCTTAAATAAGGATGAGGAGGTAATCTGAGGATCCCGCCCAGCCTGCTCAGGCGGATGTTAACGATCCCGGGACGCTTTTCGCAAAGAGTAGGTAGTTTCTCTCTGTGTATCCTGGCCAATAGATCCCCAGATCAAATTCATCGTTCACTTCATGGCTGTTTGGGGGAACGTGGCTGGGTGCAAATTGACTGCTGCTTTCACCTGCAAAATACACAGACCACACACTCACTCGACAGAGAATCCCATGAAGCGCTTTGAGACATTCCGAAGACACGATAAGACAAGGATTACTATTATTATTATCTAACAACAATAATAATGATTTAATAATCATAATAATCACTCACAAAATACAACAATAAAATGGTCATTTCAATCCACGACTGTTTGTGGGGACGCCACTGTGTGCGCAATTGGCTGCCGCGTTTCGCCCACAAATACACAGTCAATTCACTTTCCAGTACATTCTGTGAAGCGCTTTGAGACGTCGAGAGGACGTGAAACAGCGCTATATCAAATGCGAAGGAATATTATTATTATTATTATTAACTCTCACCCTTGCCCAGAGCCCTGAAAGCCCAAGCAAACTCTCTTGACTGATTGATTGTTGACAGGTAGTTCCAGATTTCACTGTCAACTCTCCAAAGGCTTGTGTGGATCTGACCTGGAATGATGCGCTGTAAGGAGCCAAGGGAATTGGGTTGTTGTATCTGAGTTACTTAACAAATGAATACTTTTTGGATGAATCCTCCTTTGGATCAAAAGTATTCTGGGCTCAGTCTGCTTACTGCGATGATGTTGAATCTTTTGCTCCTCTGGTGATAAGAGGTTGACATCATTTGCAGATCAGTCAACGCAAAATACCAAGTAAAGAGAGAGCATGTTCACTTGGCTGCCGAAGTCATTTGGAAAGGGAAAAGCGCAGTAATTCATGTGCAACGTGGACTAATCAGAACAACAAGTGTCTCAGTAAGATGAGCTGACACCTGGGAGGGTTGGGGTGGTGGGGGGAGGGGCGAGATAATAATATAATAATACTCCTTGCATTTGATATAGCACTTTTCATGTCTTCCAGACGTCTCAAAGTGCTTCACAGGATATACTGTAAAGTGAAATTTGTGGGTGAAACGCGGCAGCCAATTGCGCACAGCAGCGTCCCCCACAAACAGTCGTGGATTGAAAGGACCAATTTTTGGGGGGAGGGATTATTATTCGGCGCGCGCGTGTGTGTGTGTGTGTGTGCGTGCGCACGGAATAAGGAAATTTGCCCACGGTTTTTTCCTGACCTGCCTGGATTCGAATGCAGGTCTCACGCTTGTAAGGCAAGTGCTCTAACCACTGAGCTCCAGGAATCATCAGATGAAGCGTAAGAACATAAGAATTGCCGGAGGAAAGAAGACCGAGGCACGTGGACATGTTGCGTCCCAGATAATATCCTGTTTCTCTATTTCCTAAAAGAAATCTACCTAATTTGCTATTGAAGGAATCAACATTTTCTGCTTCCACCCTCTTGCTAGGGATCCTGTTCCATACATGTTGTGCTAAATTGACCGTTTCCTCCCCAGGTTTAATTAAACTGGACACAATAGCATCTTGAAATTGCTCTTGAGCTACATGAAGCTTTCCACGAGTACCTTTGGGTTTGATATTGGTTTCTAATAACCCAATGAAGGAGATGGATCCTTCCTCTTGTAAGGTCACCTTGTTGCTGAGATGCCAAACAAACATAGAGATGTACAGTACAATAATAATAGTAATCCTTGCATTTGATATCACGTCTTCTAGACATCCCATAACGCTTCACAGAATATACTGTAAAGTGAATTGACTGTATACTTGTGGTCGAAACGCGGAAGCCAATTGTTCACAGCGGTGTCCCATGGACAGTTGTGGATTGAAGTGGCCAATTTTTTTCTCGTGAGAGGGATTATTATCAAACGTGTGGAGTAAGGAAATCTGCTCAAGGTTTCACCCTGCCTGGAATTGAACCTAGGTCTCTCGCCTGTAAGGCGAATGCTCTAACCACTGAGCTCGGGTGTAGCACAGATGAAGTGATGCATTCAATCCTGTTTATCTGTATTTTCTACTCATACCCCTGCAAACTAATAACAGATCGCTTCTTCCCCAGGTGTTATATCGACCATGGCTTTCATTCCTTTCTTTGTGTGCAATACTGGAATTTTGAAAAGGTCAAAGATTTATTTGCAGTGGACCTTAAGCATGTTAAACTTTTCACCTGCCTCTATCTCGGGACCTCGGGATTTAATGTCCCACTTGAACAAGGACAACTCTGGCAATTCAGCACTCCCCCAGAACTACACTGAAGTGTCTGCCTACAGAGATTGAAGACAAAATGGCTTCATGTAATAAAATAGCTTTCCTTCCCTGTGATGTGTGAAGAAATGCTTAGCTTGCTTTGGTTGAAACATTGACTGTCCAGCACCTTGGGACGTCCTCCCGACGGGAGATATAAATGTAATTTTGTTGTTGACATGTTTGTTTGTTTGTTTGTTGACCTGGGTTTCGTTCCAGGCAGGGTGAAACCTTGGGCAAGTTTCCTTAGTCCACACGCTTGATAATAATCCCTCAACAAAAAAACCAATAAGAAATTGGTCATTTCAATCCACGACTGTTTGTGGGGGGACGCTGCTGTGCGCAATTGGCTGCCACGTTTCTCCCGCAAATATACAGTCAATTCACTTTACAGTCTATTCTGTGAAGCGCTTTGAGACATCAAGAAGACATGAAAAGCACTGAATCAAATGCAAGGATTATTATTATTATTTACAGGGCGTTGCTGCGCAAATTGGTTTCATAATGTTCCTAAATTGAAAGGCACTCACTACACAACACAATATAATTACTCCTACAGATCCATAGCTTATAGATTTTTGAGAATCTGCCGAAGATGGCTGTTATATTTAGGGGATTTATACATTAATATTTGTTTACCAATTGATGAATTGCCATGCCATTGTAGAGTTCCAATTATCTAAAGTCTGCAGGCGCGAAAGGAAAAACTATATATTTTAAACATGTAAAGGAAAATATCATTTTCGACAAACATCTAAAGAGCATCCTTGAACAAAACAGAGTTTCTAAATTTCTCCTAAAATAAGGATTATCCCTAAAATCTTAAATAAGAACTGGCACGAGATGAGCAGAAAAGTCTTAAGTTTCTGCAGTCGTTTAGCAAGTAATTGCCAACATCTTGCATCTTAAGACAAAAAAAAACGGCATTGTAGGCTGAGACTATTTGGGATGTAAAGCAACACTGATGGGACATGAAAGGAAATTTCTCCTATTGTCAGTTTGCAAAAAAAAAAAATTCCTTTGTATGTTTCCGACCAGGTCGCTTCCTGCTCCTCCCTCGCATGCTAAATATAGCCCTCAAACTCACAGAGGTATCAACCTGCTGAGCTACTGTCGATTGCTTGACGCGCGTGCTTCACAGTCATTGTGTGGTGGGTGGAGTAATGGGTGGGACGATGATGCCAATGGATGGACAAAATCCTAGAAGGTGTTTAGTGTTCCTCGCCGATGTGGCCCGTGCCACAAACGTTGAGACGGCAGTTTTGCGATGCAGGCAAACTGAACGTGAAGAACAAATCAAGGCCGCTATGCGACGTGGGCATATAATAAGCTTAAGGAGCTTACTCACTTGATACAGCCCCAATAAATGTACATCTTACTGTTCTCCAGTGTATTTTGTTCACTGCGTATAATATACTGTATTCAGTTTATCTCTCTACCTTAAGTGCATCTTGACCCTTCCTTATTGTGTGTCAACCTGACTTAGCTTAGGTGGCAACCCTAGCTCTGTGTCAGAAGTTTTGTGTGTTTGCAGTGGCCGACTTTGAGCTTGTGCTCTAAGGGCCTTGGGACGTCCTCCTGACATGAAAGGCGCTATACAAGTGTAACGTTGTTGTTGTCATTGAAAACATCCAGTGCAAGTGAATGCGGGAGCTTCGGCGGAGGAATTGGCTGGAAATAAATCTTTCAACTCTGGTTGACGGAAGTTGAGAGAGAGAGAGAGAGATAACATCAGTGACTCTCTGAGTGCTCAAACAATCGTACCATTTCAGCTGTGTCACTGTTTGTCCAGTTTCCTCCCGCTGTTAAGTCTCAGTTAGTCATTCTTACCAATTCCGCAGATGACATTCCTCATTGAAACAAAAGCACCCAGCACATTCCAAGGGAGCGGAGGACATTGAAAGTATCTACCGTACACTTCTTTGCGAAGAGGCTTCTCTTGTTTTTTAATGATAGGAGCGAGTGTGAAGAACCTCTCTTTGTCAATGTCACTCAGAAGGTCAAATGACTAACACGGAAGACAGGAATGTCACTGGTTTGTCTTTTGTAAACATTTCAAAATAGCATCAGATGTGATGTCATGTGATGGCTTTATTTTTCTACCCCTGCCCCCACCCATCCACACATACACACACACACACACACACACCGAGATACAAATCTCGATTCTCTTCAATCCGTGGTTCAGGATCCAAGTTCCATTGACTGTATGTAGAAATTTACAAGGTTGCTTCATCAGGTTACTATTGCAAAACTGAGCAATTTCTGTCAGTATCTGATGGTAGTGGAATCAGTAGCAGCTGGACAATTAAACCCATCTTCCTTCATCCAGGCTCCTTATCGAAGACTTTGGAAAGTACTGTACTTGGTTGCAAACCTTTCCTTTGAGGACCATCTGCTTATCCACACTTAGAACATGTGGTTAACTCCGGCATCAACCGTCCCCACGCCTTGGCTCTTGCCAAACTGCCCTTGATACTTTCTGGAGTTAGGAGGGCGTCCCTTTTGGGAGAGAGTGCACATTCCATTGCAACACTCTATCTGTGGAGTTTCCATGTGCACGTGGGATGTTTGGAACACTCAGTTTGGTTTGCAAACGTATGGTGATGTGTGTCAGATACCTGGCTGATTCAGGAATGTAGTTTATTCAATGGGATCATAGCTCGCGTTGGTTTACAACCTGGAGTCCTGCAGCTCAGTGGTTAGAGCACTCACCTGGCAAGCGAGAGACCTAGGTTCGATTCCAGGCGGGTCAGGGCGAAACCTTGGGCAAGTTTCCTTACTCCACACACCCGATATTAATCTCTCAACGAAGAAGTAATAAATTGGTCATTTCAATCCACGACTGTTTGCGGGGGGGGCGGGGGGGGGGGGGGTGCTGTGCGTAATTGTCCGCCACGTTTCACCACATTATATATGCACAGTCATTTCTTGTATTTGATACAGAACCTTCGCATGTCATCATTGAGACATCTCAAAATGCTTCACAGGATGTACTATTAACAACAAGTTTGATTTATATAGCGCCTTCCACACCGGTCGGCGTCTCAGAGGGCTTCAAATATACAGTTAATTTTCCTATTCTTCTTCATCCTCCCCGACCCCTCCCCTACTGCTCTTGTCCCTACCTAACTGTACAGCGCCTTGGGACGTCCTCTCAATGTGAAAGGAGCTTTATTAGGATCCGTTGATATGGAAATTTTCCGATATCGATATATCGGTGGGCTCACATCAATATATACCGATATATCGATATCGTCGGGTTTTTTATACTGCGCATGTGCACGCATTCCGAGGTGCGCGCGCATTCTGTGCTCTAGGCCCAGGAGGTTTGCAATGCCGGCGACAAGGTAAGTTGAAAAAGTTCACTTTATTATCAATATAACCGATATATCGATATATCGCCTGACACGATATACCGATAATTGCAATATACCAATTTTTTTTCATATTGAATTTTTCAATATACCGATATATTTGAATTTCCAATATCGGCGTATCGATATGAAAAATTATACCGATACAACCGATATATCGCCAGAAAATACGGCATATAAATATAAGTTTTGATTGATTGACTGATTGACTGACCGACCGACCGATCGATCGATTGATGAGATGTCAAGAGACCTGGACAATTTGTTTGATGTACATTTGCAATCTACCGGACGCACAAACAGATTCCGTTTGAAAAAGGAGAAGTGAGTTTCTCTCTTGGGTATGGCTAGCCATACTCACAGCTGAGCTGGTCATGCGAGACATTGGTGTCGGCCACCTTTACCTCGACGACGAGGAAATCAGGCTATACCCAAATGATACTAAGGATAAGAAAAATTATAATAATCCTCGCATTTGATATAGAACCTTCTCATGTCATCATCGAGACGTCTCAAAGTGCTTCACAGGATGTACTATTAACAACAACTTTGATTGATATAGCGCCCTCACCCTACCACGCACGGCGTCTCAGAGGGCTTCACAATAATGGATCCTGGAGCCCGAGCCATGGGGAGGAAGAGAAAGGTGACCGAAGGCGCGGTCGAAAAGAAAGGTCTTCGGCTGAGACCTGAAACTAGGAAGAGAGGGCGGGGGTGAGACGAAGGGAGTGAGGAAAGGGGTTTCAGAGCTTCGGGGTGTAATGGCTGAAGGTACAGCCGCCGATGGTGGAGCGGAAGATTCGGTGGGACAAGGAGGAGACCAGAACCAGAGGAACGAAGGTAACAGGTGATGTGTTGGGGAGAGAGGAGGTCAGAGAGGTAGTGGGGGTGTAGAGGAGTGGAGAGAGGATCTTGTAATTAATCCTCTCCGGGAGAGGGAGCCAGTGAAGTCCGGCAAGGACTGGGGTAATCGGAAAGTGGATTGACTGTGTGTTTTATGTGAGTGAAACGTGACAGCTAATTTGGTGGTGGTCCCACAAACACTCATGGAGTGAGTGCTCAATACTATTTGTGGGATTGTTGTTGAGGTCCAGGACACCAGGAGACAGAGAGAGAGAGAGAAACTCCCTTCTCTTTTCGAATAGTACCATGAGATCTTTAACCTCCACCTGAACAGGCAGATGGCACCAAGGTGTAAAGTCTCATGCGGAGGAAGGACGACACCTCAAACACAAGGCCACATATCCCAACAGAGTGTCAGCTCAGACAGTGTCTGATTTCACGCCCCGACCCGCGGGGGTTTAAATCCACAATTTCTGGCTCGGAGGCAAGAGTGAGCCAAACTGAGACACTCTTGAGGAAAGCTCTGATCTTAAGTGGAGGGCTGGAAACATAACAACAAGGGCTGTGGTGATCACTTTGGTGATGTTAATACCTTTCAAGGCCATTAAAACCGTCCCCCGCTCCCCATCTTTCCAGCCTGCTGTCCCCCAATGAACCCCCCCCCCCCCCCCCCCCCGCCCCCTCCGTTCAACGGGCTCTGGCCTGCTCCAGGTCCCCCCGCCTGACCTGCCTTACCATCGGTGGACGGGCTTTCAGCCCCTCTACCCCTCCACACTCTGGAACTCCACTCCACAGTCCCTTCGCCTCTCTCCCTCCCTCGCCTCCTTCGAAGCCGGTCTCAAGACCCTCCCCTTTGACTGTGCCTTCTGCTGCCCTCCTAACTCTCTCCTGTCCCTCCCCCCCGCTCTGCCCTTCTCGCTTGTCGTTGTTGTTGTTAACAAGAGAGGTTCGTCACATCATGAGAAGTTCGAGATTTGACCAGGATCAATCAGGATAAGCTCTACAGATACACTGAATCTCATGCCGTCCTTAGAATCCGTCACTGCATCCCACCAATTGGCGGGTGTAACAAGGCATGTCAACAGCTCGAAGGGCTCACTTACCCACCCCCTCCCCCCACCTCTAGACCCCCCTAGAGCACAGCTCCAGCTGTTTACAGCACCAGCTCAAAGTTCAGTGGTCTTCCAACTCACTAGTCTCATTGATTTAATTAAGGCCAATTAATTCACCGACAGCCAAAAAGAAAAAAAAACATGGCCCCAGACGCACATCGTCCTCGCCGTGGCTTCCAGGCTGGACGCGGGAAATATAACTTTGTTCCCAATAAGTTATCGTTCACGTTACGTCAGTAGAGAAACGCCTTCCAGCCCTGGCCTCTTTCAAGTCTCTCCTCTTCGACGGTCCCATCCATCGGGTCACCCCCCCCCCCCCCCCCCCTCCCCCCCACAAATCCCTCCCTTTCCCTCTACCTTCCCAATCCCCAGTTCGGGTCTGAAACAATGACTGTCCAATGTAATTTTGTTGTTGTTGCTCGGAGGAGATGTAAACTTGGGTCCTGTCTGCCTGTTGCTGTGGGTAATCAGGTTGTATTGCATTGTTGGGAACAGGGAAGGGAGTTTCCCCTGGTTTCCTGGCCCAAAGCTTGTGTTGACGCAGCCCTCTGAGGGAAAATGGGTCTCACAACCCTTTCAATGGACTCCCGCCTTCCGTATGTGTCCCCTCCTCACCCCCACCCCAATGTTGTTGTTGTTGTTGTTGTGCACTATAGTACGCAACAAAACAACTCACGGAGTCCAAATGTTTCAAAAGATCCCCTTCAGAGATAATTGCGCTCATCCTTGCATTTTCGATGTTTTAGAAAATACAATTAATTTGTTTAATGGACGATCGATTGGAGGATGTTGTTGGACATAAACTGACCTATGGTTTCACCCACCAAAAACACAGTCGCTCCAGTCCACGGTGAAATTGACGCCAAGCGCTTTTGGGGCGTTTTGCGACAAGGCACTGTGTAAAGAACTCAACTGTTTGTATTATTATTTATTATTGCTGATCCCCTGAAATCGAAGCCAAGGAACGAGGTTATTTCTGAGGGAAGAAACAAACATGTTGTCACTCAACTTGCTCCTAGTCCGAGCGCCCCACCCCTCCCCTCCCACTTCACCCCCCCTACCCTCGGCCCTGTTTTGTTGAAGCAAGCAATCCCCATCGCTCTGTCTCTGTTAAGTAAAAAATAAGACCGCTTTGCCCGTCCTCTCACCAGGCTGGCTGCGGATGGTGTATTTTGTGTTTGCTTGCCTTCATTCTTATCTCTCCCTCCCTCCCTCCCTCCCTCCCTCCCTCCCTCCCTCCATCCATCCATCCATCCATCCATCCATCCATCCATCCACCCACAAATATACAGTCAATTCACTTTATAGTATATTCTGTGAAGTGCTTTGGGGCGTCGATCAAATATGAAAAGCCGCTTTATCAAATACAAGGATTATTATTATCCATTGCCTCCATCCTAACCCTAAAACATTTCCCACCTGTTTGCATGCGAAGGCAATCAGCCAGCCACATTGTCCTGCACAACCTGCACAATGGCACGTGTCAGGATATAAGCCGGGGAGTGTCATGGGACCGATGTTTACAACTTGGGTGTAACTTACTTACCTGTAATATTTTTTTGCGAGGGGGGGGGGGGGGGTGCGTGGGTAGATAGACAGAGAGAGAGACACACACACACACATGAAGGAGAGATCAAGAGACACACATGGAAAATATATATTCCACAAACTGTTTTATTATATAGCGTATATGAAAGTACTTTTTTTGGGGGGGAGAAAAAAAACACAAGCTAGTTAACTTAAACATCTCACCCTCCAAAATAGATACAGTTTTTCTTATATAAAGGTTTTTTTTTAATTTAAAAACAGAATAATTTAGCTTAAACACCAAAGATTTTGTTTCTGTGTGTTGTGGAGATTTGTTTTCTTTTGCTGTGTAAGGTTACCAATTTTTTTTTAAATGTGAATAATAATTTTTAAAAAGGCATGGATTGCCCTGAATAATACAAGATTGACATTTTTAAAAAGTCTACATATATACATCAATAAATGTAAGAAACTGCTATTTTAATGACATGGAAAATTACATATACATACAGAGTATACATAAATTCATACATACAGTACATGCATACAATGCAATGCATGCATACATACATTACATATATGCATACATTACATACATATACAGTACAATGCATACAGTACATTATATACAGTACATACATAGTACCATGCATGCATACATATATACAGTACAATGCATATATGCATACGTGCATACATGCATACGTGCATACGTGCATGCATACATGCATACATGCATACATGCATACATACATAGTACAATGCATGCATACATATATACAGTACAATGCATACATACAATACATACATTACAATACATTCAGTATTAATAGATTCCTTGTATTTTGCTATAGCGCTTGTCACATCCTATAGTATATAAGGTGTTTAAGTTGCACTTGTATGAACATTACACACACACACACAGTAATAAGTTGCACTTGTTTTTTTCCCCCTCTCTCCCTCCTTCCCTGTCTGTCTGTGTATGTATGTGTGTGTGTGTCTGTATGTGTGAACCCCTTTCCCCCAATACCCAGTCACCCCACAATTGGGTAACAGTGAGTGGGTTTAGTGATGAGAGAGTTGTGTGGGTGTGTGTGTGTGGAGAGGGAGTGATTGAGTGAGTGAAGGGGTACAATGGAATACACAGTATGTGTGTGTGTGTATATCACTGTGTGTATCACTCTGTGTGTGTATCACTGTGTGTGTGTATATCACTGTGTGTGTATCACTGTGTGTGTATATCACTGTGTGTGTATCACTGTGTGTGTGTATCACTGTGTGTGTGTATATCACTGTGTGTGTATCACTGTGTGCGTGTATATCACTGTGTGTGTATCATTGTGTGTGTATATCACTGTGTGCATCACTGCGTGTGTATTACTATGTGTGTACCACTGTGTGTGTATCACTGCGTGTGTATTACTGTGTGTGTACCACTGTGTGTTTGTGTATCACTGTGTGTGTGTATCACTGTGTGTATTAGTGTGTGTATCAGTGTGTGTCTGTGTATCACTGTGTGTGTTTGTGTATCACTGTGTGTGTGTATCACTGTGTGTGTATCATTGTGTGTGTTTGTGTATCACTGTGTGTGTATCACTGTATGTGTATTAGTGTGCGTATCACTAAGTGTATTAGTGTGTGTATCAATGTGTGTTTGTGTATCACTGTGTGTGTTTGTGTATCACTGTGTGTGTGTATTTCTGTGTGTGTATCACTGTGTGTGTATCACTGTGTGTGTATCAGTCTGCATATCACTGTGTGTGTTTGTGTATCACTGTGTGTGTGTGTTAGTGTGTGTATCACTGTGTGTATTAGTGTGTGTATTCAGTGTGTGTCTGTGTATCACACTGTGTGTCTATCTCTACGAGTGTGTATATCATAGTGTGTGTGTGTATCATTGTGAGTGTGTATATCATAGTGTGTGGATATTATCTGTGTGTATCATTGTGTGTGTGTATCAGTGTGTGTATCACAGTGTATGTGTGTGTATCACAGTGTGTGTGTGTATCACTGTGTGTGTGTATCACAGTGTGTGTGTATCACAGTGTATGTGTGTATATCACAGTGTGTGTGTGTATCACAGTGTATGTGTGTATATCACAGTGTATGTGTGTATCACAGTGTATGTGTGTATATCACAGTGTGTGTATCAGTGTGTGTATCAGTGTGTGCATCACAGTGTGTGTGTATGTCACAGTGTGTGTGTGTATCAGTGTGTGTATCACAGTGTGTGTGTGTATATCACAGTGTGTGTGTGTATCAGTGTGTGTATCACAGTGTGTGTATATCACAGTGTGTGTGTGTATCAGTGTGTATATCACACTGTGTGTGTGTATCACAGTGTATGTGTGTATCAGTGTGTGTGTATCAGTGTGTGTATCACAGTGTGTGTGTGTATCAGTGTGTGTATCACAGTGTGTGTGTGTATCAGTGTGTGTATCAGTGTGTGTATCACAGTGTATGTGTGTGTATCACAGTGTGTGTGTGTATCAGTGTGTGTATCACAGTGTGTGTGTGTGTATCACAGTGTGTGTATCAGTGTGTGTATCACAGTGTGTATCAGTGTGTGTATCACAGTGTTTGTGTGTGTGTGTATCACTGTGTGTGTGTATGTGTATCACAGTGTGTGTGTATCAGTGTGTGTATCACAGTGTATGTGTGTATCAGTGTGTGTGTATCAGTGTGTGTATCACAGTGGGTGGGTGTATCAGTGTGTGTATCACAGTGGGTGGGTGTATCAGTGTGTGTATCACAGTGTATGTGTGTATCAGTGTGTGTGTATCAGTGTGTGTATCACAGTGGGTGGGTGTATCAGTGTGTGTATCACAGTGTATGTGTGTATCAGTGTGTGTATCAGTGTGTGTATCACAGTGTATGTGTGTGTATCACAGTGTGTGTGTGTATCAGTGTGTGTATCACAGTGTGTGTGTGTATCAGTGTGTGTATCACAGTGTGTGTGTGTATCAGTGTGTGTATCACAGTGGGTGTGTGTGTGTATCACAGTGTGTGTGTGTATCAGTGTGTGTATCACAGTGTGTGTGTATGTGTATCACAGTGTGTGTGTGTATCAGTGTGTGTATCACACTGTGTGTGTGTGTGTGTGTAATACACGTGGGCTGAACGCTTATGTGTCATGCGTTGTGTGGATGTGCGTTTGCTACTTCCTTCTCTCTCTCTGTGTGTGTGAGTGAGTGTGTGTGAGACAGACAGACAGACAGAGAGAGAGAGATAGACACACAGAGAGAGACACACACACACACACACAGAGAGGGGCTGGCTTGACTTGATCGCTTGTTGTTGTTGGTTGGTTGGTTGCTTGATAGATTGTGCGCATGAACCCAGCCCGTTGTGTGTGTGAGTTGTGTATGTGTGTGTGTGTCTATCTCTCTCTGTGTGTGTATGTGTCTCTCTCTCTCTCTCTCACACAGACTGCAAAGAGCAACAGACAACATTAACCAACCAGCCAACCAACCAACCAACCAACCAGAGCCCCAACAGCTACCAGCCAAAGCCTCCCCTCTCTCTCTCTCTCTCCCTCCTTCCCTCTCTCCCTCCCTCCCTCTCTCTGTGTGTGTGTGTGTCCTCCCCTCTCCTCTTCTCTCCCCCCCTCTCCCTGGTTCTCCTCTTCTCCCCTCTCCTGTCCTCCCCTCACCCATTCTGTCCTCCCCCTCTCCCTCCACTCCTTTCCTTTCCCCCATTCTCTCTCTCTCTCTCTCTCTCTCCCCCCCTTCCTCCCTATCTCCCTCCTCTCCTCCCCTCCCCTCTCCTGTCCTCCCCTCCCCTCTCCTGTCCTCCCCTCACTCTTCCCCTCTCCTGTCCTCCCTCCTTCTCCCCTCTCCTGTCCTCCCCTCACTCTTCCCCTCTCCTGTCCTCCCTCCTTCTCCCCTCTCCTGTCCTCCCTCCTTCTCCCCTCTCCTGTCCTCCCTCCTTCTCCCCTCTCCTGTCCTCCCTCCTTCTCCCCTCTCCTGTCCTCCCTCCTTCTCCCCTCTCCTGTCCTCCCTCCTTCTCCCCTCTCCTGTCCTCCCTCCTTCTCCCCTCTCCTGTCCTCCCTCCTTCTCCCCTCTCCTGTCCTCCCTCCTTCTCCCCTCTCCTGTCCTCCCTCCTTCTCCCCTCTCCTGTCCTCCCCTCACTCTTCCCCTCTCCTGTCCTCCCTCCTTCTCCCCTCTCCTGTCCTCCCTCCTTCTCCCCTCTCCTGTCCTCCCCTCACTCTTCCCCTCTCCTGTCCTCCCTCCTTCTCCCCTCTCCTGTCCTCCCTCCTTCTCCCCTCTCCTGTCCCCTCACCCTCACCCCTCTCCTCTCTTCTCCCCTCCTCTTCTCTCTCTCTTCTCTCCTGTCCTCCCTCCTTCTCTCCTCTCTTCTCCCTCTCCCTCCTTCTCCCCTCTCCTGTCCTCCCCTCACCCTTCCTCTCTTCTCCCTCTCCCTCCTTCTCCCCTCTCCTGTCCTCCCCTCACCCTTCCTCTCTTCTCCCTCTCCCTCCTTCTCCCCTCTCCTGTCCTCCCTTCTCTCCTCTCTTCCCCCTTCCCTTCTCCCTTCTCCCTCACCCTTCTTCTCTCCTCTCCTCTCCCTTCTTCTCTCCTGTCCTCCCCTCACCCGTCCTCTCCTCCTCTCCCTCCCCTTCTCCTCCTCTCCCTTCTTCCCCCCCTCTCCTGTCCTCTCCCTCTTCTCCCCTCTCCTGTCCTCCCCTCTCCCTTCCTCTCCTCCTCTCCCCCCTTCACCTCTCCTGTATTTCTCCCCCCTGTATTTTATTTCAAAACAGGAGAGAGTGAGTGTGAGAGAGAGAGAGAGAGAGACAGAAAACCATGGCTTCTGGAGATCTGTATGAGGTACTGTTGTTCAGCCCTGATCGCAGTTCATATTTATATTTATAATATATTTATTTATCTCTGTTTTGTACATTGCTCTCAAGTGAGAAGATACAGAGATAGAGAGAGAGAGAGTGAGAAATAGGAGAGAGGCTACAGAAAGTAGCCCAAAGGCTTCTTGTCCCCTCTCCCTCCTTCTCTCTCCCTCCCTCTTTTCTTAAGCTAGCAATTGCCAATGTAAAAAATGCAAGCTCTCTCCCACTTTCTCTCCCAGTGTTTGCTGAATGCATTTGCTTCATTATATATAGGCCTTTAGAGAGAGAGAGAGGGAGAGAGAGAGATATGGTAGTTGGATTGGGGTGGAGTGGGGGAGAGAGGTTGGGAAAAGGGAGGGGGTTGGGGGGGGCATGAGAAAGGGAGGAAGGGATGGGAGGAAAGGAAGGTGGAAAAGAAGGGAGAGACAGGGAGATAGAGATGCAATGTGGAGATGATCACATCACAAGACAAGGTAAGGGAGAAATAAGAGTGTCCAATCCAGGTTTGTGTAGAGATAGTTGGGCAGAGAGCTAGACCAGACCAGACTAGAGAGTTAGAAGTCTGAACTGACTGTATGATGTGTAACGCACTAAATTAATGATAAGACTAGTGAAGACTTTTCTATTGGGAATCAATGGATATGCAGAAAGAGAGGCTGGTGCAACAGGAATGAGAGATAATAAAATTGGTTATTGGGGTTTTCCCGCGACGACAACAACTTGCATTTCGGTAGAGAGCGCCTCAGAGCGCTCAACGGTGGCATAGTCCGAGTCCCTGGAGGGTGTGGGTGTGGGGGCGGGGGGAAGGTGGCCGTGAGCACGGTCGAAGAGGAAGGTTTTTCAGTGGGTACTTGGAAAGGTGGTGGAAGAGAGAGGGGGTGGGGTGGGATTCAGAGAGAATGGTTATGTACGTGTGTGTTCCTTCTCTCTTAAGGGGAGCCATGTTGTTGGTTGGTTTGTTGAGCTCACTGTTGTTGGTTGGTTGGAAAATGATTGAATCTCCATTGGCTCTGGTTTTGAGGAGAGAATGCGCTGGGTTGATTTTTTTTTGTCTTGAGAGCTTCTCATAAGGTGGATTATTTGCTGTGGCGTGTTGCACCCATTATTGTATTCGTATGTTTGTTTTTTAAAAAGTGACCGATGATTATCCCCTTCCCACTCACCCACCCATCCTTCTGTCTCAATCCAATTCCCCACCACCCTTCTCCCTTAAGCAAGGTCTTAGCACCTTCAGTGATCTCAAATTGGACCTTGACTTGACCAAGGTGCTCATACACACACACACACACACACACACACCACCCAATGTGCCGAAGGATTAAAGCTATGTTAAGTTATTTTCCATTTGAACTGGCATTGCCTGATGTCAACCTGTTACAGTGAGCTTCGGTTGATCTTAATTGAGTTGTCTACCTGCAGCGATGGTGCCCAAGCCTCGCTTGTCATGAACTGTTATCTACGTTTTGTTTGGCTCGACCCGTGCGGGAGGAAATCCATCAACGTTGCTCAAAGAGTAACTGATCCAAGTTGAGAACCCCAAGCTTCGCAGCTGCGCATGAAAATTCCAGAGGTAGATTGTTTGGAATGGAACCAGTGCTCCGTCTCTCCCCGGAGGGGAACGCATCCTGCTTTTTACCTAGTCCCGGAAAGTACTTACAACAACAACAAAATTACACTTGTATAGCGCCTTTCATGTCAGGAGGACGTCCCAAGGCGCTGGACGGTCACTGCTTCAGACCCGAGCTGAGGACAGGTGGAGGAGGGAGGGAAATGGGGATTTAGGAGTTGCCGATGGGTTCCTCGAAGAGGAGAGTCTTGAGGCGCGACTTGAAGGAGGCCAGGGAGGTGACGAGACGGAGTGGGTGTTAGGCGCTGGTTGGCAATAGCCTGAGGCTTGGTAAACTCGGAGTGTGCGCGGTTGCCGTCTAACCAGCTAGTTACTGTGCACGAGTTGGAAGTGATCAGTAAGCGGTGTCCTCGGTGTGAGGTAGTTACGATAGATGTGCCCAGTGTTGATTGCAACTCAACCGATTTCAACAGCGCACCCCCCACCACCCCACCCCCTCCTGCTTCCCCACACTTTTTCCACTTGCTGCTTTTGCCATTTTCTGCCTTTGAGTTAGAGAGTGAACGTGAATGAGAAAGAGAGACAGAGAGAGAGAGAGAGAGAGATCTCTTCATCAAACAGTTAAAGTTGCAGATAGTCAAACTGCAAATTTAGTCACAACAAATCCTTTGTACCAAGGCTGGTGTGGAGTGTGGGTTTGTGTGACCACATCTATTGGACTGTTGCAGTAGAATTGTACCACGCGACTGTGGCATGTGACAGTCGCCAATGGAAAGAAAAAGCACATTACAGTATCTCTCTCTCTCTCTCTGCCTACTGTGTTTTTTTTCCCATTTGCTCAAGGGGTTAGGTGGTCAAAAGCAAGTGAAGACCATTCAACCAGTGGTTATGCCCAGTTGTTGGTTAAAACTGATATCACTGTGAGCCATGGTCTGATATGGATCCCAAGCTTTCCTTCTGGGCGCTCGGTTTGCAGACACCCAACTGATGCTTTGGGACACAAGATGTGCATGTAACTGCCTGGGTGGTGTAAGAAGAACCCGAATGGACCTTGATCTTCTTTCGCTTTGCAAATTCTTTTGTTCTTAAGGGGGAATATTGACTATTGTGTGTTCATTACCTTAAATACTGTATATTTTAAATAACACTGTTTGAGACAATCGTATGCCACGATTGGCAACATCCATTGCCAGAAATGGGGAAGATCTAAGGAAGTTGGTGTTCATGTTTGAAGACTTCTTCTCCAGGCATCATTGAAACTTTGAACTGTTTGGAGCCATCGCTCCAGCGAAGCTTAATAACAGATCTTAACCATGAAGAACATTATATGATTGGGTTAGTTGTCTGTGTGTGTGTGTGTGTCTGGGTGTGTGTTGAGTTTTGGCCGAGATGTAACTTGTTCGCTGATGCTAGATTAGGAAAATTATAAGATGGGTTCCTCAAGTGACTCCAGAATGCAAGCAATTTTATCCCAGCCCCAATACCGAGACAGGAGAGAGAATAGCTTTTTAGCTTCCATCCACCAGAATGGTGATGGGAGGATTAATTGCTAGTTTTATATTAACATCTCGGATCGTAGACTTAAGATCAACGCCAGTTTTTTGCTTCTGTTCCGAAGTTCAGGATTGGGATGGGATGGAGTCTCTCCATGTTACGCCCAACTAGGAAACCATACAGTTTTACACTAGAGGTGCCCATCATCGATACTAGGGCAATACATAATGGTACTTTGAGATGATTACTTACTTATCAAGTTGACAGAAGTGACCAGGAATGAAGACCAAAAACCAGACAATCCCAGGATCTTACACTCAAGAAGATGAAGAGAAAATTGGAATCTCTGTTGAAAAGCAAGCAATCATACCACCAGTAACCTGGATCGGATGGAAGAGTAATTGTGTTTGCTGGTTGACTTTTCAACAGGCAAGTCTACAAACATATAGAGTAGAGAGAGAAAAACAAGAACACATGTAATGGGGCAAGAAGTCTACAAAAGGCAACAGAAGAAGAAACGAGGAAACATGGTGGAAGAGTCTAGCGGGAAAGCAGGATACTTGAGATGAAATTGTAGAAATAAGAGACAATTAAAACAGTCATGGGTAACAAAACCCTTAAAACATAGACCGATTCCAATCACAAAATGTTCTTAGGCATTTTCTAAACGGCAGAGTCTTCAAAATAATTTTCTACCCAGCCATTATATTGGGGGAATTCTGAATACCTACGGTGTGAAGCCAAACTAATTGTTTTCCTTTTAATGATCAATCTTTAGCTGACCAAAGAAATTGGGAAATTGGGAAAGCGAAATCTAGTCAGCCGTGAGCTTTCTGAAAACGTTTTAACTACTGTTAAAATCCATTTTGTCAACTGTAAATAAAGGCTGGAATCTGTGATATAGAGACACGGTTATCTTAGCGAACCAAGACCTATTCTTGAGCATGCACCTAGACGATGGAACCAAAGGACATAGGGACGTAAAGGGCAGTTTCAGGGGCAGATACCAGTATTTTTTGCTTTACTCTGAGAGTAATCAATGACTGGATTTGTTGCCAGGAAATGTGGTTGAGACCAGGTGCTGAACTCATTTAAGATGTAGCTTGAAGGAGAAGGAATGATAGGATGGGTGTTTTGGAAGAATGGGAGTGGATGGGCCTTCTTCATCAACGTTGGTCTTTGATATTGAGTAATGAGCTTGGTACGTGTCATTTTGAATCCTGTTTGCAGTGGAGGAAAGCTTTCCACCTGTTAATTATTTTCTACTGTTGTGCATTTAGCTCTAAGTTGTAGCACTATGTTCTGTATCGTATGTGTGGTGAGCACGGACTTTGGAATCATTGTTTTGGGACAGCATAGACAGATGAAATAATACCATGGAATACAGTATGTGTCTTAATGGAGATAAAATTTCCAACACGTTGTATCTTGGGCGCCTCTACACGACTTTCAACAAGTAGGTTTGCCTTATTGCAGTAACAAATGGAACTTAAATGGGCCATGAATTCAGGCGAGCAATAATTAGACAATAATGAAGGAAAATGACCAATTCTTACTGGGGATTATTAATACATTAGTGATAAGTTTAGTGATTTTTTTTAGTAGGAGTGAGTTAGAAATAAACTAGAGCCATTCCAAAGTCGATCTGATCATTTTCGCAAAGGCTTGGAATGCGATTTCCATATTGAAAACCCAATATACATAAATTGGATGTCGTTATGGGGTGGTACATTGGCTGTTAAGTGTCGGGAGATAAGTAGCGCATTTTGTTAAGAGTAACGAAAACAGCCCTGTCATCTGGATGCATGAAAGATGTGTAATCTATCTTCCAACACATGAAGAGGAAACAACATAAGCAGATTATGTTGATGAGCTGCATTAAGCAGTATTAATATATATGGGTTTAGGGTATGATAATGGCTTCTCATTACTCTTCACCGATCTAACGCTACGAACGCAGTGTATTATTCAGAGGCAGTGATTGCCTTTTGTTCTGCCTTCCGAGCTGATAGCATTATTTCACTGAAAAGATAAACGTGTTTCTTAAAGATATAACATATTAGAACACAAGAGCAGGAAATCAACCGTGACTACCGGTACACTCACTCTTAAGAGACCATAAAACTCTGTGAAGATCTGGGTTGAATTCGGTCAATGTTTAGATCTATTTCATATCACCAGAGTTTACTTGCCTTTTCACGAGGCTCGACAAAATCCAATAGTGCGAAAATAACGAAAGTAACGTGAAGATTAGGAGGACGGACATGGTCAAATGAACTCCCAAGAAGTAGCTTCAACAAGATATTAAGCTATTAGACTTATCATCCAGGCACCACACGAAATACAGCCTCAGAACAAACTTGTGCCAATGGATAATGAAGATCCAAGCTCTCCTGAAATCTATCTAGCATGCTGGTTATTGATGTGAAAGAATGATCTGGAAATGTTTCGTTGGAAGAAGACAGCGCAGTGCCTTCCCTCGGTCTATCTAGTCAAGCGCTTGCTCAAGGAAGCCTTGTTATCAAAATAATGGACGACACTATTGAGCAGCCTGGGAGCAGACAACAAATCACGGAAAATATTGTATTGACAAGAGCTCCACTAGTTTCCACTAACTAATGATTCACTGCTGGTATTCTGTGTGGATTTTTAGGGATTGACACAGAGGATTGAAATGTTGTACTAATCCTGTCATAAACATGGATACTTGGCTCTGCACAAGAAACTATCATAATCCTGTTGGAATCTCAATCTTCTACTTGGGCTGCTGAGTCCTTTGCACCTATCTGACACTATTTGAGGATGCACCTTATAATGGAAAGCTGCCAAACTCATCCAGTTCATCAGTTTGGAAGGTCCATCTTCGATCGGCGAGAGATGAATTATGTCTCTACACAACCTGCCTGGTAATGGCTAGCCCACCTGTCAGGTGAAGCCACAGCTCACCTGTCACAGTGTTTGCTTCAAACACAGTATTTCCAATTTTCCAGCTGTTTTTCCTGTCATCTCACCCACGTATTTGCTCCATTAAAGCATCGATATTATTAATTAAACTGAGAAAGCTGGATTAACGAAGAGCCTGATGACTGAAGAGCCCTTATTCTCTCTGAAAAAACAAAGAGCGGGAAATTCTCAATGACATTTTTACTTGGGATCCCAGAACCTAAGGAAAAAATATCCATAAGCTAATCTTAAAGGAGATAACAAAAAGAACATCGGTCGTGTTGGTGTTGATCAACTTATTGGTGACGAGGAACATTTGGGACAGAAGCGTTTCTTTGTATGGGTAGGGAAAGAGCAAATATCTTCATCGTGACGCATTATTTTGGTCCATTTTGGCCAAGTTGCTATCTCCAATTTACCGGTGGATCAGATTTGGTGGAAATGGCTAACTTCTCCATTAGCTGGGTATGTCCTTCACCGGTGAATTGTCAGGAAATGCTGGAGGTTAATGATCTGAGCTCATACTGGGCTACGAGAGAACTGTTAGATTGAGAACATGGCAGACCGACCAGTTTCCTTTTATATTGGCAGCTAGACAGCTCGATGTTTCAGATGGTGTGAAGGCTTCTCAACAATTTCCTTGAGCTTTGGCACATTTGTGCACATGTTAAGAAGAAGAATAGTAATCCTTGCATTTAATATAGCGCTTATCACGTCTTCTAGACGTCTCAAAGCGCTTTGCAGAATCTACTGTAAAGGGAATTGACTCTATATATGTGGGCGAAACGCAGCAGCCAATTGCGCATAGCAGCATCCCCACAAACGATGTGGGATGAAAGAATGAAATGACCAATATATTATTGGGATTTTTTCTGAGGGATTATTATCAGGCGTGTAAGGTAAGGAAACTTGCCCAAGGTTTTGCCCTGCCTGGAATTGAACCCAGATCTCTCGCTCACAAGGCAAGTGCTTTAACCACTGAGCCACAGGACTCCATATTGGATGACAATCCAGTATATTTTCTACCCTTTCTTGTGGATAGGTAAAACGTTTGTAGCTTTTTTATCCCCCCCGCCCCTACATTGGACCAGAAACAATTGAAACTAATGAGCAAGAGATTATATACCTGAGCTAAATGTCTAAAACATCTGACTCAACCTTTCCAAGACAAACACTACAAAGCTAACAATCTAGATTTCAATCTTGGTTTGGTTAATTGGCCGCTATGGTTTAACAACGTCTTTGGTACTTGATCATGATTCTCAGATGACTTGAAAATCTCCCCAAAACAAAGTTCAGATTTCTCGATGGATAAAATAACAGACGTGAGAAGGATTCTTCTCATGGCTCTGTCGGCAAACAAGATATTGCGCTTGGCATTGCTTTACAGATGTCAGTGATAAGCCTTCTTAGATTCCACCTGAGGTGGTTATCATTTATGTCAACTGACATTTGTCGTCAGATGATTTGGGAAGCAAATAGATGTTGGTTAACTTGGCTTTACTTGTACCTGAAGACCAACCTACCCAGATGAAGTCATCACAAATGGAGCCATCACAAAGGAGAATGAAATAGAGCTTTTTTGTTTGGAACCAATTGGAAACAGTATAGGTACAGCTGAGACAAATGTAACTGAGGGTAAGGATTGCAGGCTTTACCAGCCGTCAACCACTGAAATGGACCATCAGGAAGGATGGTTGACGCCAGAACACTAGACTCATTTGAGAACCAATTTGATGCTGGGATATGAGGATGTTTAGATGGGTAACCTGGAACTATAGGATCAAATGGTTTGAAGGGTCTTCATCCAAACCTCTCTTTACGATGCGTCCTCAATCATTTTTGCTTTGCAACATTTCTGACATGATCTCTGTGCAGAAGGCGATGGCGGAGAATGTTGTTTACTTCAAGTATCTGTTGAAGCCAAGGGCGTAGGTATCAGGAATCAATGGGGAATTGGACAAAGAATCAAAGAGGAATGTGTAAAAGGAAAGAAAAAAAATTTACTTTGAGGAGTTATTTGAATTGGGGTCAGAATCAGATGTCTAGTGAAGAAGTCAGCACCAGATTTAGGCTTGATAGACTGAATGACCTGACCTGTTCTTAATAATTACTATGATTTTCTAGAGAGGTCTGGTAATCAAAGGAACTCATCAACATTTGGAACGAACTTGCTCCCTGCTAATGTTGCTTAATGTGGGGGTCTGGTGTGGTCTGTAGATTCTAGTCGATCTACATTGCTTTAAAGTGTTGCGAAAATCCCATCAATCTTGTCCCCCCCGCTTCAGTGCATTGTTATCTCTACCGTTCTTCTTTTAACGTTTCTTGCCTCTTCAGCAATGCTTGAGGTCTGTACATATCTCTAAGTGACCAGCTCTGTAGATTTCAATACTGGATGCCAATAGCCTAGATTCCTGAAATTCCAATCCCATCTATTCTGCTCTTGTTTTCATATTCTTAAAGCAGGATAGGTTTCCATTTATCCGCCGTAATTAAAAACCTGGATCCAAAGATGTGTCAATTGAAATTGCCTTCAGCCACACCTCAGTTTCTAGTAATATTCTATTAAGGATTTTCCTTGGGTACGGCTTGAGCCTAGAAGACAACTGTACACTGCTTTTTTGAGTCTGCGTTTTGGGGAATATACACTGTGTATTCCATGTTTACCCATCGCTGAATCTAGACAATGGGGTCTTGTCTAATTATCATAGAATCATAGAATTTTACGGCACAAAAGGAGGCCATTCGGCCCATCTAGTCTGTGCCAGCTCTTTGAAAAGAGCAACTCAATCCCACTCTCTCCCCATAACCTAACAGACTTGTTCTCCCTAAATAAAGATCTAATTCTCTTTTAAAAGCTGTTATCGAATCGACCTCCACCACCTTTTCAGGCAATGCATTCCAGATTCGAACAACCCGCTGAGTGAAAACATTTCTCCTTAGCTCCCCTCTGCTTCGTTTTGAAACTATTTTAAATCTGTGACCCACGAGAGTCACAGATTCGCCCACCAGTGGAAATAGTTTTTCCTTATTCACCCTGTCGAATCCCCTCATGATTTTATAAACCTCTATTGGGTTTCCTCTCAACTTTCTCTGTTCTAAAGAGAATAAACCTGCCTATCTAGCCTTTCCTCATAACTGAAGTCCCTCAATCCTGGTACCATCCTAGTAAATCTTCTTTGTACCCTTTGCAATGCCTTAACATCCTTTCTATAGTGTGGTGACCAGAATTGGACACAGTACTCCAGCTGAGGCCTAACCAAAGTCTTATAGAGGTTAATCAGCACTCCCTGACTTTTGTACTCTATACACCTATTTATAAAGCCTAGAATCTCATATGCCTTCTTAACAGCTTTGTCTACCTGTCCTGCCACCTTCAGAGTCACTAACACTAATCTCCAGGTCTCTCTGTTCCCTCACACCCCTTAAAATTGTACTATCTAGCCTATGTTGCCTCTCCTCATTTCTTCTCCCCAAATGTATCTTCTCACACTTCCCTGCATTAAACTTCATCTGCCCTGTGTCTGCCCACTTTACCATTTTATCTATATCGTCTTGCAGATGGTTACTATCCTCCTCACTATTTACTATTCTCCCTAACTTAGTATCATCTGGAAACTTGGAAACTGTGCTCCCTACACACAAGTCCAAATCATTAACCTATATTAAAAAGAAATATTGGGATTGGGAGACTGTTTCCCCTGGTTGGAGAAATTATAACTAGGTGTCACAGTTTCAAGATTAGGGGGGGGGTCAGTCTTTGTTCAAACAAAGTTGAGGGAACACTTCTTCATTCAGAGGATAGTGAATTAATGGAATTCTTTACCACAAAAGGCTGTGGATGCTCAGTCCTTGAACATATTCAAGACTGAGATTGATAGTTTCTTATGGATTTACAGATATGGGGATAAGGTGGGCAGATGGAGTTAGATTAGAAGATCAGCCACGATCTTATTGAATGCCAAGGCAGGCTTGAGGGGCCAAATGGCCTACTCCTGCTCCCTTATTCTTATGAATATTCTTAGTGAATTATTCGACTCAAGTGATTTGGCAACAGAGGCTAGCGTTCTGTCCTTACCCAACTGAGAAGGACACAGCAGAAGATGTAATTGTAAAAGAATTGACTGAGGAATTGTGAAAGCTTGTTCTACTTCATGTAAGAGGGGGCCTTTCTCGGTTGATTGGACAACTTGGGGGAACTACCCTCGGACTTCACCTGACTAGATTGCACTTGTTCATTCCATTCCACCTATTTGGTTTTGGTAGAGGTAGGCGATTCAGCTACACCCTAAGTAGTTAGTATTCTTTCACCCATCCATTACGATCTGCGATGCGCTGACTGAAAGTGTGTTGGAAGTAGATTGAATCATGACCTTCGAAAGGGCATTGATATATACTTGAAAAGACAAAAAAAAATTGCAGGCTATACAGGGACAGAACAGTGGGAGTGGGATGCATAGGATCAGCTCTTTCAATGGATGGCTTCCTTCTGTGCTGTGGGATTCTATCTGTAGCATCCCATTCATTACCCCAACTCCAGCCATTATTTGGTGGTCGCAAGCAAAACTCCTCAACATGTATCCTTTCTATGCACTGATCATTTGCTCATTATTCTCTGCTGCCAGAGTCTGCTTCAGTCAGTGCGGCTTGAGTCCCACATCTGCTGCCCGTAACGTAGTGTTGTTTGATTCACATATCCTCAAAAGAAAGTGGAGAAATCAAGAAAGAAAGAACCCGAGTTGCAATCTGACACATGGCTGCATTAATTCCTCCAGGCTGCCTGCCTCTGTGGCTCATTGACATGTGCCTAAACATCTTTAATGTGGCTTTGACCTATTTCCATAGTAATCTCAGCTGGCACCTCTTGTTCAGCATTTCCACTGCTGTCTGGGTTTGTTGCATTTGCAGCTGAATTTCGATGCAGGCCTTTTCTGAACTTAACCCACCCCCACCCCCACCTCCCCCCCATTTGATGCAATTAATCCTTGTATTTTGGGACTTTCCTTGGGACGTCGTCCTGACGTGGAAGGCGCTATACTGTACAAGTGTAATTTTGTTGTTGTTGTTTTACGGCGGGAAGATGTCCTAAAGCGCTTCGCAGGATATACTGTAAACATTGTATTGTAAGTATTTTCTCTGCGTGCGCCACTTGCTCCCGAGTAAGAAAATAAAGCTCCAGTAACAAGACTTGATTGCTCACAGTCCTGGCTAACTCTCCAGTGCAGTGCTGGGGGGAGAGAGGCATGTTAACACTGGGTCCCCTTCTGCCTGCGAGCAGGTGGATGTGAGCAATTCCCATGGCGCGATTGGGATAAGACGAGGGAATATCTTCCCCTGTATCCTGACCGACAAAACCTCCAGATAAAATTAGCCCTTCACTTTTCTTGGGCTGTTTTGTGGGACTTTGCAGCGTGCAAATTGGCTGTGTAGTGTTTGCCTACAAAACACAGCGGCTGCTATCGACAGCTGTTTGTGTAAGTAAGTGTTGTCGCTGTTGTCCTGGGGGGAAAAAGAACACCTTAGAATAACTTCAGATTATATTGATGTATTTGTAATCCTGTCACACTCTTAAAAGAATCACATGCGTCACGCAGCCAGTGATTCATCTGAGCTCTTTCAGTAAAGTATATGGAATATCCTTTCATCACATGATTTACATTAACACAGAATAGCCTTGTGTCACATCGGATGGTTATACTGCCTGCCGCATGCAACAGTGGAAACTAAAGTACAACTCTTTTCTTTCCTTCTGAACAAACCAGGAAACGTAAAATGAATGGTTAACGCCAACGTTTCTTCGGTGGGATTGAAGCAGACTTTAGGATCCGTTCTGTAATTAAATTAAAGTAAATAATCAAATATGTACAGTAGCTCCTTTGGCAGCTGTTAATATTATCGAAAGTCCCATGTAATTGCCACTAGGTAAAACTTATTTCTTTAATGATGTTGATGATAATAAGAAGAAGAACAAAAAGAACCAGCACATCACGGGAGAACCATCATTTCATTTCATTTCAAAGCTAAATTGATATTAATAGAGTAGCCATCCATTTAGTAGCAAATCTCTTTGGGTGAATCGATAAGACTTCTGCTGATTAAGACTACTTCAGTTGATTTCCACATTATTTGGGCAAATACAGGTACCAGGAAAATAGGACTTTTGATTTAATAAATAAACTGCTTTATTCTCTGAGCATTTCCCCCCCAAATTACATGTGTAAGGCCCGAGAGATCGCTTATGTATAAGTAAAAGTGCCCTTTCACATTTTTACTTTTGTCGTCCTTTGAATTGAAAAGTCAATTTAGGGCTCCAAAATATCTCACTGTATCATAGGCTTTTGGTCCGAAAATTAAAGGTTGTACAGATATGCAGAAAAGCGAGGGTGGAGTGGAGGATTCGGGGAGACATGGAGGAGGCCAGACCCGGTGGAGCGAAGGCAACGGATGCTGGTTTGAGGAGAGAGGAGGTCAGAAGCAGAAGAATATCATTTTAAGCAGAAGATGAAGAAGATGAAACAGCTATTATCTTTTATGCACTTGATCAGACGAGAGGCTGTGTTCAGAACCGCCAACCGGTGGCACGAGACTTCAGCCGGCGGCCACTTTGCCACTAGTTTTCTAGTGTTTCGTAAATTGATATCCAGAAATCAACAACTGTATGTATACTTGAGCTGGCTGGTGGAATCAATCCTGCGGTGGTAAAGTGCCAAGCCTTGTCTCGCTGTATTGGAGCTCCTGTAAAGCCTTGAAATGAATGAAATGAGATACTTAGTACATTTTGATTCAAAGCTTTCAGCTAACGTTCGCAAGGCCATGTCTCGGTTTTGCCCATTTATACCCTTGGTATAAAACTGTTTCCGCTCGGTACTTGTCATTACAATGGACGGAGGAAAACAAGAGCCGAAACTCGACCATAAATCGAGCTTAACCTTGCAGGGCTTCAGTTAGCGTTTCTTTAGTCACACAGTGACTGCTGGTTGGCCGCAAACATCTATCTTGAAAACTCGCGGAAAGCCAATGACTCCATTGAGAGCCCTTGTACCTCAATCGCTCCGCCTACTTCAATCATTGTTGCTTCTCGCTTTCGGCTTCCGCCTCCCAAAACAGTCACTACACTTGGCCACAGCGACTTTGTTTGTAGATGTGTATGGACCATGTTATAAGGCACATCAAAAAGTGCAAGCTCCTTGTGGGTTGTTGTGGTTGTTGTGCTCGCGAAATAGTTGGGAGTCCCAAGATATTGTCCTTCGTTGAAGAAGTGGCCTTTAAGACCTTGCCTGCTCTTGGAAACGTTTATTTGATTGATTGGAACGCTGTACAATAGCTGCCACCAGGTGTGTGAATGGGAGTTTCCTCTCACACGTTCTTATCTTGTGACGTACAGTTGGTTTTCCGGTGTCTTCACATGCGTAATCACCAGGATGCTGTTAACGCAGAAAGTGCAGTTGGATTCTAAGTAACACTGCATCCCAAGGCTTCCCCCCCCCCCCCCCCACTCCCCCTGGCTCAGCCTCAGGATCCGTTGTTGGGAAGCGCTCTGAGATGCCGTCTGGCGTGGAGTGAGTGAGAACTCTGTATAAATCCAAGTTGGATGGATCTCTTTAAACAACAAAGCCAGTTAGAGAAGGTGACACTATAATAACTGGGTCTGTTTAATTCACTCGGACAATTTTGACCACTGTTTGTGTTTTGTGTCTGTTGATGACCTTGTCCGAATTGAGCTAAGGATGATTTCCAGCTTGGCTTGGCGCAAATGGACGTACAGTATATAAATTGAATGTCAAACTTGCACTGGTCAATTCCTTTGCAACCTCCCTCAGTTAATTTGGTCTCCCACAGACCAAAGGGTCTGTGGGATGGAGTTCCAGAGTGTGGGGGCAGAGAGAAAAGCTGAAAGCCCATCCGCCCAACAACAACAACAACAACTCGCTTCAAGGTTCATGTCCCAAGCCTGGACTCACAGCTCACAGCTCACAACCTAGGCTGACGCTTAACATATTTGAGGAACTACAGAGAAATAGGAAATGCAAATAAATAGCGTGGCGAAGAAATCTCCCCTAAGCAGCAGAGAAAATCAGAGCCAGCTGTTTTGGTTTTAAGGCAAAATGTGGAGCAAGCACCTCCACATTTCTGGCCAATTTAGTTTAGAAGTGCAGCACATCAGGGAAGGAGGTCCATAGAGTCTCCTTTCAGGTTCATGCCAACTACACTTAGTAATAATAATCCTTGCATCTGATATAGCGCATTTCTAAAGCCTTGTAATTCTTCAGGTGTGTGGTCCAGTGTTCATAGTCCTCTCCCTGCTCCTGTAGTGAGTTAATGATTACCTCTTTCCCTCCCCTCCCTCCCCCACTCTCTCCCTCTCTCTCTCTCTCTTCGGTAATTGACCCACTGTACCTGCGTTCGAATCCAGGCAGATCAGGTCAGGGCGAAACCTTGGGCGAGTTTCCTTACTCCACAGGCCTAATAATAATCCTTCTCCCCCCCAAAAAAAATTGGTCATTTGATTCCACGACTGTTTGTGTGGGGGCCCCTGTTGTGCACAATTGACTGCTGCGTTTCACCCACAAATATATAAATATATATATATAGTCAGTTCACTTTACAGTATATTCTTTGAAGCGCTTTGAGACGTCGATAAGATGTGGAAAGCCGCTATATCAAATGCAAGGATTATTATTATTATTATTATCCTCCATCAAAAACCCAGACATGCCAAAGACAAGGGGACATCTTCATGTCGTGACTGAGGAGTTTGTCCAGTCACATAGGAACCCAGGATCAATTGGCAGAATTGGACTGCATTGGGCCGGAAGCCCTACGAGAAGATCGATTAGGAGGTCTATTCTGCCCATGAATCCTGTTCCATCAGGTTATTAGATCATTTTTTTTCTACCCGATGCCCATGTCCTTCTCCGTATTTGGAGCTACCAATCAAGATAATACTCAATGAAGCAAAATGTTTACAGGACCTCGTCACAATGTCTCGGCCGCCCTCCCAAACATGGGTTCCTCTGGGTGTGCATTGGAGTGTTGTCATGGACAACTGAAGGCCCTGATGTGGACTTCAACCCACAACTTTCTAATGTTCTTAAAAACAAAACAAATTAAACGCGAGGATTAGTATTATTCTTCTTATGTGTAGCAACCCCTGGTGGACACGCACGTTTCAGTGTAAGTTCCCCACAAAATCTTCCTACCCAATTTTTGAGGCCTAAGCTCAGATGCAGATGCATTTCATCTCTTGGTGTGTCAGTCCCAGTGATTCTCTATCCACACCATGAAAACCAACTCAGTACGGAAGAGACTCAATTCTCATTCTGGCAGATTAGATGGCCTTAACCAGCCGTTTTTAACATTTGAATTCAGAGAGACAAAAAGGGTTTTCAGGGTACTGTACAGTGCACAAAAAAGCCTCCCTGAATGAACTCCGTGTAACGAAACATATTTTGAGTACCGTAGGTACTGTACATTTTGTACCTGTTTCTCCACTTGGTATAGAGTGTGAGTTGAATGATTGACACAGTTTTATGCTGTTCAAAGCAAAAGTTGCGAGCTAAATTTCATTAGTAGCAAAATATATATACACAGTATATATATTCAGAATGAATAATATATAAATGAATGAATGATCCTGGGAAAATATTTTTGGAGAAGAAGATGTTGGAGGAACAGTTTTGAAGTTGGGTGCTCAGTTAGTTGAGTCTTCTGTTTGTTTCAAGAGCTGGAATCCTGAAGAGAGCGTAGGCTCGGATAACGGACTGTTACCAACAACAACAACAACTTGCATTTAAACCTCGCCTTTCACGCGTCTCGGAACGCTTAAACCGACCGGTATACAGTGCGCACAAAAGGACACTGGGGTTCCATTGGAAGGATAGAATGACTCATCAATAAGAAAGACTAGTCAATAATTACAGAGGTATAAACAATAGTCTGTATAGTACTCACTGTATAGTATATAATATCAACCCCTCTGGCTGAGACGTTAAACTTGCCTGTTTCGGGTGGACTTTACAAAGAGATCCCGTAACGCCATTTGAAAAGATTAGTGAGTTTCTCCCCTACCCTCCCCCTCCCTTGCCCAGCTCACTGGGAGAAATAGTGTTGTGATCTGAATAGTGTTGTCATCTCTCCAAACACAAGGCACAACGGATATCAGTTTACTGTCCGAGGCAGGGGTGGGGGGAGAAAAAAGTCAATACACTTAATCCTCGCAGTCGCGTTTGCAAAAAGTGTGACTTTTAAACAAAACCACGTTAAGCGAAAACCGTGCAAGAATACCGGACGTTCAGCGTCTGTGTACGCCAAAGTAGTTTGTTTCCACTTGCTGGCGAACGACATAATAGCGAACGTCGCAACGTTAAATTAATATATGTTCCTTCCCCCCCCGAGGTCTACCTGTACTTCGGTAATCGGTTGGAACACCAACCTACACTGAGCTCACAATTCTGAGGCAAGGCTTCAGGTTACAACCCTCTTTCCTCCGTCCGAGGTGAGGATGCTACCAAACTGAGCCAAGGTGGTAGGCTTTCGGTTAAAATTACTCTTTTAAAAAGAGTAATTTTAACCGAAAGCCTACCAAACATGAGTATTAAATGAACCACATTAGAAGTAAATTTATGCGAGGCGGGTCACGCTTAACTAATTAAATATTTTCCGAGGATGGAGGGTAAAGGGTTGGATATTACTCATCTCAGTTTGACTTTCAAGGAAGCGTTTGTTGAGATCCTTACAGGGAAACCTGTGAATCAAAGATGGGGAGGAAGCCGTGGGAAGTTGAGCAGTCGAGTTGGTTCGGTAATGGGGACTTGTCAATGCGAAGGGAAAGGTGTGTCGATCCAAGTTCAAAGAGATCGACAAGCACTTTAGCGCCTGTAGATGAAAATGGTATTTCATTAGCATGTCATGTCAGGCAATACTTTCTTGGTGTTTAAATATAAATTCTGTTGGATTTGGGTCGAAGAACGAATGGGCAAATTGTTCCAATCTGACCAGCGTGAAAGAACGAGATCTGTGCCCCAGGTTATTCAAAGTGTCATTACACTGAGAGCAGCTGCCAAACCAAATAACACAATGGGACATACGAGTCCCAACGAAAATACACTGAGGTCGAGTGGAGAATTAGTGGTGAGGCCGCCTGTATTTGACATCCACTTTCCAGTTCAAGTCATTGCACTTAAACTTTGTACCTTTGTTGTTTGGAATTAATTTGTTTTGACTTGGATCTAAGGTTCCCAAAGCTCTCCACTGTGTGCGTAGACAAACCCATACAGAATACGGGTCCCTGTAGCTCAGTGGTTTGGGCACTCGCCTTACGAGCAAGCGTGAGACCTGTGTTCGAATCCAGGCAGGTCAGGGAGAAACCTTGGTGTTGTAAAACTTGTGCTTGATGTTCAAATGGTAATCATGATCTAATGATCTATACACTTCCCTCCCCCTTTCTCTCTCCCCTTCTTTCGATCCCATTAGGTTGAGAGGATAGTGGACAAAAGGAAAAATAAAAAGGGGAAATGGGAATATCTGATTCGATGGAAAGGCTATGGAAGTAACGAAGATACTTGGGAACCAGAGCACCACCTCCTTCACTGCGAGGAATTTATCGATGAGTTCAATGGACTGAACGCAGCTCAGAAGCGGACTAAATCGGGCAAGCGAGGCAGCAGCCCGAGGCAGGTCTTGCGAGACAATCATGTAACGCCTGCGATCAGGGCTTATGAGGGGGCGAAGGGCAAAGGGGGAGGAGGGCTGCGGAGGAAGAGGACGATGGCTCACCAAAAGCCCAAGCGAGGGGCGGTGGGCAGAGAAGGCAAGCCCGGACACGGCGAGGCCAAGAAAATTATCGCCACCAAAACCGTGCACTACAGAACCACGGCGAGCGGAGTGCAGATCATGCCGTACAAGAAGACTGTGAACTCCTTCCAGAACGGGGAGGTCAAACACAAGAACGCCCTGCAGTTTGACGGCAACAACACGAGGCAGCAGCAACGGAGAACGAGCGCGGACTCGGAAGACGAGGACTTTGTGGACTCCGAGATGCCGATGGCCGAGCGGCCGCCTTTGGTGAACGGAATTGGTATGTTGTTGGTGCAAGAACATAAGAAGTAGGAGCAGGATTGGCCATTCAGCCCATCGAGCCTGCCCCGCCATTCAATCATGGCTGATATTCCATTCTAACTCCGGCTACCTGCCTTATCCCCATTCTCCTTAATCCCATTTATGAATGAGAAATCTATTTAACTCAGTCTTGAATATGTTCAAGGACTGAGCATCAACAGCCCTATGGGGTAAGGAATTCCATACATTCACCACCCTCTGAGTGAAGAAGTTTTTTTCTCAACTCAGTGCGAAAGGGCTGACCCCTAACTTTAAGACTGTGACCCTGGTTTTAGTTTCTCGGCACGAGTTTGGTTTGATCTTCAGTGGGGAATGATGGTGTCCTCGATTCGATTCAATCTTCTGATGAAGGGAGTAAAAGGAGAGGCTCAGAGATGCTACCCTGCTTAAAAAAGGGCGCGATGTAAATGCTGGTTATGATTTAAATGCCAGTCGTTGTCTCTCGCTTCGCAAGCGAGAGACCTGGGTTCGATTCCCAGCAGGGCGAAACCTTGGGCAAGTTTCTTTGCTTACACACACGCCTGATAATAATCCCTATTTCACCCGTACACACACCAAAAAAAGTCGGTTCACTTAACGGTATATTCTGTGAAGCGCATTGAGACGTCTAGAGGACGTGAAAAGCACAATATCAAATGCCAGAATCATTATTATTAATTGTTTCCTTTTTTTAAAAAAAAAGATTTGTTATTTAATCCACGACTGTTTGTGGGACGCTGCTACGTGCAATTGGCTGCAGGGTTTCGCCTACAAACTGTACAGATAATTCCTTTTACAATATATTCTGAGAAGTGTTTTGAGACGTCTCAATGACGTGATAAGACGCTATATCAAATGTCAGGATTACTGTATACTATATTCCTGGGGTGGCTGATAGTCATTTGATTGGAACGTTTCGAAAAATGATTGGACAAGCAATTGTATACAGATACAGGCATGTTATCAGCCCAGCAGGTCAACGCCAGACTGGGAAGGTCGGTCCTTGTTTGGAGACGTGAAGAGAGGGAGCAGGAAAGCGGGATTGAACCGGGTGGTTCATGCAGAACATGATTTAACAACAATGCAGATTTATTCGGCTGAATGGCCTGTATCACTGCTGTTTTGTGCATCTTAAGTGGTGGACTGTCCAGATACTGGTATTATTAATCCCTAATAATTATCCCTCAAAAAAATTGGTCATTTTCAATCCACGACTGTTTGAGGGGGACGTTGCTGTGCGTAATTGGCTGTCGCGTTTTGCCCCACATATATATATATAGTCGATTTACTTTACAGTACATTCCGTGAAGCGCTTTGAGACACAGTCGAGAAGACGTGAAAAACGCTCTTAACAAATGCAAGGATTATTATTATATTACCCAAGGTTTTGTTGACCTGGATTTCTCCTTTCAGGCACCTCAAATGGACAAGCCAACCACTCGTGCTCTGCGAAGAGGAAACTCATGGAGGACAAAGAGGACTATGTCTTTGACAAGCGATTGAGATGCAGCGTGCGACAGAACGAAAGCAACTGCCGATTTAGGGACATTGTGGTTAGGAAACAGGATGGTTTTACGCATATACTGCTCTCCAGCCAGACGTCCGATAATAATTCCTTAACACCAGAGGTAAGTTTCGCCCCCACTGATATACAGTCAATTCACTTTACCGTACATTCTGTGAAGCCCTTTGAGACGACTTAAAAGACTTGAAAAACTCCTTCTATTTGAAAAATCAAATAGAAGGAGATTTATTTGTAGTTAACATGGACGCATAGAAAGTCACTATAATTGCACCACGAGGACAAAGATTGCCCCAGAATTGGGTAATTTCATCAAAATAAATCGTTTTCACTGACAGCTGGCATTTCTTTTTTAAAACAATTGCTTTTTTATTCTCCGCAATATTTTGACTAAACGCATCAACCAATAGCCTTGTTAACAACCTTCCCCCTCCCCGCCCCATCTCCCAACTAGCCCCCCCGCCCACCCCAATTGTACATGCTCAGAGATAAGTTTTGGCCCCCCAAGTACACAAGTCAAGCCGCTTTACAGTACATTCTGTGAAACGCTTTGAGAAACCTCAATGACATGACAAGGCCTATGTCACATGCATAGGGACTATTATTATTATAAATAGATAAATAATGGATAAATTAACCGTGCCGGATTAAAGATGAAACAATGCTTTCGGGTGAGAGCCGGCTGACAGGAGGCAAGTTCGCAGGTTGACAGTACTGTGCAGTTTTCCTGGGACCAGATGCAAAGGAAATACTTTCTGGCCAAAGTTAAGTTAAAGCTCTCCAAATCCAGGAAGGGTGGTGGAGGGCAGGATGCTGGACTCTTTTTTAAAATTCTGTCAAGTGAGCCAATGCTAGGATTATCATGAGCGACCTCTACCCCCCTACCCCCCCCCCCCCCCCACCCCACCCCGCACCACCCCACCTCCCCGTCCCACAAACGTCTCTTGTGATCCACAGATTATGAAGGAGGTTCGGAGAGCGCTGAACAACGCCGCGGCTGACGACAGCAAGTTACTGTTACTCAGCGCGGTGGGCAGTGTGTTCTGCAGCGGCCTGGACTATTCCTACTTGATCGGCCGGTTGTCGAACGACAGGCGGAAAGAAAGCACCCGGATCGCAGATTCGATCAAGTAGGTTTTTTTTGGAGGGGTGGGGGTGGTTTGTAAGCGCAGCTCGGGTATTGGAAGCAGGCGAAGTTCGTTTGCCTCTCGTGTTTAGCAATAAGCTCTTGCGAAGGTAAATCATATCCTGTTAGGGTTTAGGCCTCCCCCCCACCCCACGTTTCCTATGGCACCTTTCACATCGGAAGGATGCCCCAAGTTCCACGAACAGTGAGGTGGTGGGGAGGGGGGGCTTTGCCTGGAAACACCGGGAAGCATTCCTCTCAATGCCAAACAGTACCGATGATGGAGATACTGATGATGAAGATATTGGCGATGAAGATATTGACGGACATGTCACTGACGAAGAGAATGGAAGAGAATGACGGCGGAGGGGCAATGCACACAGTAAGAGCGCAGAAAACGTGTACGTTTTAACAGCATGGAAAAGGCAGCGGAGGTGAATAATACGCACAGCCAAACCACGGGCTACGTGGCAGGCCGGACGGGCTCTCTCGTTCCTGGATGTCTTTCTTCTGAAGGTTCTCGCGAAATCACATCATCAACAAAGAACGGCTGATTAAAAGTGCAGATCTGTGACCATAGCAAAAAAAATTAAAAATTTGGAGCCGAGCACACACGCACAGCTGGGCTGAGCCTCGCCAGTCACTCGGGTAAAATGCTTAACGTGTATTTGGATTGCAGCCACACAAAAAAACAAACTCCAACCAAACACAGCTGCATGCAAGAGAAATTTTGTTTAAAAAAAAATTACGCTGACATATTTACGCTGAGGTTACTTCCTTCTACAGAGTACAGGCGAGAGGCAGTAGTCTGGTTAAGATTACTGTACGGAAGAACTGGGCACACTTTTATATATTTTTTCTCCTCCAAAGTCCCAGGACAGCTGCAACAATCTTTTTTTGTTTTTCACGACAATTAAGCGTGTCCGGCTTGCTGATTTGCGATCCATCAGTGATTGGAGTTCAGCGTTTCCGCCCGGGTTTTCGTCTGCGAGGACGCCGAGTCTTAAAAGTTGACACGAGGGGGGCAAAGGAAGACTGCGAGGAGGGCGTCTCGCAGTTGGTCAGGTCGTGCGGTCTTGTGGTCACGCCATGTGACTCGACTGATGCCTGCTTATCTCCTCCTTCCGTATGGGTTTGGGTAACAGTGCGACCAGCCTCTTTTCCTGGAAAGCCTATGTTATTGAGTCGTTCGGTAGGCTTTGGTCCAGAACACTGGCCAACCATCACCCAGATAAAATTGGTCACCGACTTACTCCATTTGTGTTTGGGGTGGGGATGGGGTGTCATTTCTGTGCGCAAACTGGCTGCTGCGTTTCGCTCACCCACAAATATACAGTCAGTTCACTTTACAGTATATCCTGTGAAGCGCTTTGAGGCGTCGATAAGATGCGAAAGTGCTATATCAAATGCAAGGATTATCATTATTTACTATTATATGACAAGGCACTACATCAAATGCAACAGTTAATGTTGTTATTAATCTTATCGACAGTCCCAAAGCGCTTCACAGAATATACTGTAAAGTGAATTGACTGTATGTATTTGTGGGCGAGTATTAACGGGGTGGTGGGGACGGGTCTTGTTTTACAGGGACTTTGTGAATGCGTTCATTCAGTTTAAGAAACCCATTGTGGTGGCCGTCAATGGGCCAGCCTTGGGGCTCGGTGCCTCTATTCTGCCCCTCTGTGACATCGTGTGGGCGAGCGAGAAAGCCTGGTTCCAAACCCCGTACGCAACCATCAGGCTCACGCCAGCCGGCTGTTCGTCCTACACCTTCCCGCAGATAATGGGAGTGGCGTTGGTAAGCCTGTACCCGTGTGAGTGTGCGTTTGTGTGTGTGTTTGTGTTTTGTTTTGTCACAGCTTTAACCGCTGCGTTTCAATGCGCCGTTGCCAACCAAGTGAGTGGACAGGCCCAACCCGGCAAATTAAACCCTCAGTCGCTGTCGGGTAATCGTCCCGCGCAATCTCCCAGCCACCTCCACGGTGTGGGTACTGTGTACAGCGACCACAACTTGGATTTAAATAGCGCCCTCCACGCCGAACGCCGGCGTCTCAGAGTCGCTTCGAACCAGGAACTCGCTGTTTTACTGAAGCGAGAAGGGACGAGAGAGAGAGAGACAGAGACCAAGAGAGAGTCCGTCTAGAAGAAGACCGGCAAAGTATTGGCCTAGAGAACAGCGTCCCAGGCATTTATTATAAAAAGCACATCAACAACAACAACAAAATTACACTTGTGTAGCGCCTTTCACGTCAGGAGGACATCCCAAGGCCCCGGACAGTTACAGTTGCTTCAGAGCTGAGGACACGGGGTGGAGGGGGGTGAGTGGGGAGTTGCCGATGGGTCTATCGAAGAGGAGAGTCTTGAGGAGAGACTTGACTTGAAGGAGGCAATGGAGTGGGGTGGGGCGAGACGGAGGGACTGCGGGGAAAAAAACGTGAGTGGAAAGCCAGAGGAACTTGGCACCAGTAGTAGATAGACAAGGGAGGTGCTGATTGGCTTTCTCAAGTGCTGTAAAGCCTACAGTCCTAAGCTGCACTCTGGTTTTGTTTCTCCTCGCAACCCCCCAACTCCCACCTGCCCATCTTACAGGCAAACGAGATGCTCTTTTGCGGGCGCAAGTTGACAGCGCAGGAGGCGTGCAGCAGAGGGCTGGTATCTCAGGTCTTCTGGCCGACCACATTCAACCAAGAAGTCATGTTGCGGGTGAAGGAGATGGCGATGTGCAGTGCTATGGCAAGTGAACTTCCCCTTTACCCCGTACCCCCCCTCTCTTCCTCCCCACCACCCCCCTACCCAACCTTGGGAGTTACAGTTTGCAAAACCCAGGGTCTCAACCGTCAGTTTTAATTGTCGGCGGAGCGGAGTGAAGTGGAATCAGGAAACGAGAGAGAACCTCAGTAGATCTGGATCCCTTGTTCTCCAATAAAAAAAAGCCAGAAGGTCCGACGATTGAAGTCTTTTAAGTCTTCTCCTGGCCAAGCTGCGGTTAAGAAGGCCAATTGGTTTATGGGTCAACACACGCACAACATGATAGCTTTTGGTGTCTGTGTGTGTTTTTGGGGTGGGGGGAGAGGAATAGGGGGCCTGGGGGATTGCCGGTGAAAATGCTTAATATTCTAGATGTTGTGAAGTTAAGTGATCCACAGTACTTAACCCTCACACAGGGCCCGTTCTTAGCCATTAGGAGGTCCAACCTTTCAACGACCACCACCACCACAACTATACAATAACAACTTGAATTTCCACAGCCCCCCCACCACCTTTCAGTGTCTCGGAGCGTTTGAACACTTTCGAGTAACTGCTGCTGGGTTTTTTTTTACGGCAACACCCCCCCTTTTGTTTGGCCGTCCAACGAAATACTCCACTCACCTGATTGAACATTTCTTTGATTTGCATTGCAAATTACGAAACATTCGATCGCGAGGTGGTGGGCTTGGGTGGAGAGGGGATTTGGGTGGTGGGGGGGGGGGGGTTTGTGGGGGGGTGTGGGGAGACAGAGAGAGAGAGAGAGAGAGAGAAAAAGAAACAACATATAAAACAGACTCAACTAAGAGTCAAGACTGGTGGGAATGAATGAATGAATGACAATTCAATGTGGCCACTTTCGAGGCCCGAGAGCCAAAGGGTTGGAGTTCGTGAAGATTGAGTGCGATGTTAAAATGCTGCTGTGAAATTCTCTCTCCCTCCCCCCCCACCCCCCCAACCCCCCTCCTCCTTTCCTCAAGGCGCTGACTCACGCTGGCGATGGTTCAACGGTCGGTGACAGCCCACCAGTGCCTCACTCAAGCGGCCCCTTTCATTGTGTGAGTGTTGCGTACGGGATTTTTGAACATTGGGGCAACACAGCCTGTGATGCTACCTTCATCTCGTAGACTTTCACTCGCTCACTCGCTCGCTCGCTCCCTCTTTAGCTTCCTCACTTTGCTTGCTCGCTCACTCACTCACTCTCTCACTCTTTCGCTCACTCACTCTTTCGCTCGCTCTCTCACTCACTATCTCACTACCTTCCTTTCTTTCTCCTCTCCCTTTTTTCTTTCTCTGTTTTTCCCTCCTCACTCCCCACTTTCAGTCCAGTCCAGCCCAACCCAAACTCTTTCCTTCTCTCTTTTGCTCTTTGTTTCTTCTCTCTCTCTACATCTTTCACTTTCCTAGCCACTCGTTGCCCCCCCACCCCCCACCTCCCCATGACCAAGGCCTATCAGCCAACGCTTCTTGGCACATCTCTTTACCCCACTTAGCCCAGCAGTGGGCCAGCTATTGTATTATTACTGCCATGTTGGCAGCAATAACTTGGCATTGGATCGTGAGCCAGCTTTGCGTTCGATGACTCAGCCTCACATCAGTTAGCATGAGACACTCCAGAATGAGAAGGGGGGGTCGGTCATTCAACCTAATCAGATACAATTCTACCACATAGACCAGTTCAAACAAAACACATTAGCAAAACACCTCTCCTGTTCATATCTCCTGGGGGAGGTGGGGAGAGGTTCTGAACTAGACACTTGCTCTCACTCCCTTAATCCCCCCCCCACCCCCGCCTCCAAAAAAGGTAAGTTTGCTTCAAACAATCATCACACTACCTTGGCCTCTTGGAGAAGGAACTCGACTGGTCTTAAAACGAACCTCTGAATAGAACTGAACGCAGTGAATGACTGATGTTTGCTTGTCTGCAGTGTTTTCCAATGTGGGTTGTTCTGCAACTTTATATAGCTTTATAATTGTGTGTATATATATACATATGTGTTTTTTTAAACAGCCTTGGCTTTATCTTCGACCGTGCCTTCTGCTGCCTTCCTAACTCCCCCCTCTCTTACTCCCCACCCACGCCCCACTCCCCCTACCCTTCTCTCTCCCCCCCCTCCCACTCAGGTCCCAACCTAGCTGTTCAGCGCCTTGGGACGTCCTCCCGACGTGAAAGGTGCTCTATAAATGTAATTTTGTTGTTGGTGTTGCGTCTTGTTCAATCTCTTTTGTCTATCTATCCGCTCTTTTTTTGTGTTTTGCAGGTGCTGGAAGAATCCAAGTGCCTAGTCCGCAGCTTTCTGAAATCCACCCTGGAGCAGGTGAACGAGCGCGAGTGTCAGATGCTCAAACAGTTGTGGAGTTCCTCCAAGGGACTGGATTCTCTGTTCAGCTACTTGCAGGAAAAGATCTACGAGGTGTGAAGCTGCCGGGACACCCACCTGTCCGGCGTCCACGGATGGAGCCAAAGTGAGAGCCTGGGACAGATCCGAGGAGGCCAGAAGAAGAGGCTACAAAGTGTTGCTACGAAACCCGGGGCCGAAACGCGTCTCGATCGCTCGGAGTTGTAACTCTGAGCGGGAACCTGTTGAATGCGACTGAAACGTGTGCATGCTGGCCAACCTACCCCCCCCCCCCCCCCCTCCCGCCCCCTTCTGCCCATTACGTCTCGAGCGTTTATGCCACCGTTAACCCGCGCTGTGTTTAGCGGTTGAGTTTATTTCCTCGGTTCAAACCCCCCGACCGAGCGACGTACGTTAAGTTTTTTTTTTCTGTGTCCGGTTCTTTAATTCTTCTTTTCCGCAGAAACGCTTAGCCCCTTGTGTGCAAGCGCGCGCACGCACGATAGTCCGCGTTGTATTGTGGATACGAGTTTCCTTAAACCCTCTGCAGTGCAAACCAGGAACAGTTCGCTCTCTCTCACTCTCTCTCGCTCAAGGTTGTACGTTAGAATTCAATTGTTTATCCGCAAAACGTGATGAGTGAAGAATAACGGATAAGATTTTTCTTTGTGCAGGAAGATTTTACCGAGACGTATATGTTTGTACAGCAGTCACTCACTTGGACTTGTCGTCAGAAGTTCGCAAATCCTAATTCCACCCCACCCATCCGCCCCTCAAAAAAAAAGCTTAAAACTTTGCTAAGCTTGTTTGGTAACTTTTTTTTCAAAAAAAGAAGAAAAAAAATCTACGTGTAGTTAAAAAAAAACTTTTTTTTTCAGAGTTCTTAACTCTTTCAATACAGAATGATCTTGTATCAACTGGTTTTATTTTCTTTCACTTGTGTGAACAACAACAGCAGCAACAACAAAAACAAAATGAAACTTGCATAGCGCCTTTCACGTCAGGAGGACGTCCCACAATATGACTGATCGGTGACGGTTTTCGTTGTCTCTCTCTCTCGACACCCTGTTGTGTGTTTTTTGTTCTGTGCGTGTGTGGGTGGGGGGGGGAGAGCGGGTGGGGGTGTGTGGGGGAACATTTACATTCTGTTTAAAATGATTCATTCCATCGAATCAAGCGCTCTGGGGCGCTCTCCTGCCTGCAGCTGTTGTGGAAATAACTCGAGAGGCGCGGGAGTGGTTGACAGTGCGTCTCGTTGCCGTTGTGTAACTCCCAGAACGAGTCCCGTCGAACGTACGATCGAGGCGTGACGTTACCTCTCATCACAAGTGTCCTGGAGTCGAGCCCCCAAAAAATGCAACACAGCAGAAGGAATCATTTGCTTGCGAGCGGCTGAATTATTTTTCGTTTTACGCTGCTCTACAAGTCTCAAACAACTTGCTGTGTCGTTGACTAGCCGCGTCGGGCGTCCCATTCGAGCTCCAGAGGATTTGCAATTCCAGAATCCCAAGTCTTCACTAAAATACCTAAATCGCTTTCTTATCATTATTATCGCAAGAAAATGCACTAATTAGGCATGGTCTAAACTGCTACTGAATGAATGAACGAACGAGCGAATGAACGAACGAACGAACACGAGGGAGTGAAGTTTATTTCGACGAGACTTCAGGGTTGTTTTTGAAACGTGACTGAATCGAAAAGGATCGGCTGAGGACTTGCCAAGATTAGATTAGAATAGCTGTTGTGGGAGGTTGTGGGGTGGGGGGGAACTTCTCTCTCTACGCGCGTCTGAGAAATTGTATAAAAGCAGTATTGATGATGATAAACTGGAAGCCATAATAGAGGGCCAGACACTAGAGTGAGTTCTGTTTAAAATGCTGTCTTTTTTTTAAATTAAAAAAAGTTTTTTTTCAATGTTTTGCTAAGAAAAAATACCAACATCCCTGTCATTTGGTGCAACGTATTCTGAAAGGGACTTGTGTTTTGCATCTGTTTTGTTGGGGTGCAGAGAAGGGGAGGGTGTGTTGGGTGGGGGGGTGGGGAGGAGACAGACGTACGGTTAAGGTGTCAGTGGTTTTGATGGAGTTGTTGCTGGAGCTGTGCAGAGACAACTCTAAATGAGAGGATGTGTTAAATCTGGAAGATTACAGTACTGTATATAATATATATATATACTTTTTTTTTTCAGGATTGGTAAATGGGGGGGAAAAAAACTTTATTTTCTACTTCATTCACTATCCCAAGAGATAGATCTTTCTCTCCGAGCTTATCCCGCCCGCCAGTCTTTTTGCCCCCCTGCTCGCAAATAGATGTTTTAGGTGTCAACCCTAGCTTCACTGCCTGTCTAAATCTCATTGCTGTGTGCCAATATCATTTGGGATGTCCAATGAAATACTGCTGATCCTCTCCCCATGCCCTCCCTCCCTCCCTCCCTCCCTCCCTCTCCTCTCCTCTCCTCTTTTTCTCGTTCAGACTCGTACTGTGTTCTAAACCGTAACACGCTATTTAAAGGACTTGTCGCGGTGTGTTTCTGTTTAAGGTAACAAAGCATTTTTTTCTATATATGTGCTTCAATTTCAACGTGTGACCTCTGCCCGTTAGAAAGATTTAAAGTTTCTGATCTGTCAATCGATGCTCTTGGACGCGAAGAGAATGTGGAGTAGAAGGTTGGTGGTGGAGGGGGGAGAAGGGAGAGAGGGAGGATGAGGGAATGGTTCATTTTGGAGGTTTCGTCTGTTGAGACCCATTTTGTCTTAAAATGTGCCAGATTCGTGCAGAAATTCTTCATTTTATCATAGAAGTGTTTTTTGAAATTTCCTTTCCGAAGTCGGAAAATCTATAGGGAAGGATTTGAGAATTTCTCCACAGCTCTGCGACAAGTTAAATTGTGTAGATCTGTGAATAACAACGACAACAATAACAAAATGACATTTGTACAGCGCCTTTCACGTCAGGAGGACGTGCCAAGGCGCTGGACAGTCACTACTTCAGACCTGAGCTGAGGACTGGGTGGAGGGGAGGGGAGGGAAGGGTGGGGGAGTTAGGAGTTTCCGATGGGTCCATCGAAGAGGAGTGTCTTGAGGCGAGACTTCAAGGAGGCCAGGGACTGCGGGGTGGAGTTCCACAGGTTGGGAGACAGAGTGGCTAAATGCCATAGCCTGTTGAGTGGAGGGAGGGGGCGGGCAGGTTGGTAAGGGGATAGGAGGTCATGGATGTAGGGTGGGGGCGAGGTTGTGGAGGGCTTTAAAATGCAAGGACCAGGATCTCCAATTGGATCGAACAGTCGGTGGAATTTTGTGGTCTCGGACTCTGTTTATACCCTCTTTCCAGGGGCAGGAAATCCATTTGGAAGCACTTGAGACTGAACCATTGAAGTGTATTTATCCCACAGCGGGGCCCAATGGGGTTTTAAGAGAATTTTTTTTCTTTTACAAGTTAACGGGGGTTGTGTTTACTTAAAATTGTTAGCGATCTGTTTGGTGTGGGGCACCCGTTTTCTTACTCCGAGCTATATTATCTACGTTCCGTAAACCGCCAGGTTACTCTGATCGGTGTGATTTTCGAGCGGGAAAAAAAAAAGAAAAAAAAGACTTGTGTTCGACCCAAGAGGTACACAAAGCCCAAACGTGTAATCCTTTTGTTTGTTTTTAATGTAAATTACCTTTCACAAGTTGGTGTACGCACAGTTTTTCTGGGTGCCTTAGAAGTTGTATTTTTCATGTGTGTTGATATATTTATACATTGTGGAAAAAAAAGCTGCTCCCAATAAAATTATACGAAATCTGTTGGCGGTGGTTCGAAATGGTGTTGTTAAGTCCTGGCAGGTCGAGGCCAGAGCGATTTCCACCCCCCACAACCCCTCCCTCCCACCCCAGCATCTTGTTGTATCACATGCCCAAACCTCCAGTCATTTAAACAAAAAGTGTGTGGCTACAGCAACAACAACAACGGAATTTGTACAGTATAAACAGAAGTCTTTGGGAGCGCTCAGCAGGTCAGGCAGCATCTATGGAGAAGGGAAAAAGTGAGTCAAGGTTTCGGGTCCACGACCCCCTCGTCAGAATACCTGTCGAGAGTTTGTCAAGAGTTTCTGACGAGGGGTCGTGGACCCGAAACACGAACTTGACTTTTTCTCTCTCCATAGATGCTGCCTGACCTGCTGAGTGTTCCCAGCCACTAACTTTTCAATTTTTTTCTCTCAGATTTCCAGCGTCTCCAGGTTTACATTTGTTTTGCGTCGAGAGGACCTCCCAAAACTAGATGTGAGCCGATGTAATAATGTTACAGTAATAATAATAATAATACTAATAATAACATCTTCTCCATCTTGACTTGATGTTGTCGGGGGGGAGACGTTGGTACTTGCCAACCAGGGCTTCTCGTTGCTCTCTTCCGTGGCAAACGCCAGCCTTTCCGCAGCCTGTGAGATCGTGCATCGTTTATTCAGGATAATCCTCGCGCTCCAACCCATCAACACATGGAGGGAGTTGAATCGAGGTCGCGAGTCATCCCTTGAGATCCAGCAGCCGTCTCCACGCTCTTACAACGGCACACAGCTGGGATACACGCTCCAGATTGCAGTCTCGAATCATTCGCACTGTTATCAATCTTGCCCTTTGTAAAAGATCCTCTACTACATCCAATATACAGGACGGTAATGCACCAGTGATGTGGATTTGGTGATAACGCGCAGGGGTGAAACCTTAGGCACGTTTCCTGACTCCACACGCCTCTGTTTACCCAGCGGTAAGTAGGAACCCGCTTGTTTAAAGACGATTGGCGGATCGCTTTCCAGGGGCAAAAAGTAATTCCTCAAAACAAAAATGTGGTCACTCGATCCCTGACTTGTTTGTGGGACTCTGCCGTGCGCAATTGGCTGTCTCCACAGCTCGCTTGCCTCACAGGAGAACAACAGTCACGATGATAATAATCCTCGCGTTCGATACGGCGGCTTTTCACATCTGATCGACGTCTCAAAGCCCTTCACGGAATGTGCTGTCGGGTGAACTGACTGTATATTTGTGGGCGGAGGGATCCACAGTGGCTGCACTCTTACGGCAAAATCCCGACATAAAAGCCGCTCTTATCAAACGTAAGAATTATTATTACATTATTATTATTATTATCTCTTTATCCGTTGGACCCTCCCTCAGTGGAAATATAAAGGCAGCAAAATGTCTTTGGGAGCCGGGAGAGGATCGGAGTTGATGGGGCGGGGTGGGGAAGGGGGAGAGACACCAATAAACCCACGTGCTATTTGGTTAAGAGTGTTGCATGCAATTCCTTGTTGGTTGCCTTTTAAATCTCCCGTTCTGTAGCATGGGATTGGGTCAGGACACAGGCGCCAGTGTGTTCCAGTGAATAGAGCGATTGTCTGCAGTTTGCTCGGGTGGGGGTAGAACTCACAGTTTCAGTCGGAGAGAGTGACACCCGTCTACAAGACACCTTTGTTTCCCCCCCACCCCCCCTCCCTCCCCGAGTCCTGCGAGAGCCAGGCTGGCCAGCCATTGGGTAAACAATAACAACTTGCATTTATAGTTGTATTTGATTCAACGGCAATTTGAAAATCCGCTGCATTGTTGAACCGACGGCACATTATTCCACCGAAGCTCAGTGGTTAGAGCGCTCGCCTTGAAGCAAGCGAGAGAGAGACCTGGGTTCGTTTCCAGGCAGTTGCGAAACCTTGGGCGAGTTTCCTTACTCCGCACGCCTGGTAATAATCCCTGGAAAGAAAACAATGATAAATTGAATCCACGACTGTTTGTGGGGGGAACGCTGCTGTGCGCAATTGGCTGCCGCGTTTTGCCCATAAATATACGGACAGTTCGCTTTACAGTGTATCCTGTGAAGCGCTATATCGAATGCACGGATTATTATTATATAGCGGCTTTCGTGCGAGGCAGTGTCTCGGGGTACTTGAGCGTGACTCACGGGGCCTGATGCTGAGCCAGGGAGTGGGAGGTGATCGCAGGCTGAGTGATAGCAAGCCCACATCAAGCCTGATTAAAGGTCTGAGATGACCTGAGACTTTGGCGCTGGGAAGCTGACGCAGGGCGTGGATTGAATAAAACTAGTCACTACACTTTACAGGGAGATCCCGCGAAGCACTTTTGGGACGTCCTCACGACGCGGAAAGCGCTGTGTCGAACGCACCGATTATTCGCGACCGCTTATTTAGAATAGCCGTAAATTAGTCTTTAGAAGCGCGTCGTAGGATTTCCTGCGAAGTCTGGTGAAATCTGTCGGCGAAACTCAATTTTGTCAGCCTTCCAGCGCATTAGCAACCTCCCACAAACAGCCATGATGTGAGTGAGTGATTTTCCCCAGCACTGTAATGTACTGTGCAAGCCTCATGTAAGTGTTTGATAAACCCATCATTTCACAGCCCATCCCAGCCATTGTCCTCATCGAGCGAGAACCGTCCTAGCTCTATGGCCCTCTTCTCTTTTCTGCCCTCAGCCCTCCCCTCCCCTTGCCCTCAGCCCTCCCCTCCCCTTGCCCTCAGCCCTCCCCTCCCCTTGCCCCCACCCCTCTACTGCTTCGTAATAGTATTATTTGGAATCTCTATTTACCCCTAATGCCCACTAAAAATAGCCGGACAGCTCATCCACAACACGCTGAGAGAGAGAGGCTATTTTTGGAAGATATCTGCTGTAGTTTCGAAAATATTTTTCTCACACACGCAAATGTAGCAACGGGGAGTGAGTGATAAATAAACTGGTTAATGTGTGTTGATGAAATCGCTATAATTACCCTCTAATCCGCAACCCCCCCCCCCCCCACCCCGCCACATTCCCCCCCCCCCCCAATCCCTGGATGGACATGTTTTGAGACCTCGTCAGGATTGTGAGGGGAGGTTTCAGTCTTTTTAGTGCTCACTCATACTCCCCAGTTGACCTCAATTAAAATTGCCGTATAATAATCTTTGCATTTGATATAGCGGCTTTCCGCGACTCCTAGCGTCCTCGTTTATCCAGGAAAAACAGATTTTACAGAGAAGAAGGAGGGGTGGGGAAAAAAGCCCCCCCCTCCCCTCGTTCGCTCTGCATTTGGGAACTCTGGGACCGTTGATATAAAAAGGGGAGGAAAAATGAAACGCCATTTGTGGTCTGCCTGGAATCAGAGCCTTGGGACGTCCTCCTGATGTGGAAGGCACTCTGTAAATATTATGTTGTTTTGTTGTTGATCAGAACTTGTGGCGACCCCTCCAATATAGGCTACATTGGTAGAGTCCAGGAACACCCCCCCACCACCCCCAACGCCTTACAATAGTTGTGCCTGGAGACTATTTACAGGCCCATTGGGAGTCCTGTAACTCAGTGGTTAGAGCATTTGCCTTGCAAGTGGGTTCGATTCCCGGCCCGGGCAAAACCTTCCTTACTCCGCAAGTTTCCTTATTCCATACGTTTCCTTACCCTACACGCCTGATGATAATCCTTCAAGGAAACAAACAATAATAAATCCGTCACTTCAATCCATAATTGTTTGTGGGACACTGGTGTACGCAATTGGCTGCCGCGATTTGCCTACAAATATACAGTCAATTTACTTTATTTTGTGAAGCGCTTTGAACACAAATACATAAGAAATAGGAGCAGGAGGAGGTCATTCAGCCCCTTGAGTCTGCTCCGCCATTTAATAGGATCATGGCTGATCTTCCAACCTAATTCCATTTACCCGTCCTATCCCCATGTCCTTTAATCCCTCTATCCATCAGAAATCTATCAATCTTGAATATGTTCAAGGACTGAGCATCCACAACCATCTGGGGAGGAGAATTCCATAAGTTGACGACTCTCTGATTGAAGAAATGTTTCTTCAACTCTGCTCGAAAAGGCTGACCCTCAATCTTGAGACTGTGACCCCCCTAGTTATAGTTTCTCCAACCAGGGGAAACAGTCTCCCACTACCTACTCTGTCGTGCTCCTTAAGAATCTTATAGGTTTCTATAAAATCACCTCTAATTATTCTAGAGAATTATATTCTAGAGAATATAAGCCTAGTTTACTCAACCTCTATTTGTAGGTCAACCTCCTCATCCCAGGAACCAACCTTGTGAATCTACGCTGCGCCCACTCTAAGGCGAGTGTGTCTTTAAATAAGGAGATCAAAACTGCTCACAATATTCTAGGTGCGGTCTCATCAAGGCCCTATTAATTGAGCCCAAGGCTCTAATTGAAGGTAGTAAATGAGAAGGGATTAGAGGGGAATAGTTATTGGAAAGATATTGAGTATCAGCCCAGACTTGAGCTCAAAGTCCTGACATTGGAGGTGGGGGCTGGGGGACTTGGAGTGGAGTTAGGCCCATGTTAAGTCAGATTTTAGCTGAGAAATTACAATCGCTGGGCAAACGGGAACAAAATCCTTTAAAACGTATTATTTTTGTATTGCTAATATTTCACAGAAATTGCTTGAGTGGTGTGAGTGTGTGTGTGGTGGTGGCAGACAAGTGGGGGGTGGGGGGGGGGAGGGAGGGGTGAGCAGAAAGGGGCATTAATCGACTCATCACTCACCAAACCAATGCAATGCGAGGCTGATAGGATGCTGAGCTATATAATAATAATCCTTCCATTTGATAAAGTGCTTTTCACATCCCCTAGATGTCTCAAAGCGCTTCACAGAAAATACTGTAAAGTGAACTGACTGTATATTTGTGGGCGACACGAGGCAGCCAGTTGCCCACAAACAGTCGTGGATTGAAATGACCAATTTTATTATTGTGGGTTTTTTTTGGGGTGGGGGGGACAGATTATTATGAGGCGTGTGGAGTAAGGAAACTTTCCCAAGGTTTCACCCTGATCTGCCCTGATTCAAACACAGGTGTCACGCTTGTAAGGCGAGTGCTCTAACCACTGGAGCTGTAGCTCTCCACAATTTGGCATACCGTATTGCTAAATAAGTTGAGTTCAGATCATGCTGAAGCTATACTGTGTTCTAGTCAGGCTGCGCCTTCAGTCCTGTACACCCAGCTCTGGGAGGATTGAGATCAAATGGGCTGCCTTCACGTGTCATTTTGTGACTGTTGTTGATTGACGTGTCATTGATATTTACTCTCATAACCAGTCTCTCCGTTTAGATGAATGACAACACGAACCTATATTAGGGGTCAAGCTTCACCATTGACAAAAAGTTATTGGTTCCCCAGAATAGTGCAACCCAGTATCTGAAGGCACTTTTACTGTTACCTTGCCTCGCAGTGATGCCAGACCAGAGGAGCGAGAAGCGTGAGATATTTAATGTTTGTAGACAGTACCAAGGTCTATCGTGATTAATTCTTACTGAGCGGGAACCTGCAGCACCAACCAGCCCCGACAGGTGTCACTGTTGGTATATGCTCAGCTTCAAGTTTGCAAATCATTGCTGCTGCCTATCATTGCATTATATCCCAGTACAATAAGAACATAATAATACAGTAATAATAACCCTTGCATTTGATATATCGCTTTTCACATCTTCTAGATGCCTCAAGAGCGCATCACAGAATATACTGTGAAGTGAATTGACTGTGTGTTTGTGGGCGAAACGCGGCAGCCAATTGCGCACAGCAGCGTCCTCCACACAAACAGTCGTGGATTGAAATGACCAATTTTATTATTGTTTTTTTTTTTTTAGGGATTATTATCAGGCGTGCAGAGCAAGGAAACTTGCCCACGGTTTCGCCCTGACCTGGAATCGAACACAGGTCTCTCGCCTGCGAGGCGAGCACTCTAAACCACCAAGCTACAGGTCTCCCCATGCAGTTTAACAAGTGAGTCTCACACAAATTACCTTGATCTCTTATTTTGCCGAGTTCACTTTGGTCTTGCGCTGTTGGGAGCTTGGCTAAAAGGCACGTGGTGAAAAGGAAGAGGACAATAATAATGATACTAATACTTGCACTTGATATAGAGCTTTTCACGTCTTCTAAACATCTCAAAGCGCTTCACAGAATCTATACCATAAAGTGAATTGACTGAATTTGTTGGCAAAACACAGCAAAGGGCAAGAATTAATTCTTTGGCACCCTCTGGTGGCTAACATCTAGAGACTACTATAGCAGATAATAATATAATAATAATAACCCTTGCATTTGATAAAGCAGTTTTCACATCTTATCGACATCTCAAAGCGCTTCACAGAATATACTGTAGAGTGAATTGACTGTATAAATTTGTGGGTGGAACGCAGCAGCCAGTTGCGTACAGCGGTGTCCCACAAACAGTCGTGGATTGAAATGACCAATTCAAAAAAAAATTTGAGGGATTATTAGCCGTGCGGAGTAAGGAAACTTGCCCAACGTCTCGCCCTGAGCTGCCTGGATTCGAACACGGGTCTCACGCTTGTAAGGCGAGTGCTCGAAAGACTGAGCTACAGGACTCCAGATGCCTTTATATTCCAGTATGGAGATGGAAGGAGACTGCAGTGTCTAACACTAATTGCGCCTGAGTCAAAGTTGAAGCTCTAAACAGTACATTGAAACTTTGAACTCACATACATGGTCAATTCGAATGGGGGAAACCACCTTCTCTCTGAATAGTGCTGAGACCATTAATGTTCACCTGAACATCTAGTATCAAGGCTAGATTGTCATCTTAAAAGTCTCAAGGTCCTTCCTTTCCCCGACCACCCGCCTCCTCTCACCTCGCCCCACTCTCCACGAAGTGAAAACACCAAACCGTTATGCTTAAATAAGTCTTTAATATTTCAAAGAGAAACAGTGTCATTTTCTAGCAATTCCACGTTTTATCAACAATAACTTGGATTTATAACAACAACTTGGATTTATATAGCGCCCTCCATGCCAGACGGTGTCTCAGTCTATGAGGAAACCCCTGAAATCTCTAGACCTGGAGACTTAACGCTGTTTGCAAGATCGGCCCAGCCTTTGTGTGTATTTGTGTGTGTGGGATAGTGTTGGTGGACCACTGAAAGGGGCAGGAGTTGTATTCCCATCTGCTTCTCTCATTTCGATGCCTCGATCAGTCTTCTTCTCATCCGCTCTGCGTGTGCTTTGTTTTTATCTCTGTTGGCTTGGTACTGTTGAGGAAGGAGTAACGAAAAAAAAAACATTGGAGAAAAGAATAATAATTAGCGCTTTTCTTTTTAAATTTGCTTTTAATTATTCCCTCCACATAGGCAATGTCGCAAAGCGATTTACAGAGGCTGAGTTGGGAGATGAGCAAAGGGAGTCATTCAAGGTGGGGTGTGTGGGGGGGGGGCAGGGAACTGGATGAGCGCCTAAGTATAATAATAATAATCCTTGCATTTGATAGAGCGCTTTCGAAATAGGGATTTTCACATTTTATCAATGCCTCAAAGTGCTTCACTAATTTACTGTGAAATGAATAGACGGGTAAAACGCGGCAGCCAATTACGCACAGCGGTATCCCACAAACAGTTGTGGATTGAAATTACCAATTATTTTTTCATATATACCGATCATTATTATTATTATAATCAGCTGCGATTATTGTCCTTGGCTCTTGGCTGCAAGATCCAAGAGGAACAACTTGACAATTCATTGGGTTTTTTTCCCTAAAGTCGCTTCTCGCCTCATTAAAGCAGAACAAAACACACGCCTCACCTCCTTTTTTAGACACCGCCTCATTTCTCGATCAAAGTCGTTGCAGGTCCCAAAAAACTTCAGGAAGTTGTGCTGTTGAGATAAAAGTAGCTCGTCTTACCAATGGAGCGGAGTTTTAGTCAACGACAACAACTTTGATTCATATAGCGCCCTCCACGATTTGTACAGCTCCCTCCGTGGCCTTTTAGGTAACCAGCTCACGAGGTTCACTCGATTTCCAAACCTATTTCTGGGTGCTTTAGCACCTTGAGACATCCTTCGTGTCTTTCACTATTTGCTGTTGTCCTGGCCTGATATTCATACAAACACACACACACACACACACTTATAGCCGGAGAAAGCAACTAGTAGCAAGAGATTGGGCCCTTACCGCCCCCACTCCTCCACCAACAGCCTACTCTAGGTGCTGAACCAGTCCTTGACAAATTGGCATAGAATTCGCTTGACTGCCTTCGTCTCTGATGGGGGTTTGAGAGGCTATAATTAGTATAACCCTTACCCACTTTGTATGGTTTGATTTACAGACTAGTCATTGAGGAAGGGTGGAAAGGAGCTGGCATGAATTAAGCATGTAGATAATAATAATACTAATTATTACTCTTATAATAATCCTTGCATTTAACACCGCACCTTATCCGAATATGAGACTCCTCAAAGCTTGATCAGCAAGGACGATGCTTTGAGAAGCCAGACGTTGTAAAGTGCTAAACTTTTGCGCTGAATCAGTGCAGCTCCATTGGGTACAGTACTCACGTCACTGTGGCACTGTTTGAGGCGGCTGATCAAGATGTTGCACTCCTCTGTGTGCAGGTGCGGAGACAGGTCTGGATGCATCTCGCCTGGAGGGCTCTGTGGTTTCCGCAGTCGCTAAAGCCTCGGAGGTAACCGAGTGCCGACTGAGCTGTCAACAGAATGTTTACACACGCTCACTGGGCACTGTCAACCAGCCTGCCGCCCCACACCCACACCCCCCCCCCCCCCCCCACCCCAACAATAGCAAATTACTCATTCCCACAGGCACACAAAGAACTAGTACTGTAGTTAGCTAGCATTTCGAGGAGGAATCCTTTCCCAACTCTAATGTGCACCGACTCGCTGAGCACTGTAACATAGGTCCATTGGCAGTAATCGTTTCCCACTGAACCACCTCAATCCTACACAAGAACATCAACCGAAGACGGTTACTTCTCCCACAGGGAAGCAAACTAACATCCAGCAGCCCTGTCGCCTGAAGTTTGGGAGAAAACTGTGTTCCAGTTGTCTGGGTTGAAAGTAAATGTTACAGTCATTCAATTGTTTTATTAGCAATCCTTCCATTTGATCTTTTGCCTCATCACATCGTTGAGATGCCTCAAACTGTGCATGGAAGTTATAATAATCCTAGCATTCGATATAGCAACATAATAATTTTTTTTAAATGATAATAAGCAACATTATTATTGTCACATCTTTAAGACGTCTCAAAGCTCTCATGGAATAGACCACTAATAAATAATCAACCTTGCATTTGATACAGCGCTTTTCACGCCTACTAGATGTCACAAAACACGTCACAGAAAATACTGTGAAGTGAATTGACTGCATATTTGTGGGAGACACACGGCAGCCAATTGCACACACAGCAGCGTCCCACACAAACAGTCGTGGTTTGAAATGACCGATTTTATTATTGAGGTTTTTTGGGGGACAGACCATTATGAGGCGTGTTGGAGTGAGGAAACTTTCCCAAGGTTATGCCCTGACCTGCCTGGATTCGAACACAGGTCCCTCTACTTGTAAGGCGAGAGCTCTCTAACCACTGAGCTGCGGGAGTACAGTCCAGTGAATTGTATATTTTGTAGGCAAAGTTAGGACTGGGCTTGTCTGTGACGTATTAGCGGATGTGGATACGCACCCCAACAAACGAGTATCAGTGCCTCCACAAAAGGAGGCACTGATAAATCGGTCATTTTCGATGCACGCTGCCGTGCGCAATCGACTGCCGCGTTTCGCCCACAAAATGTACAGTGAATTCACTTTGCAGTGCATTTCTGCGAAGCGCTTTGAGACGTCTAGGAGCCATGACAAGAAGGCGCTAAATCAAGCGCAAAGATTATTATTATCATATAGTCTCTTACATAAAGTCAGTGTTATTGATTGAATGATGTCTCTGATGATTTAGCCCATGTTGTTGTTGTATTAAGTTGACCAACAGATACAATGTAGCTCACTCACCCTCTCTAGACCTTGTAACGCATTCACACTCAGGATGTAACGCTCTGGGGATTGACAGCGAGGCCGGCCAATCACGAGCCGCCCGCTTACTTGAGTCCCACCAATAAGAAGAGGCGGAGAGTGAGGGGACGGAATTAACCAATCGCAGCGGTTGGGAGGGGCGTGGAGAGGGCGGGGCTGCCTGGCGCCGGAGGATCACGTAATCGATGGTCGCCGCGTTTAAAGGGCCACCCACACCAGATAATCAAATCAATCAATTGATTGATAGAGGAAACAATCTGTCAGAAATGTCTCCACACGAAGATATACCATGTTCATCAACTATCTTATTACTTGTGTGTGTGTGTGTGTCTGTGATGTGAGATTTGTCGTGTCTCTTCTTGGTGTCAAACAGTGTCAAGAGGCTCCACTTGTTTGGTCCTCCTGGAGGCGAGTGTCGCTGTGCGGCAATCGGCAGACCGGAACGAGATCCTTCTTGCCGAGATTTGGGTGCCCTTTGTTTCTTTCTTTCCCCGCCGCCTCCTCCACTTCTCTCCTTCCCCCGCCCCCCCCCACCAAGTTGTCAAGTGACGGAGCCGGTTGTTAAGAGGTGGATCTATTGCTAAGGTGGGAGGAGCGTGGTTACGAAGGAGGGTGGAGCTGGTTTCGAAGGAGGGAGGAGGGGGGGGGGGGGGGGGTGGAGCTGGTTGCTACGATGTGGGTGGGTTGCTATGGGGGTGGGGCTAGTTACCAAGGGGATGGACCGGTTGGTAAGGGGAGGCCTCGCGCCATTGGTAGGTTTGAAAAGTGACGGTTGGCGGGCTGGCGGGTGAGCGGGCCGGCAGTTGGTCGCGCGCTGAGGCTTCAGACCAGAAGGAGAGACCGGGCCTGGGTTAGACCGGGAGCAAGGAGCAGGCTCGGCTTGTTCAGGTTTGTTCAGGGGAGCAAATGTTTTTCTTAGCGGTGGGTGGGTAGCCTGACACACATACACACACTCATCCCTTGGCCGTGGGGGACAGGATGTCATGTCATACTGTCATGTCATTACCGTACAGTGAGCTGTTTTATTTTGCGCGGTTTGTATAAAATACCACTGGAAAATCATATATATATATATATATATATACTAGTAGCTTAGAGACACTCACTCACTCACTCGCCTTGCAAGAGTGAGACCTGGAGTTTCGAATCCAGGCAGGTCAGGTCGGGGCCGAAACCTTGGGGAGGCAGGTTTCCTTACTCCACACACACTCACACACACGCCTAATAATAATCCCTCCAAAAAACACACACACAGTAATAAGATTGGTCATTTTCAATCTTGGCTGTTTGTGTGTGGGGGTGGTGGGAGGGAGGAGACGAGGCTATGTCAAATCGGCTGCCGGGTGTCGCCCACACAATATATACAGTCAATTCACTTTACAGTCTATTCCGCGAAGCGCTTTCAGACAGGCGTCTGGAAGACGTGAAGAAGCGTGATATCAAATGCAAGGAATGTTATGTATTATTATTATCCTGTGAAACGCTTGAGACGTTTTGGAGATGTCAGACGGTGCTCTTATCATTATAATAATAATACAGCACACTTAATTACTCCTCGCATTTGACGCAGCGCCTTCGAGGCATCTCAAAGCGATTAAACGACATTAAATGGAAGGATGATCATTCTTGTGTTGTTTACACCTGGATAGGCTGGTTGCTTGTGATGGATCTGAAACCTGTGCCGTCCACTTCTTCCTCGGGAGTGACTGTTGAATTTCTCTTCCCTGGGTAGTGGCCCCAGCGATGGATGGGACCGGATATCTGATCAAGGTGCTCTCAAGGTTCCAGGTCGCAGAGTTCCAGAGGCTGTTGAAGTCCTGGGGATATTTCTCAGAAAGAAAACTGCGGAGCCTGAACTTTACCCAGAACAAGAGGGAGTTGATTTTACAGATTGCAACACTTTGTGAGGTACAATATATGTGTGTGTATATATATATATATATATATACACACACACACACAGTATAATGTTTCTATTTATTGATCGGCTTAACTGGGACGATCCTTCTATCCATGTGTCAAAGTGCATAATTGCCAATAAGTATTGTGAAGGATGTCAACATTCAGTAATAATATTGATCCTTGGAATAATAATAATAATCCTTGCGTTTGATATGGTGCTTTTCGCGTCTTCTAGATGTCTCGAAGCGCTTCACAGAATAGACCGTAAAGTGAATTGGCTGTTGAATAGAGTGTTGGAAGCACGCATCAATTCCGCTTTGGGAATGACTATAAAGTAGAGTCACGGTATTTGTCCGCAAACACGGCAGCACAATTGCTCACAGCAACATCCCAAAGACACCCATGAAACGTGTGTCCAGTTTCATTTGAGGGATTGTTGCCAAGGACATCGGGGAGAAACTACATTGCACAACTCTACATTGTATATTTTTTCTCACGTTGTCCACATCTTTATGGTTGCTTGGAAGGCATGTGTTTCACTGCAGATTTCTTTTTGCCATATAGGACAATGGAATAACTGTAAAACAAACAGCTGATTTAGAAATCATCTGTAAGTATCTTTTTTTACTAACTTGTTTACAGCCGCCGAGTCTTTGTGTCATTAACAAAAAAAAGATAATGTAGTCTTTATATTGTTGAAGTACAATCCTGTTGGGTGTGATTATTTGATAGATTAACTTGTCTTCTTTCATTAAACTGTGAACCTTTCCTCAAATAGCAATAATGTAATAATAATCCTTGCGTTTGATATAGCACTTTTCATGTCTTCTTGACATCTCAAAGCGCTTCACACTGTAAATATACTGTAAAGTAAATTGACTGTTTGTATTTCTGTGCAAAACACGGCAGCCAGTTGTGCACAGTAGTGTCCCACAAACAGTCATGGATTGAGTGACCAAATTATTATTTTTTAAAGGATTATTATCCTTTAATAATTAAAGGGAAATCATCTCTCATTTCCTTGGAGGTTTAGCATCAGAAAAAGACCCGAACATAACTTGCAATATGACTTAACTACACTTTTACTTGCTTAAAATATTTTATTTTTTCTCCTATATTCAGTTTATTGTGCACATCCTCAACAGAAAAGATGGAGTGCCTATCATATGTCTAGAATGCAAGGTAATGACTTTAGTATTGACTAATTATTTACTAATATATTTAACTAATGTATTTGGTGAAAATGTGCTTCTCCGCTTCCTGATTATTGTTTCCCAGCACCTTCTGACTGTGAAAAAATTCCCTTCAACAATCGGCAGGATTTAAAAACCCAAGCTTTGTATATAATTAATTTTATTTACACACTGGTGGTGGTTTTGCACTGTAGTATGTTGCTTTTACCTGAGTTTCTCAATTTGTATAAGTTTTTTTAAAAATCTACTTTATGATGATTTAATAAATATGTTATTTGTTCTTAAGGTGATGAGGATACGCACTTGGTTGATATATGGAGCTTCAAGAAAAAATTTGAAAGTAACCTCAAATTACTTGCTAGAAATGTAAGTTTCAATGAGTTGATCGATTACTGTCTTTTGTTAACTGGCAGGAAAGTCTCATTGAATCCAAGAAGTTGTCCATTTAAAATCTTATTTCTCACCCTGAAGGTCACAGTTAACATCTTAGAACATGGAGAAGCCTTTTGGATTCGAATTGCTTGGGGCAAACGACACTCATCACCTAACCAGTTAAGAGCTTCGTATGCAGTGTACTACCCACAGACACCTTTTGTTTTCCTGTCGAATCTTACTTCACAGTGCAGAGTATATTTTTCTCAGGTAAAGAGTTTAAGTTTTATGATAATAATAATCTTTAAAAGGGCTTCACAGGATTTAGTTTTAAACGGGGTGACTGAATTTGTAGTCAAACGATCTAGGTTGATCTGTGGACTGATACATATCCTTGAAGTATCTCTCTTGCCCTCTGAATGTTTTCTCTCATCTATTACTAATGCTCAGATAATATTAAACTGACTGCCAGTGACATACAACTCTACTTCCTCCACACTGAGACCATGAGAGTGAGCTCTGGCTTGATTGGCAGCATTTTAGACCTTGTCGTGGAACGAAGTCTATCTGCAAGAACCATTGGTTTTTATTTTGATTTTTTCCTGTTGTCTTTTCAATTGGATGGTATACAGATGGACTGCATTACCTAATTTGAGGTGACTGCTTACTATCCATGGAATATTGAGGAATAGATGCAGAAATGTGTTTTTAGGAACAATTGATTTCACTTGAGATTTTTACTGGTGCTGGATATACTTGTATATGATGCAATACAGGATGAAATCCAATCCTAATGTATTTTAATTTATTTTACAGGCACTAGTTATTGCTACTCAGTATACCATGCTCAAAGAGATGGATCTTTGTGGTCATTGTTTGGACTCCCTCCGGGACATTGCTTTCAAAAGGTTCAATCCGGTAATAAATGGCATTTTTTAGGAAAGAATGATTTTAGTTTGATGGAAATTTATCAGCATAACACTCCCAGGACTTGTTGAATTAGTAATCTAACGCTTTTTTTCCTCCATTCTTCCCGCTTTTTAAAAAACACCTATTAAAGGTATTATGGTAAACTTGTACAGTATAAGACTTACCTTCATAAATCTTATAATTGCCTAATTTTTACATGCACCCAAGCTCCATTCAGTTTCCTATCAAAACCACTTAGGTGTCTTTGCACTAGTTGTATTAATCATTTCTTTTTTCACCATCCACATATCTTTGAATTTCATCGTTTATCTTGTGTCTTCCATTGCCTTTGACTAAACAGCGCTGTTTGGTTCTTTTTTAAAAAAAGGACCTAAAGTTTGATTCCTAATATTCTGATTGATTTATTGGTCAAACTTCTTTATTTCATTTTTCTATGCTTTGCTTAAAACAAACCAAACTGCTTCCCTTTATACAAAAAAAGTGAATGTTGCACAGATGTATGCTGTTCCTGTATATTCAGGGAGTAGAGATCCAACTCCAGTATACCATTTCTAATTCCAGGCATTTACTGCACATAGAAAACCTTTACAACAGCTGAATGTCACCACGGAAACTGGTAATGTATTGCATTTATATTGCTACAAATTTCCAAATATTGACATTATAATCATACGTAATGTTAATTATAATTCATATAATTTTTGCTTGACATATTGCATACGCAAGATTTCACTAGAAATCAGCATAATGTACATAATCTGTGTAAAAATGATTGACGTATCTTTTCTTTCCTCAAGTTCAAGACGCTAGAATCACAGTAGAAAATGTGGAAGAGAAAGCTCATGCCAAACAATTAACAACAGCAGCATTTGGAGATGGTCCATTGCCCAAACTGGAGGAAGTGCAGTTCAAGGTATGTATTTTCTGATGGATCACTTTGTAAAACATAAAACTTTTATACAGTAGTGTGTATGGCTGAAATCATTGTCAAGTAAATCTTGAGATGTGTACTTCTGGCACAGCAACTGAAGACTCTCAAATTTGCTTTTTCTCCAATTTATTTAGGAAATTCATTTATGAAATTATGGTCTTACTGCCCTTGTTCACACACAAAATGATCGAACAACAATGAAATTACATTTATGGAGTGCCTTTCACATCCCAAGGTGCCTTAACTTTGGATACAATTGACTGAAAATATAATTTACTATAAATTGCTGACTGAGGGAAGGCAAGAAAAATAGGAAAATAACTTCTACACCTTAACACAGACAATTCGATTGTTAATATTACAATAGTTTTTTAAAAAGTTAATTTAGGATCTTTTACAAGGACCAAGTTCAGTGCACTTGCTAACTGCACTATTGCTGCTACTTTGAACACCAGGGGGCACATTGGAAGCATTTTGCAAATGAGATAGTGGTTTCAGTACTGTTAGGTTACCAGTTACCAAACCGTTAATAAGTATTTTTCTGTTAGCTGAAAACTGCCTTTAAGGATGACCGGAATCTGGGGATATTATCAGACGGAAAAAAGCCATTCCGATGTATAGCAAAATTTTCCAGCCCAAATATCCTTGAATCCCTTCGAGCCCTGTCAGCATTAGGTAAGTATATAGTAAACTCTTAAGTTCAATATATAATGTTCTTATTGCTAGTTAGTGAAATTAGTGGTGAAATATGATGTAACTCTACATAAGCTCAGTATAACTATGGTGTTGAAGAGGGTTCTTGTGTTGAGGAGGGGGAAATGAAATGTAAAAAGTGTTTGGATTTAAAATGGGTACTTGGGATACTACCAGCATTTTTAATATAACAGTCAACCTTTTATTCCATTGTAGGTATTGCAGATGTCCCCATTTCAACAATGTTCACCAGTATTACAGAGAAAGGAAGGAATTATTTCATAGTAACAGACAAACGGACCACTTCGGCCTCTTAATTCTATTGTTCAAGGACATTCTGTAAATACTTGTATGTTTCCTGTAGAAAACTATTATCCTTTACATTACAAAGCTTTGGATTTCCCATGTGTTTAACCCAACACTGCACTATTCCATACAACACTGTTTATTTCTCAATTTAAAAAAAAATTCAGAGTTTACTCTCCTGTGTTGTTAATTCATGTTGGATTATAGCGCAATGATGCAGCGTTCACTACCCCCACCTAGAGTCTATTCTTTGTTCAAAGAGTGTTGGGGGACTGTTATTGGACATATGCAACTTTTTTATTGCTGCCTGGAATTCTGTCTCGAAATATAATTCCAGGCTTCACCCCTCCTTGAACTGTTTGAGAGTTGTTTCTCCTTTTTTTTAACCATAGTCCAGAAGCTAATTGCAGCTTTAGTGCAACACTAGCCAAATCCTTTACTTTATAAGTCATAGGAGAGTGTTTCCCTTGGTGCAAAATGTGCCAATTTATTAAAGCAAAATTTGCTTTTGGGCCAAGGATTTATGTTTTAAAGAAACTGACTATTGAATTTTGCGGCTCATGGGTGTGGTGAGTGTTGGATATCATGCTGCTACATTTCCCATATCCATTCAGCAGTCCCAAGTTGATTTCCAACCTGACTATCACAGTCACTGCTTGTTGCACTAAATTTGTGATGGGCAGGACAGACTTCACACAACACATTGAGTTGAGTTTCTCAAAGTTGGAGAGATTTTGTACATCAGTTTAAAATTCATAGTCTCAAACCACTTTACTTCATAGGAAAATAGGAGTCCCTCAATAGTTATTTGAAATGACTAAGTTGACTAACAGTTAAAACCGGGAATGTCATCAATTGTGGTTCAATACTTCCTAAGTGGGCTTTCTCTCTCTCTGCCTATCGGGAAATGCTGCCCTCCCAATAATTATTCCAAGTAAAGCAGTTAACATTACATTTTTAATGCAAGTCTGGTAGTGTGTTAAACCTGATCCAATAATTATACATTCAAATGTTGTTTAGTAGTTTCTGTTTTAATCTGTACAGCAATAATCAATCTTTAGAATACAATATACAGTATTTGTGAATACTATATGTAAAAGTGCAACGATCGTTATTTCTCTTCTCATATTTCAGGATTTTTTTTTCTTTGGTGAAATACTAATTGGGGTGGGCAGTTGTTGGCAGATCTTGAGAATTAGTCTTATTTTAATTTCTGTAATTTCCATGATTTTAAAGATCTTAGAGCTCAATAACAATGAAATTGTTCCTATTGAAGGGAATACATATGAAATAAAGCACAAACTTTATAATTATCTTTTGATATATTAAGGATTCTGTCAACTCATTCTTCCAGTAACGATAGGCAACACAGCCAGTAATGTGCAGTCACCATCTCACAGGCTGTGTGAGTACTTCAAGAATGTCAGGTACACTACTGAGGCTTTGTTATCAGAGTTTTAGAGCTGCTTTTGTTCTCCCCTTCACCCCCCTGATAAATCTATATTTCAAATTCTGTATGTTTATTCCCTATAATACAACAAATAGCGCCTTTCACGTAGGGAGGACGTCTCTTTACAGCATATTCTGTGAAACTCTTTGAGATGTCTAAAAGACTATATCAAATGCAAGGATTATTATTATTTGTGATTATTTGATGCTGCCATTGAAATAAGCCTTAAAAAAAGTGCTTTTTTTCTAAATCAACCAGAGTCAATCATTCTCAAGAGAAACCTGCCTCAAACCTGCCTTTAGAGTTTGAGGCATAGTCCAAGCTGTAAATATCCCACAAACTCTGTACCCTAATGTTGCTGCTGTCCTGCTAATCCTAATGTTGGATTATTATGATTGCGATGACTGGTGCGAGTTCACTGCCCAGACAATAGTGTGTTAGTGAGCAACAGTAAACAGCCCTGTTTTATATCAGGACAGTGTGAGTGAGAACCTGAGCCAATCGAGAAGCACAGTGGAGCAGTCACCAATAGAATTACGCGTGGGTTAATGAGCCAATGGGAGCTCGGGGTGGGTGGGGAGGGTTCAGCGAATGGGAGCTCGGGGAGAGTAGGTTGTCAGCCAATGGACGTTCAGGATGGGAGGGCGGGCTTAGCCAATGGACGATCAGGGATGGGGGTCAGCCAATAGAAGCTCGGGGAGGGCGGGCTCAGCCAATGGGAGCTCGCGGGGGTGGGGGCAGTTGGCATTTACTGCACCTGCGCGCAGCCCGATGACGGCAAAATGGCAGCCGCCCTGGCTACCGTACGTCGCTCCTTTCCCGCTGCCGTCATTAGTGATGGCGTCGAGAGCCCCGGCCCGCAAGCGAGCGGTCAGGGCTGCGAGATGATCAGGCCCTCGGTCAGCGAGCTCAGCAGGGAGGTCAGGAGTCACATCCTGTGCACCGTGAAGGGCTGCGGTAAGATCTTGCCCAACCCGCCGGCACTCGGCATGCACCTGGTCAAGTCTCACCGAGTCAAGGTACGTGAAGTAGTTCAGGCCCTCGCCTCACCCCCTGCCTCTCTCTCTCTCTCTCTCTCACTCACACACACACACACAGAGCTATTATATAATAATAATCCTTGCATTTGATACAGCGGCTTTCCACATCTTATCTTATCCACGTCTCAAAGCGCTTCACAGACCACACTGTCAAGTGAATTGACCGTATATCTTTTTTGTGTGTGTGGGCGAAACGCAGCAGCCAATTGCACACAGCAGCCAGCGTGTCCCCCCCCCCCCCCCCTCCACACACACACACACACACACAGCGGGGGATTGAAAAATTACCGATTTACTTTAGAGGTATTATTATCAGGCGTGTGGAATAAGGAAACTTGCCTACAGTTTCGCCCTGACCTGACCTGCCTGGATTCGAACACGGGTCCCTCTCACGCTTGTAAGGCGAGCGCTCCAACCACTGAGCCGCGAATAAGTCGGGTGAATCAATGAGTAAGTGGCTTTTGCTGCAACGTGTATATTGAATGAAGTGTTTCTCGTTGCAGGACTGCAGCATAAATCCAACAGTTAGAAAGGACTTGAAGTCTTCTGTTCAAAAACTATACTGCTGCCCCATTGAAGGCTGCCCAAGGGGACCAAATCGGCCGTTTTCCGAATTTGCCCGTGTCAAGCAGGTAAATGTGCCTTTAACTATACGTTAGACTGCTGCATTAATGTTTATGTGGCATCATCAAACTATGTTGGAGGAGCTGGTTAATTCCTGTTGAACTAAAATGCTGCACTAGTTCCCCTGTAACATTCCTTGAAGAAATCACGGTTGGTGATTTCTGTTGCATAATTTATTATAGATTGTTTTTAGTGATAGACGTGCTTGTTTGTACATGTGTTTTTAACGTTTTTTTTTTGTTTTCTGAAGCACTTTATGAAAATTCACGCCGAGAAGAAACACAAGTGTGACAAGTGCGGTAACTCGTATGGGACGGAAAGGGATTTGAAGCGGCACGCAGAATACTGTGGGAAGATCTTCCAGTGTACTTGTGGGTGTCCCTATGCCAGCCGAACAGCGCTGTTGTCACACGTTTATCGGACTGGGCATGAAATCCCTGCTGAACACCGGTCAGTGTTGCTTTGCTAAACACCTTTGAGCTCGGCACTCCTATCACTTTCTTCAAAAAGCTGTGTATAATTTGTCAGCTATGCTGTGTTAAGCATTGCTATTCAAAATTCACAGCAGTACTTATATTAATTACATTGCGATTAAAAAAAAACTACATGGCAAAATAGTCCTTGAGGAAGGATTTGTCTCTCGATGTCTGTTTAGTATTATTTTTTCAGTGGTGATTGAAGTTTCTGTGTGAAGTCTTGTCTCCTCTTCCTCGCCCATGTACGCTTCAGTCTGGGCTGAAAACTCTGACAAGAAGAGTTTTCAGTTTCTCTTTCTCTCTGTCCCCTTTTTTTCCCCCAGAATTAGAGGATCACATGGCATGTATTCTGAGGTACCCAGTGACTAAAATTGCTTTGCTGGATTGTAACCAAATTTTAAGTGATTTCCTTCTCTGAACATCAGGCTTCCTCAGGCGTTTTAAAGTTGCTCTGGTTCAGCTATTTAAATTATTTTGCTTATGCAAAATATAGAATTAAAGAATGTTGTTTGGCCGAATTACTCTGTAATCCTGAGAGTTTCAGTTTACACCTGCCTTCACTCATTTCTTTAGTTATGCATTAATCTTGTTTTAATGCTTTCAAGGGCAAGCACCCTTTTGTCTTTTGGGAGGCAGTTGTCAGCAAGGTAAGTTGTATCCTTCTGGGCATCTGTTCTTGGCTGGCTGCCAACCAGTTATTAAGCAGGATTTGCGAAGATTTTCACATGATTTCTATTATTTTTATCGAACACCTCCCTCGAGACATTGAAAACATCAAGCATTCATTTCATATGTCCTGGAGAGTTAATGGTATGGCTCATGCCCGACTTCATATTTTTTGCTGGTCATGTGTGATGTGGAACAGACTTTGTGTCTAGTTTTCTTCAAACACTGTGTTTCAAGGCAGCATCAGCAGTTCAATGTTTAATTCCCTATTTATTGGAAACATCTCACAAGCAACGTTAAAGTAAAGCTGTGAGGGAAATGATAGTGTGTAATTTTTTGGTGGATTAGTGATTTTTTTTGGATATGTGTGTTGCACAAATTTTCCTGGGAAACCCTAACGAACGAACCTGCTTCTCTACCGCTAGAGATCCACCACGAAAGAAGCGGAAGAGTGAAGAATCGAATCAGAATCACTTCACCAAGACTGCGAAAGAGCAACTGAAAACACAGCCTGTCCAAGAGCCAGCGGAGGAGATTAACCAGGGAGCTCCTGTGGAAAGCACCTGTGGAAACTACGGCGGTAATCCAAATCCCACTCCCGCAAAACAAATCCAGAAGATGTTGCTGCCGAAGCCTAGGGTCGCACTCGTCAAACTTCCGGTAATGAACTTCACTCACTTACCAGTCTTTGTATCCTCGGGGCCACCTGCGGATAGCTCCATCAAATCGGTTGTAGTCGCTGTTGACAATCAAGGATCTGTGCTGAGCACGATGCACGTCTTGTCTACTTCAGTGGGAACTCTCATACCGACTTTGGAAGCCAAAGCGTTGAACTTTAAAGACACTGTATTGTTATCCAAGATGCCTGGGGTCATGGTGGTCGAGCCAGTCAGCGCCGCCGTGCAGTTAAACGTGGACTCAGACCACCAGGTGTTGACCCAATTTGGAGATCTGGGCCAAAAGAACAAGTGTACTTCTATGAACGTGCAGACAGACATATCATATTTTGCACAGCACCCATTGCCAGAATCCCTGGCTGAATATTGCTCTACGGAGAGTACGGTGTCTGCGTGTGCACAGACTGACTTGACTTTCAGTGCCCAAGTGCTGCTGCCCATCAGTGTTCAGACACAGACGTTCGGATCGGACCCGAAGGTTACCACATCGATGAGCGCTCAGACAGATTCTTTTGACCAATCCTGTTTCCCATCGTATGGGGTATCGAGGGAAACGCAAACTAATCTGATGGTGAATTCAGCTAACATTGGAGGCCCCATACACCAAGCTCTGATTAATACAGACAATCCTGCGGATATGTTTGACCATTCTTCAGGCTCTTACGCTGTTTGCAGACAAACTCAAACTAGTCTTGCTTTGGTCGCTGAGGACCTGGATCAAAGACTAGCCAACACGGCGAATCATACCCTTGATCTGCAAAGCACTGATAAATCACTGGTTGATTTTCAGGTTCAAACCAGTTTACTTCAACAGAACCCCATGACTGACAATCAAACTCAGACGATGAGCCTGTTCAACGATTTGGAAAACATTCTGTCGGAAAGCATGTCTGGTCATTCGTTGGAGAACCGCGGGCTTTTATCCGAGTCCAGCCAAGCCTCCGGCGAGAACATGGCCAGCAACCAGGTCCAGACCGAAGCCATCGACTTCGATATCGAAGAGTTTTTGTCTGCAAGTAACATCCAAACACAGACTGAGGAGAATGAGCTTGGTGCTATGCAGGCAGTGTCCGCTCTGGAGTTCCTAGATATAGAAACGCAGACCGACTTCCTGTTTTCAGATCACTCCGGACAAGTGGACACGGGCAGGGGGCCCAGCAACTACTTGGGACTTGAAATGTTTGATACTCAAACCCAAACCGATTTAAACTTCTTGCTGGACAGCAGTTCGCATCTACCTCTAGGCAGCATCCTGAAGCAATCCAGCTTCTCTCTCAGCACTGATTCGAACACTACAGAAACCCAGACCGATGTCCACAGCCTGGTGAGAAATAACTACAGCGCTGAAAGCCAGGTGCGGTTAAACTGTGCTGAAACACAGACGACTAGTAGTCGCTTTGAAAACCTGGGTAGTTTGTTCTGCACCAGCAACGAAACGCAGACTGTTGTTGATGACTTTCTCCTGGCGGATATGGCTTGGAATCCACTGGAGTCTCACTTTAGTTCAGTTGAGACACAAACCTGTGATGAAATATTTTCCTTATTCCAAAATACGGACAAGAATAGCAATTAAACTGTACAGAGTGCGCGAGGATGCTTTTGAACTTGGTATGATGTGGAGAGTAGCAGTTGTTTGTGACTACATTATAAGGATTTTCTACCATTGCTGCTCTGGAATCAATCACTTCGTCGGTATTCAATATAAATATTTATTTCACTCCACTCTTCCCCCTGCCCATCCATGAACTTCGTTGGCATTGGGTGGACTGCCAGTTGGCAGCTTTCTGTGACTCCGCCACTCAGGATTGTAAAGTATAGTAACAATAATAATCATTGCATTTGATATTGCACTTTTCACTTCTTCTGGACATCTCAAAGCACTTCACGGACTATACTGTAAATTGAATTGACCGTATATCTAGGCGAAACACGGCAAGCCAATTGCCATCAAACACTGCCATCAGATCACTGCCTTAGGAACTTTAAGGGAAGCAGGCTATAAACCAGAACATGTATACTTCTCCCTCCTCCCTCTCAGTTCGTTACTTTTCACAAGTATCTGGAACAATTATGGATTTAATTGTATGAGAGCAGCCTTCCATGTTTGTGTTTGGTGGTGGTAGTGGGAGAGATTCACCTGTATCAGCACACAGCATTAACTGTCAGGCTTACTTCTCATCCATGGGTGCCGTAAAATATCCTTGCAAGAACAATTTTCAAAGGCATAACATAAGAATTCGAAACCAGTTTGGCATAGACATTTCACCAGCCTCGATAAGGCTCCCTTCCATCAACTCAAGAGAGGCAGAATTGTGCTCCGCGCCGCTCCAGACTTCAGTCGGAAGCAGATTTAAGCGCCCTGGGAAGAAATTATATCCAGGTCAAAATCTTGGATTATTCCCTTTATTTGAACACTTAACAGTTTGAGGGACAGCAATAGAACACTAGATGACTGAAATGATTTGCAGTTTTGTTTACTGATTGTTGTATGCTGGTGTACATTTTGAATTATTTCTGTGTGTGCAAAATGCAATTGTTTAGAGCAGAAAAATGAAGTTTGCCTCATATTCCTTTTGGCTCTGTTCTTTGCATCAATCCAAGCGACAAGTGATTTATTAGCTATCCTATTCAAAGAAAAAGCTGCTACACGCTACATTGATGATGGTACTTACCTGAATACGCACCTTTCTTGTAGTCTTTTGAGTTCTCTCTCGCTTTAATGCTTGCCCAAGATATGTAGAAATGGCTTTGGCTTGTAATAATTCAGCGTCTTGGGTTGTCCTCCCAACGTGAAAGGCGCTACACAAATGTTATTTGTTGTTGATTTCTTTTATGCTTCCAACACTGTTTAGCGGTGTTCCTGGTTTGTTGCAGTCACTCCTTTGTTTCCTAAGTTGACAAAAGCTCAGACGGGAGCTTGACATGATATCACTCGCCTTTACACTGGCTTTATATATAATTTTTATTTACAAATTTGATCATTGAACATGAGCATTGGCCATCTTTAGTGTGAAAAAAAGTTCCTTTTGAGCAGTGACTGCCTGGCAAGCTGGCGAGATAAGCGAGCAAACAATCATTGAGCTTTGCTCAACGGGAAGTGTATGTGTCCTCACAAACTGTATCATTGAGTGCAACCACTTACTTGAGCAGCTGCGTTGAACATATCATCCAAATGAAATTTGTTCCATTTACTGAAATTTGCTTAGAAACGCATAGAAAATGACAGCATTAGAAACAGGCCATTTGACTGAAATGGTCCATTGGAAAATGTATTGGTGTATTTACCTAGTTTTTGTTAAAAAAAACATATAGATGAAGTAATTGATTTCCTTTGGAATGACTTGTTTACCTATGACTGCTTTTGGTGATTAAATTGGAGAGAAAGGGTCACTCCCCATGTCTCTAATCCTGCCCTCGATGAATAGTCACGCAGCTGTATTGTCTAGGTGTCACAATTGTGATCAGAACCCAGGAACTTTGGCTAACCTCTTACCCTGTAGAGCCAGTGGCACTGAAGACAATTGCTGTGACTTCTGCCCTGGAGTCCAGCATTTCAAACCTGGTAGTTCTCGTTTGTCTTATATCCGGGTGCCTTTAACCAAGGCATCTCTGAATTTCATTGAGTTTTGCTGATTTGGTTTTGCTAAGCTTTTTGTATCAATTCCATGTACATTTTATTCACTTTGCAGGTGTGACGTTTATGTTGTATAGATCGCCAAACCACTGCACAATACACAGTGTTTGTGTCTGTGCTGTTATTTGATCATTTGCTCTGCTAACTTTGAAAAGTGAACCATTGTATACATAAATCTGCTACTCCATTACAAGTGTAAACGCATGTGTAACTAACTGGCAGATCTTTTGTTCAGAAGAATTGTATGGTTTTGAAACTGTATATATATCACTAATGTGTTGTATCAAAGCATGTAAAGTATTCAGGTGCCAAAGTGAATTTGTTTTTGTTTTTTTGGAAGGGGTTTTGTAAACTGATTATCAGTGTTATTTAATGTAACCCTTAGAATGGTTTCATTGCCCTCCAGTGTACTGGAAATTTGCACATTGTTTTTAAGTTGTTTTCCCTTGTGTAAATTGTATAAGTTCAGTAGATATTTGTGTAAAGCACTTATGGATACTGGCTGAAAATTATTGCTGAATTGCACAAAATAAACATTAGTTTCTCCACAAAAGATACGAAATCAAGTTGATTTATTTTCTGACCGACAAAATCAACAAATCAAACCTCAATTAAAATTCCTGTCAAGCTGAAAGCAATGCAATGTGATCCCAAACCTGGGCTCTTACTGATTTTATAAAGTAAAATGAAGATACTGTATATTAGAATGGTTGTGTGGAGGCCGCAAATCTATTGGCAAAATCTGCAATACTTGTAAATGAGTTACGAAAAAAAGCCACCTTATCTGCTGTGTCTGTTCTCCAAATAAACATGGTACAAAAAAATTATTATTAATCTTTATTTAAAGATTGTTAACGGTTCAGTAGCGCAGAGTTAACATGAACTTCATTGTGTAACCCTGAGCTATGCGAACCACAAAGGTTGGGACGATTGTTCTCTGATCTATGGATGGTTCAGCGAGTCTCAAATCGGCAGAAATAATTGACCTATATGTGATCATGGGCAGAGCAGGGCGTTGAATGAGGAAATACTGAGGGTTCCTTGTTCCTAATTGTCTTCGAAAGACTTGAGACTTTACAGCAATCTATGAGGCAATAAAGAGATTCCCATCCTGGTCCCCAACAGATAGGGTGGGGCTGGCATTGGGAGCACGGGAAGAAGGGCTTCCCCACTTGCGTTCCTTTGTCTTGCTCGACCTAACTGTTTATTATTCACGTTATTGTGGCTCAAAGCAGATTTGCTGAAGTCGTCTTGCTTTGGGTTTTTGGGGTTGATCTTTGCTCCTCTCGAAGGGTAACCCCTCATGAAATGGTTCTCCACTTTTCTGGAAGTCTGACTACTGGCCTTGGTCAAGGTGGGTCTTCCAGAAGAAAGAGAGTATTGCCAGCACCAATGCTCCTTGCTGTGCAGTAAGGAAGTTCTGGAGATCTTGAAAGGAAAGCAACCAAGTGCTCTTTGAGACCTTCTGACCAGCTCGTTGTTCACGTTGGAAATGTTGTGTCGTCCGTGCAGCGAATCCTCCTTCTTGCCCTCGCTCGCCCGGTTGACGATTTGCAATTGTTGGTTGCTGTTCTGTGCTTTGTTATGAGATGGCTCGCCCGGTTTGGAATTTGAGGCATTTTCAGCCACCGTTGCGATGACGGGTGGGAGCACAGGGAAGTTATTTAAAGGCAGACCCTCCAGTTGACCAGGTTCATTTGTCAGGGTCTGCTGAGATTGGGTGCAGTCTATGTCAGACTCTGTTCCACCGTCTCCATTGACTATGGTCTCTGTGTTGTCCTGGGCGCTGGTTTCCTTACTTTTGTCTTTCAAATGTTTCTCTGAATTTGTGGAGTTGTGGGTATGTATCTTGCTTCGTAAACCATGAACGAGTGTGTTCTCCATTGGCAAAGAGTTGGTATTCTTCTTCCCTGTTAAAGTACTACTCTCAGCGATTGACATGGACGATAGCTTAGCGCATTCGACTGGTGAGACAAATTCTTGCACACTGCTTTCTGAGACTGGAACTATATCTGTACAGAGCACACAATGGCTGCCCTGATGCTCAGTTGGTTTGGGTTTCCTTGTTTTCTTTGGAGGGAAAATACAGGAATAGGGGGGAGCCCTTGACCAGCCTTGTGTCTAAAAAAAAACACATTTTTATTTATATTAGCGACTTGAGGGTTAGTTCCTGAAACTTGCTGAGGTCAGTAATGGTATAGAAATATACATTTAAAGGGAGTAACGTTAATTTGCTTTCACAACTTTAAAAGTTAGATCATATCAAACTCTTAACTACTCCAAATGGGAAATGCTTTACCAAGAAGGGAAATATACTTACTGCATCTTCCCACCCTCCATAAGGAATAGATTCATCGATGTGCTTCAGGTCTTCACACGTTTCCTCCGTGATGCCACTCAGAAGTTCAATGACGTTTCTTTCAAACTCCCACGAATGTAGATAATTGACGGCATTCGTTTCTACATTCCAATTGCTTTCAGGAGCAAAATAAATTGCTTTATTTTCCTCCACCGACTTCTTGAGATTGTGAGCCTCCATTTTCTGTTAGATATTCTCGAGAAACTCACTCCGTTTATTTCTTGGGAGGAGAGAAAAGTGGCAAGGAGTTAATGCTTTCGTATTGGATGTTTCCCTCCAATCCTCTTACCCCTGTTGCTTGAAGAATTTATTTGCTGAATATGACAGTGCCCCTTTAATTGCAAGCTAACATTGCTATATGAAAGCCATAGAAATCCTAGTAGCAAATACAATTATATCACCATACAATTACCTTTCTGTCCCTCATCATTATCAACTTTTTTTTAAAAAGACTTAAAATTGTGCTGGCAAATGCTGTTGTTTGATTACAGCTAAAGAAACCACACATACCTCGAAGCTCACACTGTGGGATGGACCTGCTGCTTGAGCTGACTTAGCCTCATTTTCACTGGTAAAGAATAAAATGAAAATTGTGAACATTTGAATATTTTCCTTTTTTTAAAAAAAAACCTAACCTCTACTTTTCCTCACAGAACCAACTTGCGTGCTATAAAATACACTCACTAGTAAAGCCACCACATTGGGGTTAGTAGCTATTTTATCTTTAATTAATGTTAAATTTTGTTGAGTTTATCCAGGCAGTATTTGAACCATCCATAGTGGAGAGGTGCGAGATTCAAAGCATAGTGTATGCTGCAAGTATAAAACTTCCCTCTCGTTTTCGAAAGGCGCTGAGGGAGGGCGCTTTAACATCCACCTGAACAGGCAGACAGTTTAATGTACACGAAGGACAGCACCCCTGACAATGCAACTCCTTCCTCACGGGACATTGGAGTGTCAGCTCAGGCGACGTGAACTCGAGTCCCGCCCTACGTGTGGGGCTTGAACCCACTACCGTCTGATTCACTTAACCACTGAGCCCGGCGAAAAGGGGAGGGCGACCTCTGAATGGTAAGACAACCGGAGCGAAATCCCCACTGAGCACAAATAACAACGGTGACAACTTATACCGATAACAACAGTAATAATCCTTGCATTTGATATCGTGCCTCATCACGACTTCCGGACATCTCAAAACGCTGCACAGGATAGATATACAGTACTGCAAAGTGGATTGACTGCATCGATTAATTGACGGCGCCCGCCACACGAGGAGGTACCTCACAGAGCTTAACAGTGGCGGAGCCTGACGCCGAGCCAGGATAGTGGGGGGGGGGGGGGGGGTGGCCGTAAGCCCGGTCGAAGAGTAAGGTCTTCATGCTGGGTTTGAAGAAGGGAAGGGGAGGTGGGTGGGGATCGCAGGGACCGAGGAAGAGTGTTCAGAGTTTCGCCGCTGAAAAGTGTCTGAAAGCGCGAACTCTGAATGGTGCGGCGGGGGGAGGGGGGGGAGGGAGGGAGGGAGGGACGGGCGGAGCGGAGGCGGCGGGGTGGCCAATTGGGGATTAATTGATCAACCGATTGATCGATTAATTAGCGCATGAGAAGGTGGGAGACCTTGACCACTAACAACAACAACAACAACAACAAATTACATTTGTTTAGCGCCTTTCACGTCAAGATAGATAGATAGATAGATAGATAGATAGACAGATAGACAGATAGACAGATAGATAGATAAAATAATACCGATCGAGGAGAGAGCGACGTTATATCCAGGAGGGGTGGGTGGGGGTGAAAACTCCAAAGCAACTGCCACAAAGAGAGGGTGGGGGTTTAGACAGCAGGCGTGCGTGTGCGCCTATCTGTCTGTGTGGTCTGACGGGGTGGTGGGGGTTGTAGGGGTCAGTCGGGAGAGGATGAGGGGGGGGGGGGGGGGGGGGAAGGAGAGAGAGAAAGGAAGGGGTGGGGGGGGGGGAGTGTGTATGTGTGTGTCGGGGTTGTCACAGCAACGGGCTTGACAAAGGAGAAGAGGTGCGTCTGTTATTCTCTTCCCCCCCCCCACACACACACACACACTTACCCCTCCTCACCCCCCCCCCTCCCCCCCCCACCCACCCACCACCAAACAATAGAGGGAGGGACACACACAGGGAATAAAAAATAGAAATAATCATATATATATATATATAGAGAGAGAGGGGGGGTGGCAGCTGTGGAGAGGAGGGACGGGGGTGGGGGAGAGAGAGAGGGGAGGGTCACATAGACTCAAACCCAAGGGGAATAAAATAGAAATAAATATATACGTGGATAGATATACAAATATATATATATATACAGGAGTGGCATCTGTGGGAAGAGGGAGAGAGTTTAGGGGGGGAGGGAGAGGGAGGGGGGAGTTTTTTAGTTAACCTTTCAAGAGTCAATTCGATCTCCTTTTTTTTTTAATGTCAGCGCTCAACAGTCAAAAGTGTGTGTGTGTTTTCCCTAGAAAAAAAAATGACATTTAAAAAAATATATAGAAACAGAAAAAGGAGAGCGGAACCTTTGTTCGGAGCAGGAGAGGAGGGAGTGGTAGGGGGGAGTCCTCTCTGTGTGTGTGTCTGAGGGGAAGTGTGTGTGGGGGGGGAACCATTTAACGGTGACACAGTTTGACGGCTTCCAGAAGGTTCCTGTCTGATGCGTGGCGCCAAACAGCCGAACAAACAACTGACTTGAGGGAGTGACTGAGGGAGGGAGGGAGTGAGTGAGTGACTGAGGGAGTGAGGGAGGGAGTGACTGAGGGAGGGCGGGAGTGAGTGACTGACTGAGGGAGTGAGTGACTGACTGACTGACTGACCGACTGAGGGAGGTGGGGGTGTGGAAGGGGGGGGGGGGAAGAGAAAAGTTTCAAGGATTTTCTAACGAAAGAACACGAGAGAGAAGAGAGAAATAGTACAGACTATTTTTTAAATATATTTTTATTATTTTTTGTTTTTTAAAAAAAATCTAATGAAGAATCATCGCCCGCAGTAACTCAGGAGAACAAGAAATAAATTGTCGCGTGTCGCGGCCTCCCCTTTTCCCTTCCCTTCGTTGTCTGGAGGGAGGAGGAGGGGGGGGGTGAAGAAGAAGAAGAAGCGACATTATTGAGTGTTTCTCTCACATATATATATATATATAGATATGTATGTATGAGAGAGACCGAGAGATTGATTAGAGAGACATATATATATATATATTTATACTGTATAAATATATATTGAAGCAATAATCGTATCGGCCCATGTTCCGTCAAGGTTTTCGGGCCTCGCAGCATGGCGCGGGCCCCAGGCCTGGTTTCCGCAGCCCCGCGCCCATGGCCTTCCCTGTCCCGGGCCTCGTCTCGCCCGGCCCCGCTCTCATGATGCAGCCTCCGGGGGGCGGCGGCGGCTGTTTGCCTCACCCGTCGTGGGGGGGTATAGTCGGCGGCGTCTGTACTCCACCTTACGGCGGACAGCCCGGTCCCCGCCGTCGGGGTTCTCCTCAACAGCAACAAGGCCAAGGAGGGTTGTCGCCATTTCATCATCAACACCACCATCAACGCTTCAACAGCCCGTGTGTCAGTCACCCACAACAGCCGCAGGGCTACAGCCCCCGGCACCGGGGAGGCCGGGGCTACCCCTCGCCGCCCTATCACTCGCTCTCCCCGGCCCACCGAAAGTATCAGGGCCAAGGCTCGCCCAGGACCTCGACGCCGTCGTTCGCCGGGCCCCCCGGCCGGGAGAAGCGCTCGTCGTCGACCGCCGTGGAGCATTATTACAAGCCGTCCATGCTGGAGGACCCGTGGGCCGACCTGGAGCCGGTCTCTGTGTGTGACATTCGCAGCCGCCAAGGACACATCATCGGCGGCGGCGGCAGCTCGGGTAAAAGAGGGAGGTATTTCAGTTAAAAAAAAAGGTCGTTCGCAATAACAAAACAGAAATACAAATGCAGACAGAATGTTACTTCTCATTTGCATCTACTAGGGAAAACACTGGGTAACAGAGAGAGAGAGAGAGAAAATAACTTGGTCTTATACACATTGTCACTCACAACTGATGAACGTTATCTCAAGAACTATTAACTATGGGTTTCCTACTGTAATCGCTTTCCAGAGACAAAATATTGTTGTTGTTTTTTAATTTGATTGACTTAAAACTATTTTCAGGATTGACTTTTTATGAGAAGGTATTTTTTTAAATAAAACAAACTGTTTTTTTTTGCAACGAGGAGGGGGAGGGCTTTGCTTGTTGGATGTTACCTTGGAGGGTTCTGATCACTTCAGAACTGCGAAGTGCCTGCTCAGAAGAACTGTTTAAATGTTCTTTTTTAAAAAAAAACACTCACTCACACCAGCCAATGAACAATGACTGATTAAACTTACAGGTGTCCACATCTCTTCTATGCATTACAAACTAGGTTGGACGGATTGTCTACCCACTGCTGTAAACCACCTCCTTAAATTAAGCCCCCCCTTTTTTAATTTGTCGACATTTTTTAGATCCAGGATAAAATAGTAGTGCAATGTTATGACTTTGTATCTCCCATGTTTCTAGTCGTATGTGGAAAAGAAGAAATCTGGTTTGCTTCAGTTAAAATTATGTGTTTTGTGTACGATTTAGTAGTGGTGAGCCGGTAACTCTTTGGCATGTGCAGTAAAGGTATAGAGGTGGGCGTATTGTTATCAGCATTTCTGTTTTCGAGAGAATAAATATTTTGCAAAGTATAGGTTTGAATAATTGAGTACATTTTAATTTACTCAGGGAATTGCATGTGAACTGGTCATAGAGGAGGAATGTCTTGATTTGTCTTGTCAATGGTCTACTGGGCTAAGCGTTATGTACACCTTAAGAATATTTTGTAATGGAATTTTTTTTCCCATAACTGATATTAACAGCAAGTACAGGGAAATCCCCTCCTTGAACCTGTTGAATAATCTGTTTGTTTTCAACTCATACCCTTTTTTTTGCTAGAATGATAATTGTAGTATTATTTGCTCAAACCTCAACAACTCATTTTTATTATTAGCTCTAAATTACTAATATGCTGATAACCCATTTTAAATAAAGTAAACTTTTTACATTTGCTTCCCCTGTTGTACCTTGTTTTCCTACTATTTTCTTACCCTCTATATTCTACGTTTAGTTTTGCTTTATTCTTATACATTTGTTCAGGGTTTAAGCCTTTGCCTCCTTTTAAAAATTGAGGTAAGTTTTTTTTTGTCTTCTTTGGGATCATTATCTCCCATCAGAAGATGGGGCTAATCTGACCCTGCAAATTGGACATATATGTAGGAAGAGATGTCTGTAATTCTTAAATTCTGTAGCAAACTAGTGTTCCTAAAACTTTAAAAACATGTATTTTTATACTTGTACATCTAATTACATATTATTTTGGATAATAAATAATAGTGTAGGTAACGTTATATTTGGTTGTGGTCATTGACAGTATATATTTTCCAACCCCAGATTTATTCAGTTCAGAAGTGATCTACAGTACACATTTCCACCTTGCTCTACCGTGATTGTACTGCAATAGGGTGCAAGTGAATGGGAATCAGTTTGACTCAATTGCCTTGTTTAAACAATAGTTACAATATAGAGACATGGGATTGAATGGCTGACCCCAGTGCTGTAAATCCAATGATTTGTCCCACGGCAGTTGTTTCCTCACTGGCCTGTATGAATTGAAAGGTGTTCGGGAAAGTTTGACAAATTGCAATTGCGTAAACGTTTTGCACAATGTACAGTTTATTGCTGCTGCACAACATTTTGCCCACAGATATACAGCCAATTCATGTTACAGTATGAAGCGCTTTGAGATGTTGATAAGATGTAAAAATACGCTATATCAAATGCAAGGATTATTATCAATGGGGACATTCCACAATACCAGCATCCCTGAGCTATATTTCAGTTCTGCATTCTCAAGTGGCTTTCTGGGACTTTTTGATGATGTGTGTTTTACACTAGCCTACTGTTCTTGAATTCCAAATAGTAATTAGTTTTTTTTAAAAGTTTTTATTATGGATTTGCTAAATGAAATGAGAAAATCCTATAACGAAAGTAGGAAGAGCTGTGGCCGGATATACAAACAAGCTTTGTTCATGTTGGTGAGTAGTCTCTAAATAGCAATTTTAGTTGCAAATATTTACATAAGCTTGTGAAAACTTCCATAATATTTTTAAATACAAATCTATCCTCTAGTTTCATTGCTTTCTATCTTTTCTTCTATGTCCTAAATTTTATTAATTCTCCAGTCTTAATGGAATGAAAGGAAATGGCAGCTAGTTTTCCACGAGAATTTTATACAAATGTAGTAACAGCACTCCACACTTGTCTCTTGATCCAGATAGTATGATGCAGCATATTGCTTGACCTTTCATCTATTTATTTGGATTATGTGGGTAATTTCAAGACAAAGTGACCATTGTCAGGTGTTATCTTAGTAAAAAAAACTATACAATTGGGGAAAAATGTCAAATGCTCAATTTCTTGGAATGTTTTAAATAAATATTTAATGTTTTTTATATGAACTTCCTTTCCCCTTCGTAGTTCTGATCCATTTCCTGGATTAGAGGATAGGAACTTTTGTCTACACAGTATATAGACTTCTATGAATGTTTGTCTGTGGGAATGACTGAGTATTGTATTAACTTTTTACAGTATTCAGAAGTTTGTTTTTTGCTTCGTCAAAACTATTTGACCTTATGTGTGTGTAAACATAGTTGTGGTTAATCGGTGCAATGAAGATTGCAATTACATATTGGATTGTGGGAGCCCAGTGGATACCTACATGGGTGCAGAAAATATTATCCTCACACAGAGCACATTCTTCTTGAAAACCAATAACCAGGTAAAGTCTCTGGCAGGCTGGTAACTAGATTTGTGAATTAATAAAAGACTGGATGTATGTTGTAAGATGGTGTCAAAGTTGCATAGCTTGTCTTCACCACATGAGTGGTGTTGTTTTTACACTTTGTCTATCTTCTAATTGTTCTCATTATATTCAGGGAAATTGTGGATGATATTGCACACAAATGGAGGAGGACTTTGGCCCATTCCCAATTTGTAGCTATTGGGATATCTACCAGAGATACATAGACCACAGCGTCAAGTGTACTGAGTACTATTCTGTTTCTCTGATTTGAGACCTGAACTATTGTTGATAATGGAGGAACTAATAATAAATTGGCAAATGTGAAAGAAGCTCTTATCTAGTTCCTCGCTGAAACTGAAATTGCAACAAGCTGCACTGAACCTTTGTTGAATGTAATTGAAGGTAAGTCTTAAGGATGCCCTTTAGGGAAGAGGTAACCTATTGTCGTCTAACTAAGTTGTCCTACCATGTAGGAGAAATCTGAAGCTATTTCCAGAAACATCCATCATGGAGCTTTGGAAAATGAGAGAGGGAGCAATCATGGGGAACAACAATTTGTGCATTGAAAAGTAAAATCAATTTGCAGGTATGTTTTTTTTCATCTTCCTACTTAAAAGAAACTGTAGGTCCTTAGCTAAGGCTCCCAGGTGTGTCTGCATGACAACTGAATAGTTTTTCCTTTTTTGAGAAAAATCCTCGAGCAATAAACTCACAGATATCTCTTAATAATACTAAAAATATCTTAATGCTTTGTAGATTATCACAGATATCTCTTAATAATACTAAAAATATCGTAATGCTTTGTAGATTATCATGATCTTTCCGAAGGTATTTCTCCTTTCCCCTTCTTCCCAACAAGAATCCTTTCCAGAATTCAAGGATTATGATGGACTAGTTCATTCGAACCATCACACTTGGTCCCATTTAGAATACACTGAGGAGGTCTGTAACATATAGCTAGTATCAGCCAAACAGCTGCTTCTTGACAGTGTTGGAGTGTCCAAATGTAACATAAAGCATATTTGAATGATTGGCTCCTCACATGAGAGGGAATAAAATAGCTGGAAATATTGTAGAATCCAAATAAGATTGATTTGCCTGTCCTTAATTGCATTGTCACCCATTATTTAAGACCGTGCAAATAAGTATACGTTTTCTACTTCACTTGGTGTACAATATTTAAGCAATTTCTTTCTACAGGAAAAAAAAGGCCACTTTTTTTAACATTGCTGTAGTGAAAGTTAGGCGGTTAGCCTATGGATTAATAACTTGAATATTTGCAAAGGTGTTAGTACTTATAGCATATTGAATTATCTGAGTCCAGTATTAAGAGCAGTAATTCCCACCAGCAGATACTTGTGTTTGAATATCTAAATCACAAGACATCGTGCTGGCTACATGTCGGGGGTATGATTGTGCTTGGATAGTGGAGAAATGTAAATTATATTTCCTCTTTTCTCCTTCCACAAGGTGTCTGCCTTGGTTACTGTTGACAAATAACCAGTAGATGAAGAGTTGTCCATGGACTGACTGCTGTTGTTGCCCTCATGGTAGTTGTCCGAGTGACATTAGTGGAATTTTGGCTGGGATCATCCTTCTTCCTATTAGGAAATTAGCACTCAACAAAAACAAAGCAAAAGGTTGGGGTGATAGCAGTGTGTGTTATTGGCACTGGTTTCGCCCACAAACATACAGTCAATTTACTTTACAGTATATTCTGTGAAGACGTCTAGAAGATGTGAAAAGCGCGATATCAAATGCAAGGATTATTATATAGTTTGGAATCACAGTTGCAAAACTAGTACAACTGCAACTGTTCGGTAATGTTTAATGGCATGTGTTAATCTGGAATCTCTTAAATTTAAAACAGTGGCAATTGTGGTTAGATGGGGGAGCTGTTGAAATCAAGGATGGTAAAAGGCAACATGAGTAGATTTTCAGTATGCAAATCTTTTGACATTGCAAAAGTAATCTGAGACTTAGGACATAGCATTTCATCACAAAATTGGCACATTTCGGAAATGTCAGAGCGTTGATATTTTGAGTTGTTTATCGTATCCAATTTTCATATCCTATCCAATTTCTCCCTATGCTCCCAATTTTCTTTTCTATTCAAAATGATGCAGTAAAATTTGTCTCTTAATTCCTGATTTCATTTGTGCTTTAGTGTATAAAAACAGGCATTGCCTTTAAATGTTGCAATTAACAGATTGGAAATGCATTTTGTGTTCAGTCTTGGATGTTGCAAAAATTGTAATTTTATATTAAGGTTTTATTACGTGGAAAGAACATAAAGTACTGTGGACCGTTGAAAGGGTGTTCGTACAAGATGAGCTTTATGCTACCATTTAAGGACTTGAATTCAATAGTGGAGAGTTTGTTGATGTTTGGATCTGTGACGCTCAATAAGATGTTACTCGGGAGTGATAGAAAAACAAGGATCAGGCAATATAGTAGCCACAAATGTAGCTAGCACTGGGCGACAAAGTAAGGCAGACAGTGGTTGAGGACTCACTGTGTAGAATGTGAAGCAGCTGTAGGAGTAATAAAAATATGAAAGTTGCCGTGTACTTTTTTTTGAGTGATGTCCCTGTTAGATTTGAAGGTAAATCTGATATATTGGTATTGTGTTGACTCCATCCTATAAGCTTTTAATCAAAGGTTAATAAACACTCGCAAGAGGTTGGTTTTACATCAACAACAGGAATATCTCACCTTTTTTTGCAAGTTTTGTTTAACCTTGGTGACATTTGCTTTCAAGTTCATGTGGACAAGGTTGTACAGAACAAAGTATAACTATTTGTGTCAGTTTCATTTATTTACATTGTGTTCATTAAATATATTCGATATTACTGGTATAATGTGTTGGAACTCCTTAAATCCCGATTTTGTGGCCAATAGGGCTAGGGTGTTTTTTATTACTTTAAAAAATCTTTATCAGAAATGATCATATACAGTAATTAGGTTGTTTGGACGTTTCCCTTTTAACTTCTTCATTTTCATCACCCAGTTGAACACAGAAAAATATTGGGCGCAAAAGAAGAGGAGGAAAGATCGCAAAAACAGTCCAGTGGCAAAATATATATATATTTAAATTGTTTAAAATTTAGAATGCATACTCCATTTAGGAAATCCAGTACCGTTGAAAAAGAACGAGCGAGCCCTGTTTTCAGGTTGTGTTGAGCGTCTTTAATTAATTGTCATGATATTTGAATTTGAATGTAATCTACAGACTGAATTGCAATTGTAATCACCGTAGTTTACAAGTTTATGAGATACTTTACCAGGAGATGAATGTTTCACAAGACATAGATGCAAATGTTTTCCAGCTGCCATTCCTCATAGCTGCATCTGTTTCTACATTTTACAACATGCACCTCAACCCTTCCGAAGCTGCCTTATCTATCTGCCAACGTAAAATATACATTCAAATCAATAGGTTAGAATCAAGTCACTGTTGAGAATTAAAATTGGCTTGGTTCCATATCCGCTTTGGGAACCAAATGATGGAAGAAAAATCATCTGAAGAACTATCAGTTTGGAGGAAAGTGTTCAGAAACACTTGCTACTCAGATGTCTGAATGTTTCTTGATGAGATGCGTTATTTCATCAGTTGGGCTTGTATTTTGCACCTCTGAGCTACACAAAGTTTACTTTGGCAATTCGGCTGTCAATAAGTAAGCCTCCTGTGTATACTTAATTGATGGAGGCCACCACAATGCATGAGCAGTGCCAGATGAGTTGGGATAAAATTGGATAGGTTCCAGAGTTAAATGACCTTAACCTGCACACATTCACCACAAGAGGAGAGGAGCTAAGCATGTTGTAAATTTACCACACCCGGAAAAAATTGCCTAAAACATAACTATTGATACCTTGGAATAATTTGTATTGACAATTGAATATCAAACCCACAGAAGCAAAGCAATCATTGACTGTGGCAGCTTTGACTGACTTCTAACATTCGAGATAAGTGCTGTCGGCGTTGCTTCTAATTTTAGCTTTTAATTTGGTATGGTACCAAATTACACTGTCAGGAAAGAATTGCTGTGTTTCAGCCGACCTCTGAAATCAATAAGTTGTAATTTGCAATGCATCACTTTGTCTCTGGAAAGGTGCTCCATTACAGTAATGTAGAGAAGGAGTTGTGGGCTGTTACCTCGGTGGTGATGCATTATATGGTGCTTTTTGTTTCTCTCCGTGGAAAGACCTAATATGGATATGTTAAGTATGATATGTTTACATTTTGTACATTACACATCAGAAACAAGATGGTTTTTTTCTGTACAGTGTGATTTTCCGTGGGTAATAAAGTTTTTGCTTTCAAGGTTCCATGTCATTATTGAAATTGTGTTCAAATTGTTGAATCGAAAATGGCTCAAAATGATTACTACAGATGCAAACATTGGTAGAAACATGCTCTTATTGCACAATGATGAAAACTGCCCAGCAGTCATTGTTGCTAACTGCAGAATACAACAACTATAAAATGACATTTGTGGAGCGCCTTCTATGTCGGGAGGATATCCCAGGACAGAATAGCTGTCTTGAGGAGTAAATAGCTTTTTATTTAAACGTAATTAAAGCCACAAATGTAATTTCCATATGGAGAGAGAGAGAGACACCATGATGATAAAGTAAGTCTATGCTTAAGTGGTGAGCATGTATGGATGAAATGATCTGAACTGCTGCCATGTCACATCATGTTTCTGTTTGATATCCACATACACAGGGGATTTGCAACAAGGCAAACCCGAACCAGCAATTGGCAGCAAGAACCTTTGATGATAGAGCAATTGTAGCGCTTTGACTGCCGTCTGATAGGATTAATTTGATGGATCAAACTTCAAGATTGTTAATGTGTATGATTCGATTACTATTCCAGCAAGTGATTTTTCCAATTGGCTAACAAGGGAGCCTTTTTAAAGTATTCTAATTTGTATAATTTCTGCAATCCTTTGTAATCTCTCGTGTGTGTATTAAACTGTGTTTGTACATTTTGAAATTTTAAAATCCCGTTAATAGCCACTGTGAGTTAGTAGCAAATAAGTTTCTCTGTTTTGGCCTTGGGGAATGCCTCCTTAGATATCAAGCAATCTGGTTTAAATTGAATACATAAATCTGGGAGATTGCATTCTACTTGACATGCTCATACCTCTCATTACAAAATAACACTAACATTTCATTTAATGTCTCTGCGGAAGCCGAGAACCAGAGACAATATATTTTCAGGTCCTGCACTGGTGTGCCAGGTTAATAATAATCCCTGCATTTCATACAGCACTTTTCAAGTAGTCTCCAAACCACTTCACAAAATCTACTGTAAAGTGAATCGACTATATTTGGGGACGAAACGCAGCAGCCAATTGCGCACAGCAGTGTCCCACAAATGGTCACAAATTGAAGTGACCAATTTATTGTTTTTTCAAGGGATTATTATTAGGCGTGTGGAGGAAGGAAACTTGTCCAAAGTTTCGCTCAGACCTGCCTGGAATCCAACCCAGGTCTCACATTTGCAAGGCGAGTGCTCTAACCACTGAGCGACAGCATTCCACAGTTTAGTTAAGGGAGAAGCTCAAGTCCTTGATGGGACGTCAGCCAACCTTCAGCCCTAGAGGGCAGATTGTTACCAATTAGGTGTCAGTTGTCAGAACAACAACAACAAATTACACTTATAAAGCGCCTTTCACGTCGGGAGGACGTCCCAAGGCGCTGCACAGGAGGCGTGTGACCCGAGCTGGGAGGGGAGTGTACGGGGAGGGGTGAAACACGTAGGGGAGGTCGGAAAATTGTGGGTGGAACAAAAGGCACGGTCGAAGAGGAAAGAAATGAACATGGGAGGGAGGACAGGGCTCGCTGGAGAGAGAAAGAGAGAGAGGTTGTGGGTGACAGAAATTACGTAAATTGACTTGGATGGGTGGAAGTGAAAGGGGGTGGGGAGCAGAAGGAAGAGATGCGGGAAATGGCGCAGGTGAAATCCAAATTGTCTTCGCAATCGTAGATGAAGAAAGCGCTGAGCTCAAGACCATTTCACAAGACGGTGGGGGAGAGGGTGGGGAGGATTATTGCAACCACAGAGAGGTGCAGTGTTGCAAAACTTTTAAAGAGTCAAGTTGGCAATGAGGCACAGACAGACCAGCTGGCTGAGCTGAACTCAATCTGACTGATGAAACGGGTGATGAGCTGTGAATCAGACGTCACGGTGGGCGGACCAATCTCTCGTCTGGCTCAGAGCTCAGTTTGTATCGTGACTCTGCGCACGTCGCTCATGTCTGACCAGAGGAAAGCCTCGCTTATTCCAATCTGCGCTCGCAGCCAGCTGAGTGTTGGGTAACAAATGAAAAGTTGCCAAGTGATTAAGATCAAAGAGACCACGCGAGCAACAGCAAATAAACCCTATGTTTAAAATCAAGCTGCTTATCGATCAGAGGGAGGATTGTGAATTGATTCAAAGGGTTGGGTATATACCTTACAGCAAACTAGTTCCCCTTCTGAAACTGAAAGTAGATTTTTATCATTTAAAAAAAGAATTTGAAATGAGATACATGTTCATACACTGTAGTTTTCAGCCTGGGGTGGATTAATAGTACAGTAATCCTTGCACCTGATATAATGTTTTATCAGCCTTCGAGACGTCTCGCATCTCTTTACAGAATATACTGTATTTTTGTGGGCGGAATTTTGTAATGAATACATTGAATTCGCCCAGCGCCGTCAATCGATCCCATTAAAACATTTTTTTTCCAAAAAAAGTCACTCAATCCACGACTGTTCCCGGGGACACTGCTGTGCAGAATTGACTGCTGCGTTTCACCCAGTTCTCTGCAGTATCAGCGAGGAGAACCTGTTAAATAAGGTTGATTTAAAAACTTCACCCTTCCTCTAACCTCTCTCACTTCACTCACCTTTCTCTTCCTGGTCGATTACACTTGGAAAAAGCTCTCCGAACTTTACAATGCCAACAAGATTTTGTCCCATCTTGTCCAACCCAACAAGATCCAGTTTTTGAATTTGTCTTTAAAATGTTTTTCAATGTCATTTTATTTTTAAAATACCTATATAATTAAGGGAATATCTCTCTCTCTATATATATATATATATATTTCATATTATTTCTATAAATATATATGTATACACAGGATGTATTAATACAGAATTTTAATATTAAAAATATATAATGAGAAACATCTCCCAAGTCGGTTTTAGGGGTTAATAGAGTCAGACAAGATTGGTGGATTCCCTTTCGATTGGGGGAGGGAGAAGAGGAAGAGAGAGACAGACTGACTGACTGTGACTGATTGTGGGGGAGTGTGTGTTTGTGTGTTGCAAGGTTTAACTAACTTCCATCATCTGCGTCATTCGCTGCTTGAGAAACCCAGGGACGAAGGAGGGAGAGAGGGGAGACAGAGAGAGGGGGAGGGAAGGTGGAAGGAGAAAGAGAAAGAGAGAGAAGGAGGGAGAGAGAGAGAGAGAAGGAGGGAGAGAGAGAAGGAGGGAGAGAGAAAGAGAGAAGGAGGGAGAGAGAGAGAGAGAAGGGGCACCCGCATTGCTACTGCAGAGCAGTTGTCACTTATCTAACCTCCAGCCAGCCTCCCTCCCTTCCTCTCTCCCAAACTAACCTCAACAAGCAGCCAGCAGGAACACAGACACAGAGATACAGAGAGAGACAGACAGACAGAGGGCCTGAGAGCTTGTGGGTTGGTGAGTTGGTGTATTGGTTGGTTGGATGATGGAACAAGCTGCCTTGATCAGACCCTCTCCTCGCCTGTGCCTGCCTCGAAACCTGAGCTGCATGGCTCGACTGCAGTGCTGCCAGACCGCAGAGCTTCAGGCTACGGTCGTTGCCTGCAACGGACCTCTTCGGCGCAACGGCAACCAGCACCAGAGCAAGAGAGACGCAGACAGACAGCAGCCGCAGCCGAGGCAGCAGAAACTCGGGCTCCAACGGTCAGCCCACAGGAGCGACCTGAAACCCAATCCCAACCCAAGCCAGCGCAAAAGAGCCAAGTCCCTGTCGCCGGTGTCCGGTGGGCGGTGGCCCATCTCCCGGCTCGGGGGCTCCCGGCAAGCCCGGAGCAAGCGGGTCAGGTTCGCCGACTCCCTGGGCTTGGAGTTGACCAGCATCAAGCACTACAGCGAGGCCGACCTGCCCGAGGTGCCTTGCCACGTCATGGCCGAGCTGGAGACGGAGATGGAGCTGTGCCGGCTGGCGGAGGCGGCGGCCGCGGAGGAGACGGTGGGCGACGCGGGCGGGTCGGAGACGCCGGTCCTGTTCCCGGCGTCCCCTTGCCCGGCGTTGGAGCCCCTCTTCCCCGACCCCCGGAACTCCCCGGGCTTCCTCTCGGCGGTGGAGGAGAGGGCGGTTTGCCTGGAGACCATCGCCACCGATAACCTCAGCGTGACGGGCACCATCCGGGTGCTGAACCTGGCCTTCGAGAAGCAGGTCCTTGTGCGCTACACGCTCAACCAGTGGCGGTCGTTTGTGGACATCCCGGCCGCCTACGTCCCCGAATCCTCGGACGGGCACACGGACTCGTTCTCCTTCCAGATGATCGCCCCGGTCTTCCTGGAGTCCGGGGGCATCTTAGAGTTCGCCATTCGCTTCTCGGTCCCGGGGAGGCCCGCGGAGGAACACTGGGACAACAACGATGGCCGTAATTACCAAGTAAGGAGCCAGAGGTTCAAAGTGTCTCCACCGAAGGACTGGGAAAACGCTTGGATTCATTTTATTTGAACTACGTGTTGTACTCTACACTTATGTGTGGGTGTGTGTGGGTGCGCACTTTCTCTCTGCCGAAACTCTCTCTATCCACATCTCAGTGACCACCACCACCACCCTCCCCGAACTACTCACTTCAGTAAGTTCCAGCCTTATTTACGAATGTATTGGGAGTATTTTTTTTATTTCCTATCGACGTATGTGATTCCACACTCAAATGATTCTTTTTTTCTGTGTGAGTATCATGTTTTTGTGTACATTTTTGGCCATTCAAATGGGAAACTTTCTTACTGAATGAAACTGTTTAGCTATGGTTCGGTGTATGTGTGTATGTATATATGTGTGTGTTGTGTGTGTATATAAAATCTATCTATTTTTCAAACCCTGCAGTCACAGCCACAATAAATAAAACGCTTCCTGTATCTCGACAGCTATGATATCAGCCTGACCCACACCTACCTTCTTGAGTCGGAAGGATGTGGATTCAAGCCCTTGTTTTCTCGGCTGACTCTCCAGTGCAGTGTTGGGATGGAGGGAGGGAGGTGCGGGAGTGGGGGGGTGGGGGGTGGGGGGGATTGACTGATGTTTGGTGAGAGACATTAAGGAAAGGTTGTTTTCTGCCTATTCGGGTGGACTTTAAAGATCCTATGGAACTATTGGAAAAGTGAAGGGAATTTCTCAATGTCTCTATCTCGCTCTGTGTCCAATCCCGCAGATAAAATTAGGCGAGGATGCCTGAATGCATCGATACTTTTTTTATTTAAATGATGTACAGTATTTTTAATCTGTGATAGTCCCTTAATTGTGTCCCTTTTCCCCCACTATTTCCAGAAACCATTTTAATTTACAATGTCGCCTTTGGGCTATTTGTGCGTTTTGAGTACTGTGGCTCCCACAAGATGTTTATTTTCTAACAAAAAAAATAGTCAAAATATTTATCTCGTAGTTGGCTCAGGGAGTGATTTATGTACGATGTTTCCTTAAGCGTGTTTTAAAAAAAAAGGAAGTTGCAATTTTGTTTAGCAAATCTTTTCCCTCCCTCCCTCCCTCCCTCCCTCCCTACCTCTGTCACACACACAACAACAACAGCAACAACTCCAATCTATATAGCGCTCTCCACGCTGGACGGCGTCTCAGAGCGCTTAAGGAGAACACACACACACAAGTTTTGAAACTTGGCATGACTCGCTTGCAAATTCACAGTGTAACTTTCTTGGATTGTTGTGACAAATAATTCCGATCCCCCGAAATGTCATTCCAAATTCCCCTGCGACATGACGTTTTGGCAAACTATAAATTGGTTCAAAGTCCTCGAATAAAGAACAATCTACTGTTGTTACAGCAGCACCCGGTTACGTTTAAGTCTCAAAAGCAATTCACAGTTAATTGCTGTCAATAATGATATTTTAACGAACTATTTTAGAAGGCAAACGCGGCAGCCAAGCAAGGCCCCAGATATAGCCATGAGATGAAGGAACAATTTTAAGAGGGAGGATTGTTGGCTTGTAATTCCCTTCTCTTGGGAATTAGGAAGCAATTATATATATATATAGGTCAGGTTTATTTTGGGGGAGATGAAGGATGTCAGCACTGTTTGACTAATGAGTAAACCATTTCTATATGACTGGCTATCATCAGAATTCTCTTGTTATCTGTGAAATGTTTTGTAGACACTGTTTAAATATTGAAGTTGCCATACACGTGTTTATATGGGGTCCCTGTAGCTCAGTGGTGATAGCGCTCGCCTTACAAGCGTGAGACCTGTGTATTGAATCCAGGCAGGTCAGGGCGAAACCTTGGGCAAGTTTCCTTACTCCACACACACACACGCCTAATGGCATGCCTTTGGGACGGCCACCCGACGTGAAAGACGCTCTATAAATGTAATATTGTTGATGTTGTCATAATAATATCCGTCCAAAAAAAACATAGAACAAATTGGTCATTTTCAATCCACGACTGTTTGTGGGGGGGGACGCTGCTGTGCGCAATTGGCTGCCGCGTTTTGACCACAAATATACAGTCAATTCACTTTACAGTATATTCTGTGAAGCGTCTGGAAGATGTGAAAAGCGCTATACTGAATGCAGGGATTATTATTATTATTATATATTAAATTGAGCACATCACGGCCCAGTGAAAAGATCTTGTGTTGTGCCCCAGACTCACAATATCTCGTTTCCGCATCGTACTCTGCGCGAGCTCGCCAATTGCATTGTAGAATTCAGGACAGGTTTTGTTCAGTGAGTGAGTTTGTTATGCTAGCTGGAGACAGGGCTGAGAAAACCCAAACTCCTTTTCACACAGCAACTCACACAGAGAAAGAGTAACTTTCCTCTATTCAAACAGAGCTGTCAGCAGTGAATAGCCAGAGCTGCAACTCACTGAATTGATCGTTTTCCTCCCCAAAAAAACATTTGGGAGGAAAACAATGTACAGTAAACTCCTGACTACTCGTCAGTCCAAAGGGGAAAAGGGCTCGGCGACCTGTTATCCAGAGCTGGGCGTGCATGTAAACACATAAATAAATACGCCCGGGATACTGACAAAGATACGTTATTGGAGTCGAGTGATTGGGAGTTTACTTTACACAATTACCGATAAATTATCAGGTGAATTCACCTACGCCTTTTAATTTCCGGATGGGTGTCGATTTTACTTTGCATCACCCTTTCCCACCATCCACCGCCCCCCCCCCCCCCCCCCCCCCCACATGATCCCTGTGTTTGTATGCGGGACATGGCTGTGGGACTGGTTGTGTTTTCGAATTAATCGCTTGGCAACAAATAATGGCCGCCTTCAGTAGCTGTTCACAGTCACAGTGACCTCTTATGTACGAACGTGCCTCATTTTCTCAAGGTTTATTTTTGGTAAACTGCCTAGAAACCTTTCGCAAGAACAAATTACAGCCTGTTTTTTTTTTGACGAAACATGCTTAAAACTCATCGAGTAACAATTCATTTTTTTGGGAAAAAAAGATACGCAACTGAGGAGTTTCGCTCCAGAAATCTTAAATCGACATTTAAAAACACATTTCGGACACCTGCCAGCCCTGATTGTAGTGGTGTGTTTTTGGCAAAGGTACATGATTCGGATGACCACAGCCTCTTTAAACTCTCTCTCTCTCTCTCTCTCCCCCTCTCCACCCCTTATTATGGTGGAGAAATAAGGCTAGGGATGAACGGGTTGTTGGAAACTGAAGTCAACAGCAATTCTGCTGGTGTCAGGATGTCAGGACTGATATATGAGTGAGGTTCCAGTAACATTATCAAACCGGATTGCCTGACTTTATGCTCTATGGTTCTCCTGCGTGTAATTCGAACGGATGAATTGGGAAGGACTCAGTACAATTTGCTCCCTTTAAAATTTAAACACCGAGAGATACAACTCCCTGACAAACTCAAATGTCGGGAGGCGGCAGAGGCGGATTTCTCGCTGGCCCCCGGGAGAATAATAATGAAACCAATTCAACGATAAGTGAATGAAAATTCAAACAGGAATCGGTTTCACAATCTTATTAACAATCTGATTCGCTTTACTTTAAGATGCAAAGCCGGCATACTAACCGGGTACTAACGGTAACTGCGATAAACACCAGATGTGTCTGTGTGGAGAGTAGTGAAGGATTGCATCTATTTTTAGAATGGAAATGTCAACATGTTCTGTTTCAAGCGTAAGGTCTCATATGCGACAACCCTCAATAATCATCTCTGCTGGTTTGATAGTCAGGTTATCGATTATTCTCTGTGCTCCTCACTGTGAAAAGTTCCAACCCCATCCTCTCTGTGTCTTAATAATAAAGCTTGCATTTCGCAATCGATCTTTAGTTTTCTCAAACCAGACTGTGAGGCCTTTGTGAGACCGCCTCTTGTGTTTTCGTTTTGGTTAAAATTTCTCTGCCCCGCGCTTTCTCTCACACCGCCCCAGAAAGTGTTTTGGACTCCACTTGTAGCCATACAATAGACACATGAATGAGAGGGGCTCGAAGGGAGATGGGGGTAAGGTGGGCGGTGGGATTAAATTGGCCAAATGGCCTCCTTTAAGAGCTGTAGATTTCTATGTTTCTAAGACTGTTTAAACCCCTGCGTACCTCCTGCATCTAAGACCCAATTGTTGGTTTCACGGTTCCAAGGTTAAAGCCTGACACAATTGCATCAGATGAGATTGGTGGTGGGGCAGGGGAGAGGGTAGGGTGAGTGTGGAGAGCTGCATCGGCATATTTACCGAGGTGCTATCTGTCTGTGCAAATGTTGACGGAAGACATTTCTCAAACAATATTGGCTTTAAAACTCCCAGATGCAATGTGAGCTCAAGGTATTTGCAGTGGCAACAGCATTGCGCGATAAACAGTCCCTCCCAAGGCCTTTCTGACTGTGGACTCAAGTTAGTGTAATATTACTAGGGTTGCTATCTGATCAAACAATCTGAATGCCAATCTGCGAGTGTAGAGGTTGCAAGCCAGCTAAAGGATGGTGGGTGAGATGGGAGGTGGGCAAGAGAGAGATTGCTTCTGATATCACCAGTGATATACAAGGGAGGCTTCAGTTGGCAAAATTCCAGTTGGCGTTGTGGTACTTGGGATTATGAGTGAGGCGAAAATCAACCTGGTTGCTATATACTAATTTTCTTCCCTTAATTTCCTTCCTCCGCCCCATCCCACCCCCCCACCCACCACCCCATGTATACCCACCCCAAAGTAGGAAGTCTATGCTTGCGCGTGGAAATTAGTTGGGATTACACAGGATGAACTAGTAAAACTTCCCTCCCTCCCTCCAGGTTCAATAATCTTCAAGTGTCATAGCTCTCTAGGTCCATGTATGAAGCAAAGTCACTTGGGCGAGTGAGGTAGGCAGGGCAGGAAACTGATCGATCTCAGTGTATGTGAGGAGCGATGGAAGAGGCAACATTGATTCTATGGCAACACACAATCTTTCATTAAGACGAAGGGTTGTAGACCCGAAACGTTGACTCTTTTTCCTTTCTCCATGGATGCTGCTTGACCTGCTGAGTTTCCCCAGCAACTTTTATTTTTGTTTCATTAAAGTCGTGAAGTCTCCTGCTTGGAGAAGCTTTCAAATCGAACGCCTTCAGGGTTTTAAGAATGCATAAGTACGTTTAACAAGTTGGCGCCGAGAGAGAGACTGTTGAAATGGTGGGACTTGTGTAGTTCCCACACAAGTCAGGAAAAACATAAGGCAAGTCCTGACAGCACCGTCCTGAAAAGCCATAAAGAAGTTGAGGCTCCTGATCGTAAAAGTGAAACAGTGAGGGAACAATTATCAAGTTCGAACGAGGACTCGAACCTCGAGGTTTCTTCACGATGAGTAAAATTATGCGTTGGTTCGAGGGTTCGGTGCATGTAACTGGTTGTACGTTAAAATGGGTACTGTATTCTGGGAGGTGTTCTCACTATAGGGAGGAGGAGAGGAAAGTTAAAGGGGCTGAAAAGTCCGCTGAGCTCCGTATGTTACATAATGACAGACGAACAGTCCCTGAAGGTTATTGGAGTCGAGTTGCATCCTTGTTAACAAAAAAACGTGCAGAGAAAAACATTTTGGCCATTGTTAATTTCTCAGCACAGAGTGTGATCTGCTGTTAGTGTGCGTAGTTACATGCGAGGTACTAGATTATTGCACTATATAATGCTCCAAAGTGTCAACTGTTTGTTTATTTCGCTCTCTGGCCTTGACATTCATTACAAGCCCATACTGTACTTCTATTCCTGCCCCTTTTTCTAGTCAAGCACGATTTGAGCGTGGGGTGGGTGGAGGTAGAGAGAAGAGGAGAACCAGAATCTGGTTTTAGTTTTAGTTCGAGACAGAGCGTGTTAGAAATCAAGTTGCTGGAGAGAGGGATTCTTGCGTTCTTAGGCGAAATGGTTGGATTGGAATTTCTGCTGCTGTAAATTTAGCCAGGGGGTGCTTTCATTTAAAAGTCCGCGCTGATCGAGTGTGTATGTGTGTGGGTTTTAATTTTAAGTAGACCTAGAGCTCATTGTACAAAGTGATGCACAAATCTTAACACATTGCCAATGACTTATGCTGTCATAGCTACTGCATCAGAGCACCCCACCCCGCTATCCCACTCCCCCTCCTCACTGCTCACCCACCCCAAGTAACGTTTCACACAAACTGCAAACCTCTGGCTAAATAAATCTGCGTCGTTTAAACCTCAGCCGCGTCTTGGAGCGCTGGCATTCCATTCAGCCTTCGCCGCCTTCAAACGGTAAAGAATAATAATCCTCTTTGCGTTTCACTCAACGCTTTATCACTCACGCCTTCTAGACGTCTCAAAGCGCTTCACAGAATAGACTGTGAAGTGTGAGTTAACCGTACATTTGTGGGCGAGACGCGGCAGTCAATTGCGCACAGCAGCGTACCCCCCCCCCCCCCACAAACAGCCGTGGATTGAAATGACCCATTTTATTATTGATTGTTTTGTTTGGACGGGTTAAAATAGTTGGGGGGGATGGGGGTGGTAGGAGGATGGGGGGTGGGGGCATGTGGTTGGTAGAGAGAAGGCAAAAAGGGGTGAGCTAAAGGCTGAGAGCTTGATTGATTTAACAGGTGTCAGAAATAAGTGTTACCTACAGCTATATTCTATGCATCTGTATGCATAATAACTCATTGCATACTATCCTTAACTTAACGATTGCACTAATAGTCACGTGTTTCATTCATTGCTGCTTCTTTCGAACCTTTCTCACGCCCGGCGCCCCAATGTGTGAGAGAGTGTTTTGTTTTCACGTTTCGAAGCTATCTTTCTTGCCTATCGCCAGACACTGCGCAACCCGATTTCAGAAAGGAATTTCTCTCATCTCTTCTTGTCTTAAGTATCCAACCTCACATGCCTGTGACAATTGGTGAACTATGCAATATTTTAGCTGTAACCGGGTTCCATTCGATGGGCAGAAATAATGTACCTGAAAACGGTAGAGCTTTGTGTACGGACTGTCGTGTGATTTATTTTCTTGTTTATATAAAAAAAATGGTCTCGTATGTATGACGTGGGTAAAAAACTGCTTCAGCGTGTGCATGGCTCCATCTTATTCGGAACGAGAACTGTGTTGTAAGTTACGATTCGAACGCTGTGCTTGAATTCCTGTGAAATAAAGGACTTAATGAATCAGTAACATAAAACAAGCAAGCCCTAGGAATTAACTAATTATCATCGAACAATCTTTTTAATTCGAATATCATTCATATTATTATTATTATTATATAAGTGCTTTGGTTGTGCTGTTCAGTAGACTATTTCACTTGGTAAATCGATTAAGAGTTCACTTTGTTGCCGTACACAGTGCTACCAGTACTCTGTTGTGATTTTAAGTTGATTCCAATGCCTTTTCACTGTTAACGGAGGGAAACCAATCTCTCCAGAATGACTGTTCCGGACAACTTTTAACACGTACTGTATTGGCTTTCTATTTGTAAATGTCTTATCTCCGTGGAAAATATGCTTTGTACTGTATTTTGTATATGTTGGTGTCATTAAAATAATACTATTGCTGCAAACGGCTGGGTAACGATTCGATTTGAGGCAAGGCTTTCTTTTATTACCTCAGAAACCACAGACTTGTCCTGCAGCATGAGGTTTTCAGATTTGCTGTTGTTGTTGTTGTTGGGAGCACGCCTACGTAGACTTTGTTTCCTTCCCGTTGCTTTTCGCGGCCACGTTCCCTTTGAAATCAATGCACGGCCCAAATTAAGAATGACCCGGAGATTTGCCCGTTCTGAAATGCTAAAGTGAAGAAAAATCACCACGACTTAAATTTATAGATATACATATGTATATATAACGCCCCTCACTCAGGATAGCGTCCCAGAGCGCTTGACGTAATCATATAATAATAATCCTTGCATTTGATATAACGCTTTTCACATCTTCTAGACGTCTCAAAGCGCTTCACAGAATATACTATAAAGTGAATTGACTGTATACTTGTGGGAATTGCAGCCAATGGCGCACAGCAGCGTCCCCCATAAACAGTCGTGGGTTGAAATGACCAATTTTATTATTGTGCTTTTGTTGAGGGATCATTATTAGGCGCGCGCGTGTGTATGTGTGTGTGTGTGTGTGTGTGTGTGTGTGTGTGTGGAGTAAGGAAACTTGCCCAAGGTTTCGCCCTGACCTGCCTGGATTCGAACACGGGTCTCACGGTTGTCAGGCGAGTGTTCTCACCACTGAGCTACAGGAGCTCCATATTGACGTTGGTGTTGTACGTCGTCGAGCCGGGAGTGAGTTGGCAGTAGGCACGGTCGGCGAGTGCCTTGAAGGTGGGGAAAGAGGTGGCAAGGTGGGGGTGGTAGGGTGGGTAGGGGTGGGGCGGAGTAGAAGAAAAAAGCTCCATTGGAATTCCCACCCACCCACCCACCCACCCCAACCCTCAGTTAAGAAGAAAAATTGTTTCTCTGTACCTGAGCACCAGATTTCCTCTTAAAACTAATCATAATCCTTGCGTTTTTATATACTGTAGGACGTTTCACCGTGCCGGGATTCGAACCCGGGTCTCTCGCTTGCAAGGCGAGCGCTCCATCCAACCGCTGAGCCGTGCGAGACTCCCAAGAACTTAAAACAGAAGCTATTTGAAAAGTGGAATCTTGCTTAAAATAGCAACCGACTGTGGGTTCAAGTTTAAGATCGAATTTAACAATTACCAACTCAAAATCCTGCACCATCTTATTAACTTAAGGCCATGGGAGGATTTGGAGCCTGGGAAAATTATTCAGTGATTATACTCTGATTATAGCGATATTGTGTAAGAATAGGATCTAGATTGACCATAATATACTTTTCCTTTCTCTCACTCTCTGTCTCTTTCTCTATCTCTCTCTCTCTCTCTCTCTCTTCCCTCTCCCCTTGCATGGTGTTGAGTTGTGCTTTCATTTCCACTCAGTGATATTTTGCTGCTCATGATATAAGTCCTCTCTACGTGGACACTCCTGCAGCTCGGTGGTTAGAGCGCTCGCCTTACGAGCGTGAGACCTGTGTTCGAATCCAGGCAGGTCAGGGTCAGGGCGAAACCTTGGGCAAGTTTCATTGCTCCACACACACGCAAGTTTCATTGCTGTGCACAATTGTGCATTTCACCCACAAATATATACAGTCAATTCACTTGATAGTATATTCTATGAAGCGCTTTGAGACGTCGATAAGATGTGAAAAGCGATATCAAATGCAAGGATTATTATTATTATTTCTCTCTCTAGACACAGATATACATATATTTATTACAGCTTCATGTCTGTACATTTTGTCCATGATTCTCTCTCCTCTTTTTCCCATTCGCAGCTGAAGCCAATTTATTATCAGATGCAGACACAATCCACAATCTGCCAAAGGCAACCCAAGTCCGCCCACTAGCTGCAGACTGTGCAGCAGAAGTATAATTAGGGGAATGAGATGCACTCACAACAAGTACCATCTCTTAAACACAGGCAGCTCTGGATAACATTAGAGGATTAGTGCCCCAAGGGATAATTTATCTGGAAGCCCAGTGTAAATTATTTATTGTTCGTCTCACCAAACATCCTGTCTGGTTTCAACGCGGAGTCCTGTAGCTCAGTGGTTAGAGCACTGGTTACAAGCGTGAGACCTGTGTTTCGAATCCAGGCAGATCGGGGCGAAACCTTGGGCAAGTTTTCTTACTCTACACACACACACACACACACACACGCACTCACGTCTGATAATAATCTCTCAAAAAAAACACAATAATAAAAAATTGGTCATTTCAATCCACGATTATTTGTGGGGGACGCTGCTGTGCGCAATTGGCTGCAGCGTTTCGCCCACAATGTACACAGTCAATTCACTTTACAGTCTATTCTGTGAAGCGCTTCGGGACGCCTAGAAGACACGAAAAGCGCAATATCAAATGCAAGGATTATTACTAAATAATCCCACCAAAAGAGAGGGTCTGCAGAGGATCTTGTACCCCCTCCACACCCCCCCTCCCCCCCCCCCCCCCCACCACCCCCACCCTCCCTCTCACCTTCTTTTTTGGAGGGGAGTACGGACAGTTTCACTATACACAGTATGTCAGTTGATTTACATTGGAATCTTTGGTTTCTACTTGAACACCAGTGCCTCAAATTGACCCGTCAAGATGATTTACAGAGTGCCGCAAGGTCACTGTGACTTCTCTCCTCCTGAGCTTTCACACAGCAGCAACCATGATTGTTCAACCCTCTGTCCCATCTCTTTCTCTCTCTCTCTCTCTCTCTCTCGCTTACACCCACGCATAATTACAACCTTAGCATTCCTGTTTAGACGGGCGAGAGGATTCGTTTGATCATTTCAACCCCTACTCATTTACGGGGGAAATGTCATTAGCAAAAGCCTCGCCGCCTCTCTCTGCATAGGATTTATTATGCCAGGTTATTCAGCAAAGTGACCAGCCGTTTGCACTTTGCACGTCAGACGCTGCAAAGTGAATTGACTGCGTACTTTGTGGGCGAAACGTGGCAGCCAATTGCGCACGGCAGCGTCCCCCACGCAAACAGTCGTCGATTGAAATGACCAGTCGTATAATCTAAGCTAACGCTCCGATGCTCGGTGAGGGGAGGGGGTGGGGGGGGGGGGTGGGGTGGTGGAGGGGGCGTGGGGGGGGTGGGGAGGCAGGGAGAGGGGTCGGGGTTGCGTTGTTGGAGGTGCTGACCTTCGGATGAGATGTTAAACCGAGATCCTATCTGCCCGTCGACATTAGCGGACGTTCGAAAGATTCCGCGACGCTGTTCGAAAAGAGGAGGGAATACGGGAAGGTAAGAGAGAAAGAGAGAGAGAGAGAGGGAAGGTGTTTCGTTTGGGTAAGGATACATTGATATACTCGCCCCCTACAAACTATACGTACATCCATTTACTTTACAGTTTATTCTGCGAGGAGCTTTCGAGACGTCTCGAAAACGTGAAAAATGTACTATATCAAATGCAAGTGATTGTTATTCTCTCCCCCCCCGGTGTCTTGGCCAATGAGGAAACTCCCTCCTCTTTTGGAATAACGCCATTGGGATCTGTAACTCATTGTAACCTTGTGAAGGGGGTGAGATTTGCAGGCCTTTTGCAGCCGATTTGATGTGATTTGGCTTCCGCTACAAAGCATTCCTGTGGGCAGGGTGGGTCACGTGAGATGTTTGTGGGGGACCCTGTTGTGCGCAATTGGCTGCCGAGTTTCGCTCACAAATATATACAGTCAATTCACTTTACAGTATATTCTGTGAAGCCGCTTTGAGACGTCGATAAGATGTGAAACGCCGTTATATCAAATGCAAGGATTATTATTACACTCACCCACAAATTATACATACATTCACTTCGCAGTTTATCCTGTGAAGCGCTTTGAGACGTCTTGAAGACGTGGCAAAAGTTGCTATATCAAACGCAAGTATGATTATTCTTATTTATCATTAAAGATTGATACGGTTTTGTGGTAAAAATACTGTACTACAAAGTGAAGTGGGTGGGGGTGGTGGGGGCGGGGGGGGTGGGTGTTGGAGGAGGATGGGGGAGAGGAGAAGAAAGTTGACGGGAGCTAGTTTCAGGAACGAATCAAATCAAACAGCTGTACAAATCAGAGGGCGAAGATTTCCCCCCATCTAGTGGTGAGAGGAGGAGAGAGAGAGAGAGAGAGAGTAGTAATTTGACACACACTGAGTGAGTTCTGGAAACCATAGTCACGGCTTATACACACACACACACGCACGCACGCACACACAGACAGACAGAGCAGTAGCCAGAAAGAACGAAGGGAGGGGGTGGGGATGGTGGAGGGAAGTGGGAGACAGAAAACGAACCGTAGAGTAAAGGCCATTTTTTTTGCTTTGTGGACATGCTTTCTTCCCCAGCAGCAACAGCAGCAGCCGTCGGTGGAGTGAGCTCGCCATGTGTGTTGGCAGTGTTACTGGCTACGCTGTGTGAGCTCTCCTCCAGCCTGGCCACAGACTCATCCATTCCCTTTGTCCAGCCCCAATCCTGCAGTCACTCCCAGTTTTACCACATTTCCCAGCTCCGATGTTCCCCGTGTGAGACTAACCAGAGGCGAGGCCCTGATGGTAAGCTTTGTGTGTGTGTGTGTTTTGTTCGATAGCGTGACCAGTGATTTCCAGTTGATGGTTTTGTAAACGGATTTAACCATTTGCTGTAATTTGCGTTCGATTATAGCGGCTGTTCGCAGTCTCAAAGCGCTTCACGGAATATAGTGTAACAACCACCACCACAACAACAACAACAACTTGGATTTATGTCGCGCCCCTCACTCGCTCCACGCCGGACGGCGTCTGCATATTTGTTGATGGTGGGGGTGGTGGTGTGTGTGGGTGAGGGGGGGGGGGGGGGTCGGTTGCAAAACCTCTGCTCTCTTGTGTAGTGTGTTTACCGGTTCAGCTGCCTTCAATAATAATCCGCTTCTCTCTCCCTCTCTCCCCACTTCATTCCGAAATGAAAAATAGAGTCTTTTTAAAGTGTGTGTGTGTGCGTGTGTGTGTGTGCAGGTGGGGGCGTAATGTTGTTTAAAAACTACACTCCAGGTATGATGTATGTGTGTGTAATATAAATATATATGTATATATACCTTGCCCTCCACCGCTCTCTGATCCCAACCCACAGACCCTTCATAGTAATAATAATACTTGCATTTGATATAGCGTTTTCATTGTCCTCCCTACATGAAAGTCACCATATAAATGCAAATAGGAGGCCGGGCTTTCAGCTTCTCTGCCCCCGCTCTTTGGCACTCCATCCCACAATCTCTTCGCCTCGCTCCTTCCATTGTCTCCTTCAAGGCCCAACTCAACACCCTTCTTTTCGACCGTGCCTTCAGCCGCCCACCACCCCCACTACCTCTGTGCCCTCCCTCATCCCAATCCTGCCACCCCTTATTCCACCCCGCTCGAGTCCCGACACCTGACTGTTCAGCGTCCTCCTGACGTGAAAGTCGCTCTACAATTGTAATTGTGTTGTTGTTGTTGTTGTTGTTGTGTGTGTGGGCGGATGGATGGATGGGTGGGTGGGTGGGCGGGTGGGTGGGTGGATGGGTGGGTGGGCTTGAGGGAACTGTGAAATTCCAAAGAGTTCCTCCACTAACTGAGTCTCCCAAGTGTGGAGAGGGACAGCGAGAGAGAGAGAGAGAGACTGGGGTGAGGGTAGGTGGTGAAGGGCAATGTTGTGCCATCAGCTTCATCCGTTGTTTCCTGTCGGCCTCAGGCCTGCGCTGTGTCTGCGGAGATGGATACACCACGAACGATACCATATCCCCCGTGGCTCAGTGTACTGCGTGCAGCCGGCAAGCGGTAAGTAGTCAGCTCACACCGTAGGCTGGGTTCCTATGCATGTTCCTATGCGCGCGATTGGAAATACCGGCTTTCTAATCTCGATGATTATTAATAAGAATAATAATAATAAAGATTTATTATTTTTATTTGTAACCAAAAAATTAAACAATTGTTTTTTTTTAACAAAAAATGGATTTGGGATTAAAAAAAATAAGAAGAAATATGTTTCCTGATTGTGACCTGTTCAGGGAAATGTCGTGTCGTTGGAGGGCAGGACATGCTTGAGATGCAAGGACGGAGACTGCAGCTCGTGCGGAGAGAACCAAGTCAGAGGTATGGCCGACAAGTCAGGCCATTAATATTAATAATAAGAAGAATCATAATAAAATAATAATAATCCTTGCATTGGATACAGCGCTTTTCACATCTTCTAGACGTCTCGAAGCGCTTCACAGAATACACTGTCAAGTGAATTGACTGTATATTTGGTGGGCGAAACGCGGCGGCCAATTGCGCACAAACAAACAGTCGCGGATTGAAATGACCAAATTATAATTGTTTTTTTTGAGGGATTATTAATATCATCGTCAGGCGAGTGGAGGAAGGAAACTTGCCAATGGTTGCACTCTGAACTGCCAGGAATTGAACCCGGGTCTCTCTCTCTTGCAAGGCAAGCGCTCTAACCACTGAGCTACAGGAGCTCCACGATTGGTTGGGACTTGGTACTTGATTCCCGTAGAGGGCGTGCGGTTTATTTACACTCGCTTCACTCACTCTTTGTTTCTTTTATTGTCTTCTTCATCTGCGTGGTCCAGAGGAGGATTTGACCTTGAAGACAGCCCAATGTACGACCTGCGAGAACAAGACCGTGCCAAACGCTCTCGGGAATGCGTAAGTTTGTCTGGCCGTGCGCAAAGCCACCCGTCAGGTCATTGTTAGCCACCCGTCAGCTCCACACACACACACACCACACACACACACACACACACACGTGTGCACGCCTGATAATAATCTCTCAAGAAAAAGACAGCAATAATAAATTTGGGGACTTCAATCTACGACTGTTTGTGGGGACACTGCTGTGAACAATTGGCTACCGCGTTTCATCCACAAATATTCAGTCAATTCACTTTACAGTACAGCCTGTGAAGCGCTTTGATTTGTCTAGAAGAGACGAAAGTATCATTATATAAATTGTGTGTCAGTCTGGTGCAGTGGGCTGCACATACCTGTATATGGACTGAAGGAATTCTGTCCCTCCTCTCTCTCTCTCTCTCTCTCTCTGCCAGGTGCGTACCTTGTCATGAAACCTTCCTGTTGACCACAGACAGCTGCATCTGTCCCCCAGGTAACCTGGTAAGTGACGCAGGGTGGGTGGGGGGGGGGGGGAAGGATCGTGAAGGAGAGGCCAGAACGAGTGGCCAAGTAATGGTTGTCCATCACAATGCTCACCACAGCAGAACGAGAGCGATAGATTAAACTGGACTGACCTGTTCCGAACACCGGAACTGCATTTTGTATTATTAGATGATCAGGCAGGTCAGGGCGAAACCTTGGGGCAAGTTTCCTTGCTACACACGCACACACACACACACACAGACGCGCACGCGCACACATGCCTAATAATAATCAGTCCAAAATAAAACCACAGTAATAAAAATGGGTCATTTCAATCCACGACTGTTTGTGGGGGAACGCCGCTGTGCGCAATTGGCTGCCGCGTTTCGCCCACAACTGTACAGTCAATTCACTTTACAGTATGTTCTATTAAGCGCTTTGAGACGTCGATAAGATATGAAAAGCGCTACATCAAATGCAAGGATTATTATTTATTAGCCTCACTCCACGACAAATCTATAACCAGATTTCTGATTTCTTTTCAGAGAGGAGGCTTGTGTTTCAGGAACACTCAGTTGCCGGTAAGCAGAATCGCTTTGGGATGAAAGTTATCGTTATCGATTTGTTGTGGGTGTAAATTCACTTTGCAATATGTTCTACGAAGCGTTTTGAGACGTCTGGAAGACGTGAAAAGCTGCTATTATCAAATGCAACGTTTATTATTATTATTGAAGTGCTGGTTAGTAGGACAGACGCCAACTTAACTCGATAGACAAACCTGGAGTTGAGGCGGTGTGACATTCACCCCTTTAACAATCAAACCCAAGGCTGGAGTGGGGAAGTGGAGGGGGAGAGTTGGGGAGTGGGTGGGTGGAGGGGAAACTAAGTTCACAGTTGTTTATAGTCCGGAGGAATCGGCAGCCGGTATCAGTAACCTTTCTCTTCAGCCCACAGCTTTGACCGTCCCTGACTCGTTCTGGTATAGGAGGCACCTGCATGCGAGTTACCTGGCGTGTTCGGTGAGTCTTTTATACTTTTTAACTCCACAACAAGAAAAAATCCGCTAATTACAAGATTCGAGGCCCTGTAAAAAAAAAAGGTGGGGGCGTGGTGGGGGGGAGATCTTCAAGGTCACTTTCTGTAAAGCTCTCTTTATCTCTTTCCCTCTCTCCCTCCCTCCCTTCCTCCCTCCCTCCCTTCCTCCCTCCCCCACCACCACCACCACCACCTCTTCCTCTCGCAGAACCTAAGCTACAAGAATCAGACTGCGTGTCAGCTGCTCACTAACCTGGTGGTGCTGAATGTCAACTCGTTGGAGAGGAGCAAGGCTTTCGTCCTGTACAGTTCAATCGCCCCCTCGTGAGTGCAACGGCCATTCATTGGCGACCGCTGCCCTGAAGTCCCCACTTGGTTGGGGCGACGCGGGTGTGTTTCAATGCGTGTTTTGGTTTACAAATGGGACCCTGTAGCGGTGAGAGCACTCAGGCTCGCAAGCGAGGAGATCTGGGTTCCAATCCTGGCGGGGCGTTGAAACCTTGGACAAGTTTCCCTTACGACTGATTGTGGGGGGGGACACACACACACCGCTGTGTGCAATTGGCTGCCTTGTTTCGCCCGCTAAATATACAGTCAGTTCACTTTACGGTATATTCTGTGAAGCGATTTGGGGACGTCTAGAAGGTGCGAAAAGCCCTATATCAAATGCAAGGATTATTATTGTTATGCTTATTAATCTTTTTGTTTTACTCTTGCCCTTCAGCACCAAGCATCTTCCCAAACTGTTCTACGTGGACAGCAATTTAGCAGCAACCCTGGGGCAGACAGCGCCCAGCGGACTCTCCTTCCACAAGGATTCTCAGGCAAGTGGACAGAGCAGGGAGTGAGTGAATCAACTGGTTAATTCCGTTGAGCTACAGTGCAGTCAGTCTACAGGCGAACGCTCAAACTGGTAGATGCGGGATGAAGAAAGCCAGCACTGGCGGAGGGAGGGGAGGGGAGGGGAGGGAGGGAGTGAGCGAGTGAGTGAGTTCCGGAACCTCGGGGCGTAGTGGCTGAAAGCACGGCCGCCGATGGTGGAGCGGAAGATTCGGGGACGACGACAAGGAGGAGGCCAGACCCGGTGGAGCCGAGGCAATGGGTACTGTTTTGAGGGGAGAGGAGGTCAGAGAGTTGGGGGGGGGGGGGGGGGATTGCGGAGGAGTGGAGCCCTCAAACGCCAGCGCCCGTCTCGGAAGAACCTGAAAGCGTTGTCTCGAAAGCAAGGAGAGTTGTTGCCACCTCGCTGTCCTTTGGGTTCACAGATCGCCCTGAAAATTGTCAAATACGACGCCCGAGGGAATTTTTTGGGCTGGGAGGATGTCATCGGCGGCACGCTGCAGGTAGACTGTCGGGGAGTTTGACACACACGCACTTTGTTCGCCTCCGTATGGACAGTTGGAAGCAGTGACTCGTAAAGCGCTTCGAGATGTCAGTGTACGACATGCACACATCATTCTGGAGTCCTGTAGCTCAGTGGTTGGAGCACTCGCCTTGCAAGCGAAAGACACACACACACACACCACACACACACACCACACACACACACACCACACACACACACATCACACACACACACCACACACACGCACACGCGCGCGCCTGATAATAATCGCTCGAAAAAAACAACCCAATAATAAATTGGGGACTTCAAAGCATTTCAACCCACGACTGTTTGCGGGGGGGGGGGGGGGGGGGTTCGCTGCAGCCATTGGCTGCCGCGTTTCACCCGCAAAATATACAGTCCATTCACTTTACGGTATAATCCGTGAAGCCGCTGTGAGACTTGAAAAGCGCTGTGTCAAATACCAGGATTATTAGTATGATGATTGTTAATATTATTATTATAATCATAACCGTAACCGATCTGTTGTCTCCTGTTTGCCGTTACAGCTGTGCCCAGGGGCTCAACATGCACAAGACGCCGCGTACACCTTTGGCTCTTTCTACCTGCAGTCTGTGAGTAGTGAGATTGGTCTCCCAGTGAACAACAGCCTCAACAACAACAACAACAAAATTACACTTGTATAGCGCCCCTCATGGCAGGAGGACTGGACGGTTACTGTTTAAGACCCGAGCTGAGGACAGTGGCGGGTGGGGGGTGGGGGGAAGGAGCTGTCAATGGGTCCATCAAAAAGAAGAGTCTTGAGGCGAGACTTGAAGGGGGCGAAGGGAGAGGCGGAGGGACTTCGGAGGTGGAGTTCCACAGGTTGATGTGGGGGGGGGGGGGGGGGGGAAGGAAAGGGGCAGAGTGACCGAAGGCTCGCCCGCCAATGGGTTGGGCCGGCATTCGACTGTAGAAAGTTAGCTCTCTAAAGGCTAAACGCTGATGGCAGCTCCCGCTGACTCCTGAAAGAAAGTTGGAACCGAGTTGCAAAGCGCCAAACTGACCCGTCGCTGTCTCTTGGGGGGTTTGTTTGTTTCCAGTGCACGGTCGGGGTTTCCGAGCTCCTCGGCCGGTTCCCGGAGCCCGTCCTCTACGAGCTTTTCCTCCAGTACAGCGACCCCCAGGGGAAGGCCAAGGTTTGGCCTGTCCCTGTCCGCAGCCTGAACCTCGACAGGGACGGCTTTGGTAAGTCACTGAATGTTGATGAAGGACGAGGGTGAGTGGGTTTGTCTCTCCCGGTATCCCAGCCAACAACCCCCCGCCCCCCCCCCCCCGCCCCGCCCCACACACATATAAAATTGGCCGCTCGCTTCATGGCTTTGTGGCGGGACATTGTTTTGTTGTCAATCGATTAACACTGTCACCTACAGAACACTCCAGTTAACTTTGAGACGTTTCGATTCGATTGGTCTGATGGTTATTATGATAAGAATAATAATCCTTACAGTTGATATAGCAGTTCTTTTTCGCGTCTTCTAGACGTCTCAAAGCGCTTCACAGAATAGACTGTAAAGTGAATTGACTGTATGTTTTGTGGGAGAAACGCGGCAGCCAATTGCGCACAGCAGCGTCCCCCACACAAACAGTCGTGGATTGAAATGACCAATTTTTTTTTTTTTTTTTTGGAGGGATTATTATCAGGCGCGTGTGTGTGTGTGTGTGTGTGTAGAGTAAGGAAACTTGCCCCAAGGTTTCGCCATGACCTGCCTGGATTCGAACACAGATCTCAACGCTTGTAAGGCGAGTGAGTGTCTCTAACCGCTGAGCTGCAGTGAGCTCCACCAGTTATTGATGATGGTGAATTATATGTTATATGATCGCTGAGACTCAGTGGGGAGGAAGTTTGTGGTTGAGTGGGCGAGAAGTCCTACCGACACAGGAACTCTTGTGGTCTGCCTGCCTGCCTGCGTGCCTGCCTGGGGGTGATGATGTGACGGTGAGTGAATGATTACTGACACGTTGCTGATGGCTTCACGCAGGGGCTGGAGCTTTGCGGAGATTCTTCCTAGTGGACGGGTTGACGGGGAGAAAGAGTAGCCTGAGCGAACCACCCAGTTCTGTGACGTACGCTAAGGAGCTCACACTGAGGTGAGTCGGGGGGGGAGCGGAGGGGAGGGTGGGTGTGGGATGTTGAGCCCCTTAAATACTTATGATTTAATACCCTTAATAATAATCCGTGCATTTAATGTAGCGCTTTTCACGTCTTGTAGGCATCTCAAAACTCTTCACAGAATATACTGTAAAGTGAATTGACTGTATACATTTGTGGGAGAGCGAAACGCGGCAGCCAATTGCGCCCAGCAGCGTCCCCCCCCACAAACTGTCGTGGGTCGAAAATGACCAATTTTTATTATTGTGTTTATTTCTGGAGTCCTGACCCGTGACTATCCAGCACCTTGGGACGTCCTCCCGACTCTATGAATCAAATTTGGTTGATGTTGTTGTTTTATTAATATTATTATTATTATGCTGTTGTTGTTGTTGAACACCTCCCCTATCCGTTGTCTCCGTTTCCGCAGGATCTACCTGCCAACCAGCGAGCCGTCCAGCCAACCTCCATTCCTGTTGACCGTACAGTATGCTCAAATAGACGACCTCAGCGCACGCACGCAGGTAAGGTGTCTGAGGTTTGTCCGTTAATAATAATAATACTACCAATAATAATAATAGTCCTTGCATTTGATATAGCGCTATTCACGTCTTCTAGACGTCTCAAAGCGCTTCACAGAATATACTGTAAAGTGAATTGACTGTACATATATATATTTGTGGGCGAAAGGCGGCAGCCAATTGCGCACAGCAGCGTCCGCCACAAACAGTCGTGGATTGAAAATGACCGATTTTATTAATGTGTGTTTTTTTGGAGAGATTATTATTATTAGGCTTGTGTGTGTGTGGAGTAAGGAAACATGCCCCTGAACCTGCCTGGATTTGAAACACAGGTCTCACGCTTGTAACGCGAGCGAGCGAGCGAGCGAGCGAGTGAGTGAGCGAGTGAGTGAGTGAGTGAGTGAGTGCTCGCTCTAACCACTGAGCTACGGGATATTCTGAGAGTCAAGTCGGTTTGCTCAACATTCGAAGACATTTCAGATTGGAATGGCAATTCTTCTCTTCCCGAAAGAAAACTCATTGCTTGCTAGGGTTGGTTGGTTGGTTGGTTAATGGCGCTCTCACCTCCAGATAGGGAAGTCGTGTGTTTGGGGATCAAATCTACTAGAGGCCTTGGCTTTGCGGTGATTAAAGTCCGCAATTTCGGAACAGACACCGGTAATCTGCGACCGTGTCCTCAAGTCAATGTTTCCTTCCCCTCCAGGTGACGTTTTCAGTGACGTACGACATGAAGCAGTCCACACACAAAAGAGACACTGACGTAAGTTATGATTGCCCGTGGCTCTGAGATTGCCTTCCTTTACTGCGGCCTGACGCGTGTAAGGATCGTAAGGCACGACAGGAGTCCTGGGTAATGCTGCAACAAGAAAAAATCTGAGAGTTAAACAGATATCCCTCTCACGCACACACACACACACGCGCACGCATGTCCGCACTCTTTCTCACACACACAGACACACACACATGAGCGGACACACACACACACATGCGCACGCACACACATGCTCACACGCATGCACACTCACGCACGCACTTACACACACAACAAAAGCATACACGCACATACTCACACATGTACACATACACGCACGCACACTCCGCGTGTGCAACTTGATTCACACGTAGGATTGTGATCGAGGACTCCGGCCTCCGTCTGTGATTTACCGACGTTGCCTGTGACTGTGTTTAACCCCGAGTGTGTGTAGGATGTCCTCCCGCCATGAAAGGCGCTCTACAAATCTAATTGCGTTGGCTTGTTTGTTTGTTTGTTTGTTTGTTTGTTGTGTAGATTGCAATGGGAGTGCTGGGATCACTGGCCATTTTCAGTGCCATGCTGGAGACCAGCAGCTGGAGGCGGAGGACTGGGCTGCAGTTTATAGATGTCTCGGTATGTCAGGGGTTTGGGGGAACGCCCTCTCCAGATCTGGCCTGCTCCACGTCCCCCGACCCTCCCTCCCCACCATCGGCTGGCGAGCCTTTTAGCCACTCTACCCCCAACGTCTGGAACTCCCATCCCGCAGTCCCTCCGGCTCGCTCGTCCCCCCCTCCTGGCCTCTTTCAAGTCTCGCCTCAAGATCCTCACTCCAAATAGCCCTCTTTTCCCCCCCTCCACCCCCCCTGTCCCTAGCTCGGGTCTGAAATGCGCTGTCCGGCTCCTTGGTTTGTCCTCCTGATGTGAAAGGCGCTATACAAGTGTTTTAACGTCTCATATTTAAATTTTAAGTTCTAAATTTAAATTTTAAGTATTAAATGAGCCTCTTTGAGACGTCTGAGTGAAGTTTAGTGACTGAGTATTTTTATTTAGACAAGCACATTCGCCCAGTCGCTCATCGCAGCGTCCCACAAACGAGCCGAGGAAACAAACGGCCCATTTCATTTGAGGCATAAATTGTCGGCCAGAACACCGAGAGAAACTCCCTTCTCTCAACTGCTGAGGACATCAACATCTTGTCTCCCTTCCTTTAAACTGTGTCCTTTCCCTCCCCCTACAGACGATCATGAAATACTTTGCGTGCCTGGCCGGGGCTCTGTCCAACGCCTTCTTCCTCGTCTCGTACATTACGGGAATTTATTGGCTCATTGTGTATAAGGTAAGAGTTCCACTGTGTTGTTTTGGCGAGGCTCGGACGCTAGCTGTAAATCCTTGGATCCCAATTAAATTGACGAGTTAACTTGCGAATTTTCCGAAACAAATCAATTTACCGGGTCATTTCCTCCGCTACTGCTGCTAAACGAGGCACAGTTTTCCCCCACAAACAGTCGTTCATTGAAATGACCGATTTTATTTTGAGGGATTATTATCAGGCATGTGTGGAGTAAAGAAACGCGCCCAAGGTTTCCCCCTGACCTTGCCTGGAATCGAACACTGGTCATGCTTGCTCTGAGGCGACTGCTCTAACCACTGAGCTACAGTAATACTAGTGAACTAGTATTAACTAAATGAAGAGTCTTTAACTGAGTGAAGGGTGAAACCTTGAGCAAGTTTCCTTACTCCACACACACACACACGCCTGATTATAATCCCTCAACAAAAACCAATAATAAATTGGTCATTTCAATCCACGACTGTTTGTGGGGTGGGGGGGACGCTGCTGTGCGCAATTGGCCGCGGCGTTTCTCCCACAAAACATACAGTCGATTCACTTTACAGTCTATTCTGTGAAGCGCTTTGAGACGTCTAGAAGACCTGAAAAGTTCTATATCGACTGGGAGGATTATTATTATTACAGGACTCCCGACAGTAAGACTGAATGGAAGAATTTTCAATACTTTTGCACCATCGTAACCTTCAGGTCAAAGGTGAGGGGGGGGGGGGGGGGGTTTGCGGACTCTTAAGACGAGCTGGGATTTTGGGGCTCGTTGAGGAGAAACGGTCGTTAACGTTCTTTAACTTCTCTCCTCAGGGCCAGCATTCCACGGTTGAGGTCACGCTGCCCCCTGCTGGCGGGCAGATCGAAACCGACTTCATCATCTACACGTCTTGTGCGTTTGGACTCAAGGTTGGACACTCCACCGGTCACATTGGGCTGGTTTTGTCTTGGAAGCTCGCGCTCCAATCTCGAACACACCGTGTTTAAATTGGATCTCCTTTCCCCCCACCCCTTCACTGCTCACCGCCTCCATTAAAATTCACAGGAGATTGTGTGATAGGTATACAATCCTTGCATTTTGATACAGCACTTTTCGGGTCTTCTAGACGCTTCAAAGCGCTTCACAGAATATGCTGTAATGTGAGTGGACTGTATATTTCTGCGGGCGAAACGCGTCAGCCCAATTGCATCACACCAGCACCCCCCACCCCACCCCCGCCACAAAAGGTCGTGGATTGAAACATCCCAATCAATCCCACAACCATGTGTGACATGTGAAAAAAAACATCTTCTAAATCCGACAGCATTTAGTGACAAAAAAGTGAGTTGCTCACTGCCCAGACTGTTAACTGACAATATAGTACAGATCTCCCACAGCTCAGGTGAAATGTCTCCCATTGGTAGGATTGGAACAACCGTCAACAGAGAGATTCTCGGAGATAATGTTGAAATATGCGGTTTTCTTTCAGGCCCTGGAGTTGATTCACATCTTGATCGTGCAGATGACAATTTCTATCTTCCTCATAGACTGGGAGAAGCCAAAAGGCCGGCAGGTTGCTAAACCGGGAGGTAGGCTACTTTGTACACTTTATTACAGATCAGATTGATGTTGAGTTTTATTCTATTAAAATAATAATTGTTGTGGGGGACGCTGCTTAGACGCAAATTGGCTGCCGCATTTCGCCCACAAATATACAGTCAGTTCACTTTCCGGTATATTCTGCGAAGCGTTTTGAGATATGAAAAGCGCTATATTAAATGCAAAGATTATTATTATTATTATTATTAAAATCCTCGCATTGGACAAGGCGCCATATCCCATCTCGAAAACATTTCACGAATGGCTTCTGAAAAGTGTTGTGACTCTGCGTGCGTACGCTGACGGAAACTTGCCGCCCTTTTGCCCCAGGCCCTCTCCCGTTTTCCCCCGCTCCGTTAGTAAAAGCAACAATTTATCATTTGATCAAATTCTTGCTCTTTTAACTGTTGTCGCAGGAAACCAGCCAAACAGCTTGTCGGTTAGTATCTGGAGAACTTATTTCATAGCTAATGAATGGAACGAGATCCAGACGAAGAGGAAGATTAATCCACTCCTACAACTGTTTGCCGTCGTTCTCTTGCTGGAGGTATTTTGTTCTCTGTGAATCCACATTGTTAAACCTTCCCTCGCCCCCTACCCCCTCACCCCGTCCTCAGCTCGGGTCAGAAACAGTAACTGTCCAGCGCCTTGGGACGTCCTCCTGACGTGAAAGGCACTGTACAAACACAAATATAATCTTGTTGTTGTTGTAACCCTCTGTTCAGGTGGACAAAACAAAGATAGTTTCACCAAACGTATATAATCCTTGCATTTGAAACGGCGTCTTTCATGTCAGGAGGACATCCACAGTAACGTCATAATAATAATAAAAATAATAATGACTGTTTGTGAGACACTGCTCTGTGCTATCTTTCGCCCCAACAAAATACCCAGTCAATTTGCATCACAGAATATTCTGTGAATAATATAATAATAATAATCATCCTTGCATTTGATATACAGCGGCTTTTCACATCTTATCGACGTCTCAAAGCGCTTCACAGAACATACTGTAAAGTGAATCGACTGTATATTTGGGGGGGCGAAACAAATTATTATTTCCTGTTCCAGGTTATCGGTTTGAAGAACATCGCGAGGAGAGACCTGTATCTGGATCTGACCCCAGGACCTGACATGGCCCTCGCTCCCTGGAGCCCGATTCTCCGATACGGGATCGGAGTTTCCATGTGGCTGGCAGTTGGTTTAGTTCAGGTATCTCACTGATGACCACCCACTGATTTAAGTTCGGATCATTTTCCAGCGCACGGTCAGGGTTTGTTGAGTCAAACCTCTACTAGGTGTCAAATAATAATGATAATAATAATAATATTCCTTGCCTTTTGATACGGAGCTTTTCACATCTTATCGACGTCTCAAACCGCTTCACAGAATATACTGTAAAGTGAATTGGCTGCCGCGTTTCGCCCACAAATATACAGTCAGTTCACTTTACAGTACATTCTGTGAAGCGCTTTGAGACGTCGATAAGATGTGAAAAGCCGCTGTATCAAATGCAAGGATGTTATGATTATCATTATCTGTCTGCTTGCTGAGACAGAGATTGGAACATTAATGGGGGGTGGACGTCCAGCGATTCGCTTCTCGGCTGGCTGGCTCGATGTGGCCACAGAACTAACCACAGAACAGTTGTGTAACTGACGGCGTCCACGTTTCAGGTGGTGTTCTTTGTCGGTATCTACGAGCGATTTGTCGAGAACAAGATCCAGCAGTTTGTGGACCTTTGCTCTGTGAGCAACGTGAGTACCTGGAATTCCCACCCGCCTGCTTATCAGCCCCCACACCCCCTTCCCCTAACTGCGGGAGGGTCCCAAATTCTTTCACATCATGCGTCCGTCCGTTCCCCCCCCATCCCCGTCCGTCTCCCCAACCTCTGGAGCTTTGATCTTTCGAGCCTGAAGCGCTGAGGTTCACGCTCTGGAACTCCATCCCGCAATCCCTTCACCTCGCTTCCTCCTTCTCCTCCTTCAAGGCCGGTCTCAAGACCTTCCTATTCGGCTCCTCTCCTCACCTCTCCTACCCTCCTTCCCCCTATCCCCTACCCCCCCCCCCCCGCCCCCCCCCACCCACCCACCCACCATTGCTCGGGTCCCGACCTAACTGTTCAGAGTCATCTTCCCGACTCTCTAAATGTAATTTTGTGGTTGTTGTTCACACGGGGCAAGTCCCTCGTCACTCTCCCCTCCCCACTCCCCCACTCCCCCACGCCTGGCCAAAGCCGGTGTCCCCTGGTGTCAAGTCACCACCCTCTTCTGCTCCGTCCCAAACAGGTGTCGGTCTTGGTGTTACAGCACAGGTGTTACGGTTATTACATTCACGGGCGCTCCGTCCACGGGCAGACGGACGTGGGTCTGGAGAACATGTACCTGAACCTCAGGAAAGAGGAGGTAAGCGAGAGAGAGAGAGAGAGAGAGAGAGAGAGAGAGAGAGAGAGACAGCCAGGACGAGACAAGCTTCGTCGGTATTGAAAGGAGTTTGGATCGGATCGTGTACTGTAACCGGAATAATAACAAGTTAGCAAATTTTTTTTTGCTCCCCGCTAGGGGGCAGGTTTGATACTGTCTGAGATCAGCGTATATATATATATATACATATACATGAACAAAATAATTACAGTATATACACTTAGTTCTCGCTTAACATTACAGTTGCATCCGCAAAAAGTGCGACTTTTAAACCAAACGACGTTAAGCGAGGGACTGAGTATCAAGAATACCGGATGTTCAGTGTCTCTATGTACGCCTACGCTACCCAAAGTAGTTTGGGTTTTTCCACCCGCTGGCGAACGACGTAATAGCGAAACATCGCGACGTGAAATGAATATATATTCCCCCCGATGTATCGGCGACGTAATAACGAAACAACTTTGACCGAAGCAACGTTAAGCGAGGTCCACTTGTATTTTGTTTCTGAATCTTTTTCATAAAAACTTTAAAGGAGATTGAAAAATCTCATCGCCAAATTGATCTGGTGATCCTGTAGCTTGATTTTGCCAGATCTCATGGTGGGGGGGGGGGGTGGGGGGGGGGAGGGGCGGAGTGGGGGGGGGGGTTGCTAATAAGTTTGGACCTTCGACGAGAGAAAGAGAGTGAGGGTAAACAAAAAACACTCGCAAAAAGGGGGGAGTCGCTAAGTTTGGGACAATCGGATCACAAATCAGTCGACCGAGAGGGTTTCCTAATCTGTAGTATTTTTTACGTGACAGGAAAACCTGTGTGGGATGAGAGGCCTGGAACCCAACTCGGAGGTCCAGACCTTTGAGGTTTTGCTTTCGAGCAAGGTCAGGCAGCAGTACGACAGGATTCTGGCACCTTTGCAAGAGGTACACTTCAATGCGACCGAATTATCAACCTTCGCGGCTCGGCTCAGTCGATCGCGCTCTCGCCTCCGCGCCAGAAGATTGTGCGCTTGAGACACAGTTTAGGGGACGTGAAACGCGCCATATCAAATGCGAGGATTATTATCGTTAACATTATTGTTTGAAGGCCCACGTCAGGGATTTGAAGTCGCAAGGTGCCAGCTTTCGGGTGAGACATTAAAACCAAGAATCCGTCTGCCTGTTGTGTAGAGAAGGGAGCTCCTGTGGTTTAGTGGTTAGAGCACTTGTCTTGCAAGCTGGGGAGACCTGTGTTCGAACCCAGGCAGGTCAGGGCGAAACCTTGGGCAAGTTTCCTGACTCCACACGCCTAATAATCCCTCCAAAATAAAAACCCACAATAATAAAATTGGTCATTTCAATCCACGACTGTGTGTGGGACGCTGCTGTGCGCAATTGGCTGCCGCGATTCGCCCACAAATATACACAGTCAGTTCGCTTTACAGTATATTCTGTGAAGAGCTTTGGGACGTCGATAGATGTGGAAAGCGCTATATCAAATGCAAGGATTATTATTATTATAAGGGAGAAGGTTCTCTCTTCCGATGTCCTGACCGATAAACAATCTCACCAGATAACATCGATGGCTCGTTATCCACGACTGTTTTGTGGGACAGTGAGTGTTGGGGGCAAATTTGGTTAGCCGAGTTTGCCCCGCAAAATGCACAGTATCTCCCAACTTTATGTTGGGAAGCGCTTTGAGATGTCTCACTGATGTGATAAGGCACCACATCAAACGCAAGGGTTGGTATGATTGAACGAATGAGTATCTTTCCCCTGTGACTGCCTTATCTCGAGCGCAACTCACTGCCTTCAATACCAGCTTTACACCTTTGTGACCTTGACTTCGTCTCTATTGGACCTTTAAAGGTGGTGAGGGTTAACCGAGGCCTGGGTGGGAATTCCGTGTTGCTGCAGCAAAACCTGAAAGCGTATAACACCATGAATAAGTTTCTTTCATCCTTCCTAGACCACGTGAGTCAGCTTGTTAGCCTTTTAGTTCGCCTCCCTCCCTTTCCTTTTATTGTGGTTATTGTTGTGTGTATGGTGCTGAGTTGTATGAGCTATTTCTATCTATCTCCTACCCCATTCCTCCACTCCTTGACTCCCTCCCCCTCTCGTGCCACCATCATTGGCCGAGCTTTCCTATGCTATGGCTCTAACCTCCAGCACTTTGCAAAAGGTTCTTACAAGTGAAGTGAGCTGGTGGACGGCTGGCTCTCTCCAATGCGAAGCCATCGCTCTTTTACTCAGCGGTCAAACGTTCCTCTCCTCTCCCCTCTCCTCTCTCCTCTTTCCTCTCCTCTCCCCTCTCCCCTCTCCCCCTAGAGCTACAAAGACATGGACTACACAGTGAGAGATAAACTGTTTCTTGAGAGGATCCTGGACTTTGAATTTCAGCCATCGGAAGACAGAAGTTTTTTCTACAACGGTGAGAGAAATATTGGCGTTTAAACAACGGTTAGCTAGTTAGTTGGTTGGTTGGTTGGTTGGTTGGTGAGTTAGTTAGTTAGTTAGTTAGTTAGTTAGTTAGTTAGTTAGTTAGTTAGTTAGTTAGTTAGTTAGTTAGTTAGTTAGTTAGTTAGTTAGTTAGTTAGTTAGTTAGTTAGTTAGTTAGTTCACGGAGTATACAGTATACAGTTCACGGAGTATACTCCGTGAAGCGCTTTGAGATGTCTCAAAAATATGATAAGGCGCAATAATCCTCCAAAAAAACCTCACAAAAATAAAATTGGTCATTTCAATCCACGACTGTTTGCGGGGGTCGCTGCTGTGCGCAATTGGCTGCCGTGCTTCTCCCACAAACATACAGTCAATTCACTTTACAGTGTATTCTGTGGAGCGCTTTGAGACGTCGATAAGACGTGAAAAGCCGCTGAATCAAAATGCGAGGATTATTATATCAAATGCAAGGATGATTGTTGCTCCTGTTTGGTTTCTGTTTTGAGTTTTGTGGTCATGTTTATGGTTGGCTGTTGTCAGATGACCGGAACCTCTTCAGTAATGCTCTCTATTACGGCCACGAATTTGTCCTTCTCCTGTTCGACGCTCTACTCTTCTCTGTCATGGACCTGGGCACCCAGAACTACGTCCTGGCAGCGATCATCACTTTTGTTGTCCAAAAGGTGGGTGTGTTTGTGTGTGTGTGCGTGCGTGCGTGTGTGTGTGTGTGTGAGCCAATTGGTAACATAAGAACACAACAACTTGGATTTATACAGTGGCCTCACTCCACGCTAAAGGCATCTCAGAGTGCTTCACAATAACGCATCCCGGGGCCGTAGAAGGTGACCGAAAGCGCGGTTGGTCAAAGAGAAAGGAGGGGTGGGTGGCGGGGGGCATTGAGGCGAAGGGGAGTGAGGAAGGAAGAGAGTTCCAGCGCCTCGGGGCTTAGTGGCTGAAAGCGCGGCCGCCGATGGTGGAGCGGAGGATAGCATCCAGACCTCGTGATTCAGAAAGTTGCGGGTTCAAGCACTGACACCTGGACATGTGTGGTCTGGGCTGACAGTCCTTGACCACACATATCCAAAAGAGAAGGGAGTGTTGCTCTCTCGCTGTTATTTCCAGGCCAACAATTCCCCCCCCAAATGAAATTGGTGCTCAGTCACTCCACGGCTGTTTCTGGGACGCTGCTGTGGGTGCAAATTGGCAGCTGGGTTTCACCCGCGAAATACACAGTCACTCCACTTTACAGTGTATCCCGTGAAGCTCTTTGCATCCATGTCGAACATAAGCGATAAGGCGCTATTTCATGTGCAAGTATTATTGTTACTAACTAACTAACTAACTAACTAACTAACTAACTAACTAACTAACTAACTAACTAACTAACTAACTAACTAACTAACTAACTAACTAACTAACTAACTAACTAACTAACTAACTAACTAACTAACTAACTAACTAACTAACTAACTAACTAACAAACAATCGCACATCCCAAACCCAGCGTGTGATCAGTGACAGTTGGCATGCTCGATCGAGTGTTTGCTGTAATGTTCCCTGGTTTTTTTTCTTACCGTTTAAATCAGATTCTGGAGTTGATCAGAGAGGAGGTGGCAAGGCGGAACCTGGCTGTGAAGACGCTGGTCGATAAGAGATTTCTCATCTAGAGCTTCACCCGCACCCCCACCTCCCCCCACCCACTAGCCCCCCCCCCCCCCCCCCCCCCACTTCCTTTCTTTGTTGAGAGACTGCGGTGCAGAGTGTTAGAGGTAGTATATTCCCACTGTACTTCCAGGAAGAGGTACTGTGAGTCACTTAAAACAGTTTGTGTTCAGTAAAGTCAAATGAAGTGGAGCTCCTCTAGCTCAGTGGTTAGAGCACTAGCCTTCTACAAGCATGAGAACTGTGTTCGAATCCAGGCAGGTCAGGGCTAAAGCTTGGGCAAGTTTCCTTACTCCACACACACACACGCGCCTAATAATAATCCGTCCCCCCAAAAAAACCCACAATAATTAAATTGGTCATTTCAATCCACGACTGTTTGTGGGGGGGGGGGGGGACGCTGCCGTGAGCAATTGGCTGCCGTGTTTCACCCACAAATATAGAGTCAATTCACTTTACAGTACGTTCTGTGAAGCGTTTTGAGACGTCGATAAAATGTGAAAAGCCGCTGTATCAAATGCAAGGATTATTATTATTATATCGGGCCAGTGATGGAGCTGGATGTTACAGCCAACCGCACGGGGCACACAGATTGGCCGGTGGGAAGTCAATCTAGGAGATACAAAGACTCCAGTCAACAGTTTGAGAGACCGGGAGATGCGAGGACTGAGTAAGCGCGAAGCACAGATATCTCTGATACCAGATACCTTCTGTCAGCGTGACCTTGCTCCGAGGAAGCTGTCTCGCATTCTCGGAGCGCTCGGGAAAGACGGAAGTTCCCCCTAAACAATTCGCCCGTCACACGGCGAGATTTACCCCGTCGTTGACATCTCTGTTGTGCTGGTGTGCGTGCAGTTCTTACTGCCATTCATTCTCTCAGGTTCCCTTCAAATTCTTTCCACTGAAGCTGCTCAGCTCAAAGCAGATACAACTCGCTTTGGCTTCCAACAGCCTGACGTGACACTGGGAGTCTTGTGCCATATATAGATATATATGTGTGTGTGTGTGTGTGTGGAGTCCTTTAGCTCAGTGGTTAGAGCACTCGCCTTGCAAGCGTGAGACCTGTGTTCGCATCCAGGCGGGTCAGGGCGAAACCTTGGGCAAGTTTCCTTACTCCACACACACACACATCTAACAATAATCCGTCCCCAAAAAAAACAATAATAAAAAAAATGGTCATTTCAATTCATGACTATTGGTGGGGACGCTGCTGTGCGCAATTGGCTGCCGCGTTTTGCCCACAAATATACAGTCAATTCACTTGACAGTATATTCTGTGAAGCGCTTTGAGACGTCTCGAAGATGTGAAAAGCGCTGTAGTAAATGCAAGGATTATTATTATATATATATATATATATATATATCACCACATGATTTTCACCAGGAATGTTTTGTGAGGAATGAATATTTGTGAGGAGCATTTTTTAAAATAATGATAATTTTTTATTGGTGTCGTAACCTACTATTTTTTGTATGTGCAATAAATGTTTTCATTTAAAAAAAATGATGGTCACGCCATCACCCTATTTGTGATCCAGCGTCCCGTGAGTCCATTTCTCTCTCTGTCCCTGTCTCTGTCTATCTATCTCTCTCACTCTCTTCTTGTCTCTCTTCTTCCAGAAGCCCTGGCTTTAATGATTCCCTCCACTGTGTGTTGATGTAAGTTGTCAATGTAGAAGAGCACAGGGCTTGGGGAGGGGTGCAATTGTCTAACGATGAGGACAGAGGAAAGTTACTCATTATTGAAAGCCCCAGGTTGTCCCCACCCCCCCCCCCCCCACCCATCTCCATTTATTTATGCACAATGACTGACGACATTCAAACTCACCACACACACACATAAACACACACACACAAAAAAAGAACAAGACCAAAAACCACACATAAATTGAAGTCCACATCAATAGACAGATGCTGTTAGCTTTGAACGCCATTAATTTTTATGAAATTTACACACTGCACGCATTTGGCTTAAAGATTATTATTAGTAGTATCATCATGTTGCAACTGACGGCGTGGAATAACTAGCGATTTACAAACGTTTATTTTGCGGTTGAAGTTTCATTCATTCCAATACGAAACGCTTTGCCCATTGTATATAAAACACTTTTGTGTTGGAAACATGTTAACAATGACTGGGATATGCCGTGAAACATTCTGAAAACAAGAGACACCTTGATGGGATAGTTACAAGGAGATGTTGGATAGACGTTACAAAGAGAGATATACTGTATTGATAATAAGCTTTCCACGTCTTTGAGATGTCTCAAAGCGCTTCACAGAATTGACTGTACACTTTGTGTGCGAAACGTGGCAGCCAATTGCACACAGCAGTGTTACACATTGAAAAATGACCGATTTATTATTTCTTTCTTGAGGAATTATCATCAGGTGTGTGAGTGTGTGTGTGTGTGTGTGTGTGGAGTAAGGAAACTTGCCGAAGATTTCGCCCTGACCTGCCAGGAATCGAACCCAGGTTCATAGGCTTGTAAGGCGAGTGCTCTAACCACCGAGCTACAGGACTCTGACTGATGGGATGGTTTGTGAGATATTGTTGCGAAGAAAGAGAGAGAGAGATTGATCAGATAGTCTGTGAGACATTGTGACAGAGAGATATATGACTGGGACATTTGCTGTAAACAGTGATACAATGGATGTGCGTCGTATGTTGGGCTGATCAACGCTTCATCTCACAATCCTAGCGTACTGAGCGTGTCTATGACTCTTCCCTTGTAGCTCTTCAACCTTCTCTTCCTCCTCCTCCTCCTCCTCCTCTTCCTCTTCCTCTTCCTCGTCCTCCTCCTCTCTCTCCGCGGTCTCCTCTCGCTTATAAAGAGGATGAAGAGTTCTCCTTGGAGCCCGACTCTGCAAGCAGGCGAGGGAAGAAGAAGCCATGATGGAACTGGGAGGTAGAAGGCGACCAGGAGATCGACTCAGTTTGCGAGACTCCAACCAGTGCCACTGGTGTGCGTCAGTCAATCCATACAGTCAATTCACATTACAGTATACTCAAAGCTGTCTCACTGCGTTGTATCAAGTGCAAGGGTTATATTTATAGATCCTGGAGTTCTGCTCCATCCCATATTTATCTAGAGGATTGCAACTTGCTGGTGTATCGAGCACTAAGTCTGAGGTTAGGCTAAATTAAAATAATAATAATAAGACAAATAATAATCCTTGCATTTGATACAACGCTTTTCACATTTGATTGACGTCTCAAAGCGCTTCGCAGAATGTGCTGTAAAGCGCATTGACTGTACATTTGTGGGCGAAACTCGGCAGCCCATTTGCGCATAGCAGCGTCCGTCCCCCGACATACAGTGGTGGATTGAAATGACCAATTGTACTATTGTTTTTTTCTTGAGGGATTATTGTCAGGCGTGTGGAATAAGGAAACTTGCCCAAGGGGGTGATGGTGGAGTGGTGGTGGGGGGAGAGAAGGCTAGTATATCACAAGGAAGTTGTTACCTGGCTCGCAGGAGAGGGTTGTTGGGAGGAGTGGCTCTGTGCCTCGGTCGGTTGTATGTTTTTCTGAAATTCACTGATGCAGATTTTTGACCTGAAAGCCTTTTGAAGGTGAGGAGGGGTGGGGGGTGGGGGGGAGAGGTGGAATTTAAGAAAGCATAGGGAGAGATGTAAATACTTTCGATACCATCCAGAATATATTAGAAAATTCCTCAATTTGGTCTTAATTCAGAAGCTGTTTGATAATAATAATAATTATAGCAAGAAATAATAGTGTCTGGGGTTTGTTATCAGAAGGGCCTCCCAACTTCCCGACTGAATTGAAGACTATTCTGTCATTCTGCACAATTATGCGCCGTCTTAAGATGTTGTTGTCTACGAGCTTGTCTTATGTTTGTCGGCGTTATGTTTGCACTCCTTACCTCAAGGTCTTTTTCTTCGTCGAAGTTCTCCAGGTGCTGGAAGGCGCTGGAATAAACCTCAAGGGCTCGGGCGTGGAACAGCATCTCAACCGTCACAAAGTTTGAAAAAATGGCCTGGAAGGTTCGGCAACAACAACAACAACTTGCATTTATATCGTGGTCATTCAGCGACGAAGGAATCGGGTGGTTGAGAACGCGCAGAGCTCAGATCTTTTAAATGACCCGGGGAAAAGTGTATTTATGCAACCATTTGACTCACGGCGACATCCTACAAACAGCCGTTTAAGTCGATGACCAATTTTAATTAGGGAATTGCTGGCCTATTTTGAATAGCTTTGCCGGCTCTTGTCAGGATGTTAAAAAAATAAGGACCTCGGTTAAATTTCTCATCCGTCACCAACGCAGAGCACTTATTATGACTGAACTGAGCTTCAATTAACTGTCTCCAAACCCTGTACATCCTGTAAGTACCTGAAAACTAACACCATTCCTTTGATCTCCTCCCTCTGGCATTCCCACTCCACCGCCAACCAGCGCCAACCAGCACGGCTTCCGAGCCGTTTCTTAATGGCGCCCAACACCTGGCCTCAACACCCACCGAACTCTGTTCCAATTCCAGATTCCTCCTACCTTAATGTCCTGCAATTTTTGCTGCTGAAATTCGTCAATGATTTCCTCCAGTTGGCGCGTGGTGTGATTGGCGTTGACCGAAGCCTTCTGCACGCTGTCCTCGGCCTGGGCGAGAAAACTCATTGTCACACAGGCTGATCATTTGATCACAGTTAATGTCGAGCAAAGAGAAGCCTCCCATCAAATTTTGCTTTGCTTTGCGACGTATGAAAAGAAACATATTTTGCACTTAAATACCTGGCAGTAATGAGTGAATGTCTTGAAATGAACACAAATGTTTGGCAAAGATCACAAAGTTGTCACAAAAACGCCCTTTGCCTTCATTATACCTCCTTGCCCACCATCCTGCCCAACCTACCTCCCTCCTATCACATCCCACATCAAGCTATTTTTTTCCAATCGAGTCCCGGGTGTCTTGCTTAATTACAGACGAAACGCAATCGAACTTTGCGAAAGAATCAGTCTTGGGGTAAAGGAGACATTTTGCGGAGACGCTTCAAATAAATAGCTTCGCTGTCGCTGAACAAGTCACCAAATTGAGTTCTCCTGATCCACTGATCCGTCGCTCACCGACGCACAATTTAGCTTTACTCTTGTTTTTTTAAATCCACCGTGCCCTCGCCCTCGCCCTCGCCCACCCATCCTCACTCCTAGAAAAACGTTGGACGGGCAAAGGAGGTGGGTTTGTCTTGGTGGGATGAGGTGGTGGGGGAAGAGATTACAGAATGGAACATTTCTACCCACCGCTCACAATTCCTCACACACATGCGGCACACACACACACACACACACACACACACACACAACACACACAACACACACAGATAGAGCCTCAATGCTCTCGAGACCACATCTCAAAGTGCCCCATATACCCAAAATGTTGGCAAGGGTAATGGGGTGTTCACAATGACTTACCTCTGCCAAAGCAGCCTGGAGTAATCAGTCAAAAAAATCAAATGAAACAAAACAAACACACGGTTTCCATTATACTCGCATTGCTACTTTCTTGATTTTTGGAACAACCCGGGGGGAAAAAGAAACTCTTTAGGGAAACAGCTCGGTCAAAGCCTCGGAAGTCTGAATTAATTTGTCCACAATCGAGCACAGTGAGCGAGGCCAAACTATTGCTGCCCGTAACAAACGTGAGCGCTTGAATACCGTACGCGGATGGAGGGCGCTACTTTAAAGCGTGTTTTACCGGGGTAAGGCGAAAGGTCTCGATCTGGAAAAGCAGATTGCAATAAGTCACGTACCAGTGTCTGACGAAAGTCGGTTGAGGAACAAAAAGCCTCGGTTAACCTCTCACTCAGCCGGTCCCGGGGCTGGTCATTGTATCTTGTGTTACGCGGGTAACTTGTGTTAGCGCTAGGTGTTGTGTGCGGTTGATGTTATAATAATAATAATCATAATAATAATGATGCTTGCATTTGATAGAGCGGCTTTTCACATCTTCCAGACGTCTCAAAGCGCTTCACAGAACAGACTGTAGAGTGAATCGACTGTATGTAAACGTGGGCGAAACGCGGCAGCCAATTGCGCACGGCAGCGTCCCCCACAAACGAGTCGTGGATTGAAATGACTGATTGATTATTGGGGTTTTTTGGGGAGGGATTATTATTATTATTATTAGCCGGCGTGTGGACTAAGGATGACATCCATTTGGGAAGGATTGCCTGATCCCGTGTGTTTTCTGCAAAGTTAGAAAGTACAAATCCGTTTGTTACAGGGAATAAATAAATAAATTGGGGTCTAGTTGGGACGTCCTCCCGACGCAAAATTATTGTTTACTGAGGGAGGCAGCGTTATTAAAAGGATACAATGCCCTGCCTGTCCAAAGGGTTCTTCTGTTTCAGCCTCTGCAGTTTTTCGATCTCTTTTATTTCACGGTTTCTCACGCTGATGAACTTTTTGATGTCCGCCTGATTGGAGTGAAAAAGGGGTTAAAGGGGGTGGGTGTTTGGGTGGGGGTGGGGGTTGGTGGGGGCAGGAGAGAAAAGCATCTTATGGACGCGAATCCACTTTCAGTCATTATTCAGCCTCTTGAGAGCATATGGGGTTTTCTATCCAGGTCTAGGACAAAGTATATCATGTTGGAAGCTACCTCCCATACCAAAGTAAGAGCCTTAAACTTGTGTGACCAAAGCAAGTGTGAGATATGTTTTCTTCGCTCTCCCTCCCCCTCGCTCCTCACATACACACACCCTCTGCCCTCCCCTCTCCAGTGAGTGGGACTCCACAATCTGTGCTACAGAGCTGTTTGTGGTCCTGTGAGCGAGACTATATGAAGAGAGAGAGAGTGACTGAGTGAAACACTGTACCCGTTTGTTCTTTGTAATCTTGCCATAGGCTTTAAGTGGCTGGACCACCTTGGCATCCAGTCTCTCCACCTGAAGACGTAGGGGGGAAGTGGGAAGCAAAGAGACGCGTCTTAATAAAAAATAATAATCGTGAAATTATGTATCCTTGGATTTGCTCAAATAAATTGGTCATTTTTCAATATTAATAATAATATTAATAATAACCCTTGCATTTGATGTAGCGGCTTTTCACATCATATCGATGTCTCAAAGCGCTTCACAGAATATGCTATCAAGTGAATTGACTGTATATATTTGTGGGCGAAACCTTCCAACTTTAATACGCACGTCAGGGAGAGATCGCGAGACGCTTTCTCTGTGGAGTCCGCTCATTTCTCTCCTACCTCTGCCTGTCGATAGTCCTGGATTTTGGCCAACTCCTCGGCAAAATCCTTCAGGCATCTCCTGAGCTCGGAGTTCTCTGTGTTGGCGAAATCCATGATCTGCCTGATCAGGAGGTCGGTCTTGTCTCTCAGTCTGGCCGTCTTCCGCGAGTAGCAGCCCATGAGGGTGCAAAACTTCCCAAGGTAATGCTCCGCATTGGCCACTGTGGTTTCCATGATCCTGACCTGAGCATCTCTTCAAGGGCGGAAGGACATGGGGGGTGTGTGTATAGAGAGAGAGAGAGAGAAGCGATACATCTCTAGTCAGTTGGGTTAAATCTAAATTGCCGCTGCAACAATTAACCAGGGATAATAATAATAATATTATAATAATATAATAATAATCCTTGCATTTGACATAGCGTTTTTCACATCTTATCGACGTCTCAAAGCGCTTCACAAGATATACTGTAAAGTGAATCGGCTGTATGTTTGTGGGCGAAACGCGGCAGCCAATTGTGCACAGCAGCGTCCCCCACAAACAATCGTGGATTGAAAATGACCAATTTTTTTTTATTATTGTGTGTTTTGTTTCGAGGCATTATTAGTAGGTGTTATTGTGTGTGTGTGTGTGTGTGGAGCAAGGAAACTTGCCCAAGGTTTCGCCCTCATCTGCCTGGGTTCGAACACAGGTCTCATGCTTGTATGGCGAGTGATCTAACCACTGAGCTATGTATGCATATGTGTGTGTGTGTGTGTGATTATTATTTTGTTACCATACTGATCGTCAAATTTGATATTGGGCCTTTCATGTCAGGAGGAAGTCTCAAACAGCTTCACAGGAAACACAGTACAGTACTATCAAGTGGAATGAATGGCTGTGTATCTTGCCAGCCAAAATATGGCAACCAATTCCTAAGTTACACCAGTGTGGCTTCAGTCTACGGCTAGTATCATAAACAGCAAATCCATTCGGAAACTTTTGAGATTTGGGAGCAGTGGAGACGGAGAGAGAGACGGAGACAGGAGCTGACACAGTGAATAATTAACTCTCAGTATTGGTTTGCTTGTGTGCCGAACGGTTGCTGATTATTAATTAGTTCATGATCAAACTACCGACACTGAAGTGAAGAGTGGGAAGGAAGCAAGTAGTGTCTCTCGATCTCTCTCTCTCTCTCTCTCTCTCTGTCTCACTCTCCACCTTATCCTCTTCAGTCTCATTTTGAAGCTCAGTCTATTCGCCAGTGTCTACTTAAGTCTATTGCTTTCCCCCCCCCCCACCCCCAACACCCCCCACCTCTGAGGGATTATTATCAGGCGCGCGGAGTAAGTATGGAAACTTTACCCAAGGTGACAGAGATCCGTGCAACACAGACTAAATTCAGCCCGTGGTGTTGCTGCCTGTGCTGATAAATAGGTCTTCCTTCATCTCCGCTCTTGTTTTGTTGTCAATCCCAGGTGTTGCTAGGCTCTGTAATGGCTGGCCACACACACACACACACACTGTCATGTCTAATGCAGATCCAAACGCTCCTTCGATCTACAATCAAACCGCTTACCTGGACAAAGCGGAATTCATTCTCCCCAGCGGTGAGCTTGAGCTTGTGCTGATGTCTCCCAGAATTGCTTAATCAAAGAGACTCAGTCTCTAAGAAGAGGTCCAACAAGCGCAAACGCTTGCTCAGGTAAACCCTGTCCCCTGGTTGTTATAGTGATGATGCACTATAACACACACACACACACACACACACACAAGTATTGTATGTACACACATCGAGACCAGGGCCACTGAGACTTGCCATTGCCTCGGAAGCCCACTAGGTGACAAGCGAGAACCACAGTTCACTCTTTCGAAAACTCTTGTCGTGGAAATAAAAAAGTTTTTCTCCGAAGAGGCAACCAGTATTTATAAACAGTCTTGCGCCACCCGCACCCCACCGCCCCCACCCCCCACCCTCACCAGCCCCCCCCCCCCCCCCCCCCGCCCCCCCCATCACCACCCCTCGACACTAAAGATAACATTCGAAAAATGTTTTGCCCCCACCAGTCGATTCACTTTACAGTATATTCTGTGAAGCGGCTTTGAGACGTCGATAAGATGTGAAAAGCGCTATGTCAAATGCAAGGATTATTTATTGTAATTATTATTACTATAAAAAGATTTGTATCCCCAAACTCGTGTCTTTTTTGTTAAAGCATTTCATATACTGTAAATAGAACACAGTTTGTTTTTGCTCTTTTTTTCCATGCAATCCCCAGATTCCTCCCTCCCTCCCTCCCTCCCTCCCTCCCTCCCTCCCTCCCTCCCTCCCTCCCTCCCTCCCTCCCTCCCTCCCTCCCTCCCTCCCTCCCTCCCAACAGCAAATGTTTGTGGGGAGGGCGAAACGTTGTTCTGTGTTTTGTTGCAAAATGACGTGATGTAATGAAGGAAGGAATTATCTTTGAGCAGAAATAAGTCAACACTTTATCAACACCACCGACCGAAATTCCCGCAGAGAGAATCTGGCAGCTGGTCATATCGTATAAACGTTCACCTTTCTCAGTTTGTACTTTTATTGCTGCTTTTTTTATTGATCTGTTTTTTTTGTTTTTCATTTCAATTCACCCGGCCAGGACTGAAATTTAAAAAAAGCCGGGTTTAAAAACATTTGTACCGTATACGTGTGGTGGAGCGAAACGAGGCAGCCAATGAACCGCGCACGGCGAGTGTCCAAATGAGTATTTTTTTAATATATATATACGGGAATTAAAAAAAAACGATTGAAAAGCCATCCGCCAATCGACTAATGACCGGGTTCCGACTCCCCGCTAAGGTAAACGGAGGCGGTTGGAGTAAGGAAGCTTGACGAAGGTTTTCGTCCCGTCCGGGAATCGATCCTTGGTCCTCTCGGTTGCTCGCCGGAATCGGAAAGGCCCGAGTTTTATTGAGGGTTGACCTGCAAACGCTCAGACGCTGGCGTGAGTTAAATGGGTCACTGCCTCTTGGTGGCTGTTATGTGCTCAGTAACCTTGTGTCGCTTCCCAACACAGAAAAGCAAACAGCCTCTGTGTGTGTGTGTGTGTGAGTGAGTGTGTATGTGTGTGGGCGGGGAGCGAGCGAGAGAGAGGGATGATTTATACAGCAAAGCACCATCTCCTGCCTCCCCAGCCTATTCCAGTTCCAAGCACAACTTGCATTCCCTGGGGATTTACTGGCATTTTATTTGCTGTTGAAATATCTTTCTGCACAGCTTTCTGTCTCTCTGTCTGTCTGTCTGTCGCTCTCTCTCTCTCCCCCCTCTGTCAGCCTTTCGCGTTCCCCAACCCAGACCCCTCCACACACCCCCCACTCCCACCACCCTGTAAATAGTTTCTGCACGTGTTAAACACATCTGTTTTTCCTATCGTTCCCCTCTCACACTAGATAACCACCAGCTGTGAGCCAAGCTGAGAAACACTGCGAGTTCAGACAGACCGACAGTCACTCTACCATTTGCTGGTGTGACACTGGCATATTCACTCTCTGCACAACACAGACACGCACACACAGAGAGACACACACACACACAGACACATGCGCACACACACATACACACACGCGCACGCACGCACGCACACACACACACAGTTACACAACACATACACACACACACACACATAACCAGACACACCCCCTCCGCAGTTGCCTTATATAATGATAATCATAATTAAAGCTTTCATTTGCGACAGCGACTTTCACATGATAGAGGGCATCCGCAAACGCTGCTTCACAGAATTCACCGTGAAGTGTGCGGTTGGTAGCTAACCACAGCAGCCAGTTTGCGCACAGCGGTGTCCCACAAACAGTTGTGAAGTGAATCACCACATGTTATTGGGGGTAGGGGATACAGGGGGGTGGGGGTGCGGGGGGGGGGGGATGGGTGGTGGGGGGGGGGGGGGGGGGGGGGCGCTGGCTGGGAGGTGGAACACCCTTATCTTTATGTTATCAAATTTTGCCAGGGGATGTTTTAACGTTTCGATGAGCTGACCAGGCGCTATATTGAACGCAAGGATTGTTAATTGTACTGGTTATTAAAGTGGAGCAGGAGCAGGAGTAGGCCAGTCAGCCCCTCAAGCCTGATCCCTGCCCCCCCACCCCCCCCCCCCCCCCACCCATTCCTACACGATCATGGCTGATGCGCGTCTTAATAACTTTTACCCTCGGCCAGCAACGGATCCGACAACCCCCACTGTTAAAAACCTGTCTGTCTCTGTCTGTCTGTCAGTCAGTCAGTGGAGGTGGTGTTAATGTCAGCCATTGTAGGCTGACAGTAACATCTGCGGTTTATTATGGCAAATGGGAACCAGGCGATCTCTCCGTCCTATGCTTTGCGAGTGCGTTTGGAGTCACTCTGCTCATCCAGGGCTGTTGGAGGGGAGAGCCCTTGCTCAGGTTTTCTGTTGTTTTTACAAAAGCAATGGGTGTTTTGAGGGGAAATCGAGCGATTCCTGTAATCCAACACGACCCAGTAACTGAGGGGTGGGGGGTGGGGGGAGGGGGGATGTGAGGGGTTGGGGAGATCTTGGAAAAGGCCAACCTCCGTCAATTATTCGCTCGTACGTGTACTTGAAGTCGCATTTTGAAACCCATTGCCAAACGTCGTGATGTTGCTGAGGATCATGTTTTTACTGCATTAAAGGGGAAACGAGATGGAAAATGCGGGTCGTGTTTGAAAGTCTACAGCTCGTGATGTTATCTGCTTTCCCTCCTCGGGTTCAGTACTGCATTTTGCTGCCTTGTTTCGCCCACAAATATGCAGTCAGTTCACTTTACGGTGTATTCTGTGAAGCGCTTTGAGACGTCTAGAAGACGTTAATAAAAATCGAATGCAAAGATTATTATTATTATTATTATTATTGTGAGCATGACCACTAAACGTGTAGATTTCCGCAGCGTGGTGGTTAGAACGCGAGAGAAACAGCTTGAAACGACCGCGATCTCAAACATAAACGAGTGGTTAGAGGTGGCTTCTGGCAGATGAGATGTTAAACGGAGGTCCCATCTGCCTGTTGAGGTGGTGGACGCTAATGATCCCACGATATGATTGGAAAAAGGTTTCTCCTTGTGTCCGGGCCAAGAATCCTCCAGATCATTTGCACATTCACTTCATTGCTGTTTTTGGGAGTCTGCCGTGGAGAAATTGGCTGCAAATGTTACCTCCAATTATCCAGTCAGTCCGGCTGACAGTAATACAGTAATTCCTTCGTGAAACACTCTGAGATCTTTCAACATTATGGGCGCTGTGTCAGAGGCAAGGATTTACCGTTCCTTTATTGCAGATTTCAAACTCGAGAGAGGCAGTTCGGAACATATGATTATCTCGCCTGCACGTCAGGTGTGAAAGTAACTTGGGGGGGAGGGGGATGGGGGGACAAGCACACACACACAAATATACACACACACACACGTTGCATTGAAACAAACTGGAGTCCTGTAGCTCAGTGGTTAGCGCACTCGCCTTGCAAGCGAAAGACCCGAGTTTGATTCCCAGCAGAGCGAAACCTAAGGCAAGTTTCCCTGCTCCGCCGACGGCTGACAGTAATCAGCCTTAAAAAAAAACACAATCACAATTTGGTCACTCAATCCACGGCTGTTTGTGGGGGACGCTGCTGTGCGCAATTGGCTGCCGCGTTTCGCCCACAAAATATACAGTCGATTCACTTCACGGCATATTCTGCGAAGCGCTTTGAGACGTCTAGAAGACGTGAAAAGGCGTTGTATCAAATGCGAGGGTCATTATTATTTTATTTGTATTATTATTGTTAAACCGAAACACCAGACTTCACAGGCGTGGGTCAGACCTTCCAATGTAGCCTCTGTGTGTTTTTGTGTTTGTGTTTTTTTTTCCCTTCCTCCACCCCATCCACACCCCAACCCACACCAAAGCCTCCCCCTCCCACCAAAAAACTCCAATCCCCAGTCCTTGCCTGAGGCTTGTTTAATTTTAAACGTCTTTGGAAATTCGTAGACAACAAAAACCGCAGGAGTGATTCTCGAGCGCTTTATTTGTGTTATGCAAAACCTTACATTCTATGGGAAGCCCAACAAGCTTGACTGATGACCAAGGGATCCAATGTTTACACGTCCCTGAGCTGGGTTCTGTTGTATAGACATCTTTCTTGTTACTGTTGTTTGTTTAATGCGCGCGTGTGTGTGTTTACATATTTATATATATATATACAATCCAACATGAAAACATAAAGACATGGTCATTTTTTGCTCAGGGGAGGGGGGGAAACTCCACGGCATTTAACAAAATAAGCCTAAAATAAGCCCCGTTTTGCTTCATTTTTCTTGTTTCTTCTTTGGTGATTGTCCATTTCCTTTCTGTTGGTTTTATTTTATTTCTTCTTCCCTTTCGTTCTCTTTTTTTCCTTTTTAATTTCACTTTCCTCCTCTCCTCTCCCCTACTCTCCTCTCCGTTCTGCTCCTCCCAGCCATCAGGTTGTTCTATGGTTGTGAAAGACAAGTTTGAGGAGTCAAAGGTGCAACCGAGTGTGATTTTAGAAGATGTTTAAGAAGCAGGGTGACGTGACATCCAACTTCATGTGTTATTCAGAAGAGTTATAATAACGCTTGCATTCGATAAAGCGCTTTATTGCTTCGTTGAGACGTTTCAAAGCGCTTCACAGAGTGTACGGTAAAGTAAGCAAGACCGTACATTGTGTACGTACAGAAAGGACAGTATCGCATACCATTTGCGTAGAATGGTTTGTAAATAAGCGCATGTAGTGCAAATGCCTGAAAGGAGGAGAAAGCTTCAATATCAGGGCAAATAAATGGGATTTTTATCAGTTATGAGTTGCACTGTTGAGCTTGTGTGAGGTGAAGGGTTACTGATAACTGCATATATTGGGGGATTTTATGGACTGCCTTTGTTAAGAGTCTATTTCAGCTGTAGTCAAGTGAAAAATAAGCCTGGCTCACTATTTATTGGGGGAAAGGCTGGCCTCAGTCCAGTCAGTGTCATGTTTATTGTCTTGTGTTTACTTTGAATGAAGGAACATCAATCTGATGCTCCGTGACAATGCCTCACTTTCCCCTTTTCTGGATTATAAAACAAGTCGCTCGTTCCGCTGGAAGCGGCAAATGTTTTTTTTTAACGGTGAACTCAACTGGCTTTATTTATTCCGACCGTAAGCGAAATAAAAGTATCAGAATCCAAACCGTGTCGAATGCGTGTAGCCAGGCTCTCTTACGGAGCCTGAATATTCCAATTAGGTGTGAATTGCAAATTTGGAGTGATTCTGCCCTCTGACAAGTTTATCAAATTAGCAGCCCTTGGTGTCAAATTAACCAAGTGAACGCAGGCACTTTAGGCTTAACTCTGCATGTCGGGCATTCAAGAATGTGCTTCATTGCTCTCAGAATTGCTGAGAGCGTCTGAAAAATTAATGGGGGCTATGGAACGTGTCCCTTGTAAACGGATACAGTTTAACACTGTATAATAAGGAATCACTTTGGACAGAACAATACAGTCTCAATATAATTTTTTGCAAAAGGTGGGACAGGTTGAGGACGGGAGGATGATAATAATAATATAATCCCTGCATTTGATATAGCGCTTTTCACATCTTATCGATGTCTCAAAGCGCTTCACAGAATATACTGTAAAGTGAATGGACTGTATATATTTGTGGGCGAAACGCGGTAGCCAATTTGCGCACAGCAGCGTCCCCCCGCCCCCCCCCCCCTCAAACAGTCATGGATCGACCAATTTTTATTACCATGTTTTTTTGTAGATGCATTATTATTAGGCTTGTGTGCGTGGAGTAAGGAAACTTACCCAAGGTTTTGCCCTGATCTGCCTGGATTCGAAACACTTACTTTTGTAAGGCGAGTGCTCTAACCACTGAACTACGGGAGCTCCACAAGTTTAGCAGTTATTATGCTGGAAGAAAATAAACATGAACACAGCCCCTTAATACTTTATCCCAACGCCTTGGGACGTCCTCCGGATGTGAATTTTGTTGTTGTGTTACAGTAGGTGGCTTAAACGCGCTTGCTATTTCTCCCTTTGAGAATGACTTGCGTTTGCAAGTTTTTTTTATTATTCCCCTCGATATATTTCCCTGATTTGATTTGAGCAAGGCCTGTATTTAGCGAGAAATCGTACTCAAATGTATTGTTCGTCACACCTTTTAAGGGAATTCTGCAAATCGCTTTACACACACATTTACCCACACATGGTTCACACATGCTTGACAAGTCTAATTGACCCCCAATGCGTATATTTTAAAATACCAACGAGAGAGCATTTGTTTCACTCACTAAATACTCATTGCATTAAATAACCAATTGTCCAAGTACAGTACACAGAAGCAGGTTGAGAATCTCCAAATATCTTGTAAAGCTAAAGCTGTCGCGCAGCTAAAATAAGCACCTGTGGTGTGTGTGTGTGTGTGTGTGTAGGTCAGTGTATGTTAAAGAAGGCCAAGAAAATATATTAACAGAAGGATAAAGCTGCATATAAGATTTTTTTAAAATGACTCTGAGTTTTTAAAAAATTTCTAGAGTTGTATTCAGATTTCGCTGAGCGCAATTAGCTGCCGCATTTCACCCACAAATATACAGTCAATTCGCTTCACAGTGTATTCTGTGAAGCGCTAGAACAATGGTTCTCAACCTTTTTCGGTAAAGTACCCCTTGTTAATTTTCAACATTATCATGTACCTCCCTACCCAACCACATACACACACACACACACCACCCCCTCTCATTCCACTTGCATTTTATGACCAAGCTTTTCTTAAATAACAAAAAAACTAGCACTTACAAAACAAGGGGAATAACAATTAAATATACAATTTGAAAGGCTATAAAATGCTAAATAAGAGAGCTAAATACTGTAAATCAATGTACCACCACCTGGACCCCGTGGAAGTAATTTTGTACCCCCTGTTGTATTCCGTGAAGCGGTTTGAGACGTCGATAAGACGTGGAAAGCGCTATATAAATGTAAGGATTATTATTATTATTTGTTATTATTACATGTAACCCTGGTTGAGAACCGCTGGTCTAGAAGACGTGAAAAGCTTCAAATGCAAGGATTGTTATTACATCAAATGCTAGGAATATTATTGTTATTGCTTGGGAGGCAGAACATTTGTTTGTTTTTAAGACATAAGTTACAGTCTGGCTTTCCTTCACTGAGATGAAAGGTTTGTGAGTGAACCTGCAAACATGTCAACTCAAGCCAAAACTCAGTCAAAGGCGCAAACGAGTTGTTTTTAGAGAGAAGAAGCCAATTTGTGATCTTTGAAATACAGGCACATTTCTTTCTCTCGGTCCACTTTAACTTAGAAATTTTTATTTGAAAATGCATCTGTTAATAGATGTTTGGTAGGTCAGGGAGCTGGGGAGAAAGTGGGAAATAGGAATGGGAAGGATTAGTCGAGCTACAGATCAGCCATGATCTAATTACAGTAAATAGTGGAACGGGCTTGAAGGGCTGAATCGCCTTCTCCTGTTCCTATGTGGAGTCCTGTAGCTCAGTGGTTAGAGCACTCGCCTTACAAGCGTGAAACCTGTGGTTCAAATCCAGGCAGGTCAGGGCGAAACCTTGGGCAAGTTTCCTTACTCCACACACACACACACACACACTACGCGCCTGATAATAATCCCTCCAAAAAACAACACAATAGGTCATTTCAATCCACGACTGTTTGCGGGGGACACTGCTGTGCGCAATTGGCTGCCGCGTTTCGCCGTTGAGACGTCTCGAAGACGTGAAAAGCGCTCTATCAAGTGCAAGGATTATTATTACGTTCCTATTGTTTCTACTTTGACGGTGGTTTTATGCTGTGTGTTTTTTTGGTGGTGGGGGGGGTGTCCAGTAGGAGGAGTCTGTAAACACAGTCATTTGTAAGAGTGTCCAAACCAGATTAAGAATTCCACTTCTGTAAGAATTCCCTTTGCCTGGAATGGTCTGCGCTCTCCCTCTCCCTGGTCGGGACATTCCAATTTATATAATTCCAGGAAGTGTTAGATGCGGGGAGTTGTACGAGCCAAGGCTTAGGAACACAAAGGATGTGTGCTGCGTTAGGGGGTACTGCCAGAGTTTAACCAGCTCAAACCACATAGCCTTGCCGCGGATTGTGAATTCTTGGAAGCCTCACACTTTTTTCTCCCGTTGGGGGGACCACCTATTGTGACTGTGGCTCGCAGGTTTAGGCAGCAATGGAGTTAGGAAGAATTCCATCTCTCGGTGACTGCTCTGGCCCCCTCCAAGTCCTTTTGATAAGCAAGGCTGTCTTCAGCCATGCCTCGAGGTAACATAGACCCACATAGCTCACGAGCTAGACCCACGGAGACTGTCACAGAGGGATCAACTGGATGCCGTCATTCGGTTGCCAATTAGCAATTGGGGGGAATCAGGAAGATTTTGCTGAAACACAAAGATTTCAGCTTGTTGTTGTGCAGTGTAACAATCTGTGTGTGTGTGTGTGTGTGTGTGTGTGTGCGGTGTGCGTGTCTGTGTGTATATGTGTATCTCTGTTGGTTAAGTCCTGAGGAATGCAACTTTGGCATTGTTTGTTGTTGAACCAAGATTTACTGCAATTAGAAATCATGGCACATTGCAATGATTCACTGTTTAATAAGCCCGGCTCTAAATGTTTGACATGCCCCCGAAAATACCCTCCCTAATTGTTTTATTCTGGAGTCTTTCGGTTGGGACTTCCAATAGTCATTTTTATCCTTGATGTGGAAATCTGTGTGACTTGCTGTTTACGAAAGAAGGCACTTTGGCTGCGAGCTAGTCACGGGTTTGTTAGTGACATACTGACTGACAGACTAACCCAAGCCAGGAATTGCAATGTGATCCAACTCCCAGAACCGACCAAGTACAAACACAATACTTGTACCAAGGATGTTCTTTCACCACCACCCCACCCCACCCCCCAGGCACTAGCCCACCCACCCACCCACTCGTGCACGATCAGTTGATTTTTTTTTCTCTGAATTATTCTTTGTTTCTCTTTTGAAGATTTTTGTAGTGCGTATTCTGTGTGTGTGTGAGTGTGAGCGTGTGAGAGAGAGAGAGGGGGGGGGGGTGGGGGGGGAGAGAGGGAGGGGGGAAGCACGCAGAGCTTGATTTCAACCCTCGACAGATTGCATTTACACAGCACCTTTCACATCGGAAGACCATCCCAAGGCACTGGGCTTTGCGCTCGAGTTGTTGGCCGGGCTGGGCTGGGTGACAAGCTGGTTGGAAGATCACCACAGACACAGTCAAAGAGGAAGGTCTTGAGAATGGCCTAAAAGAGTTTGAGCTGCTCAATCTTGCAGCGGGGGGAGGGTGGGGGGTGCGAAGGGTCATCATTGAACTGCCACACTACAGTTGGCACTCACGGCATCTCGTTCCTCACCTTTGGCAACTGATTCCGCCAAAGTTCCTTCCAAGTGTTTGCATGGGGGAATTTACGTCGTCTATTAATGAAATTGAGGATTGGCTAGGGGGGGCTGTGCGAGGGAGAGGGCCTCTGGGAATCTGAGAAACACACAGGATGGACATGAAGTGTTGGGGAGGGGGGAATCTCCAAGTCGCAGGGAGATTGAACGTTTTTTCACAGCTAAGGAAGACTCTGCCAAGACTGTTGCATCTCTCCCAGAGCCTGCTGATAATTGTCCCAGACTCTGCACTGGGAACCAGTCAAACTTGCCATAAAATATGTACGCATGCACAGTGCAGGATGGGACAGCTGGTTCTTGCTAGATACGAATAAGAGATGTTTAGGAGCAAAAAGTGGGATTACTGATGTACTTGGAAGCACAAGTTCAATCAAAGTTTCCCCCTCCCCCTCCAAGTCTCCCAACGGAAAGAGGTAGGATTTGAGCACGTCAGCCCGGTACAGTGGTAGCTCTCTCGTCTCGATGAGTTAAGAATGTTGTGGATTCACGCCTCACATTAAGGGACTTGGAATCGTGTGACTCTCTCTCCAGTGCAAAGCGAGCTGATGCTGATCCTGTAGCTCAGAGGTTAGAGCACTGCCTTTACAAGCGACAGAACCTGGGTTCAATTCCAGGCAGGGGGAAACCTTGGGCAAGTTTCCTTACTCCACACGCCTGATAATAATCTCTCCAAAATAACAAAATAATAAGTTGGTCATTTCAATCCACGACTGTTTGTGGGGGACACTGCTGTGCGGAATTGGCTGCCGCGTTTTGCCCACAAATATACAGTGAATTCGCTTTACAGTATATTCTGCAAAGTGTTTTGGGACTTCCTCCCGATGTGAAAGACTCTATACAAATGTAAATTTTTTGTGGTTGTCTAGAAGCTATGAAATACCCTATGTTGAATGCAAGGATTATTATTATTATTATTATTATTATTATTATTATTATTACCAGAGGTGCCATCAAACATTGATTTAGAGTGAGGATCATGATAGATTCAGTGAAGTCGCTTGATCTGGACTGGCCTCGCATTGCACATCCCAGCCTTCCCTGTGTTTCCAAAATTCCTTTCTCCTCTCCGCCCTCAAATTTTCTGAAATCCCTTTTCTGTTTCCCTAATTTTCCTTCCCTCGCTCCCTCCCTCCCCTGCCCACACATCCCCACCCACAATCATGTGTCTTGCCTTAGTGATTTAATCAGGTGAGAGGCGCAAGGGAATAGTCACTGTATAAGTTTCAATGAATAGATCTGTTTAGTATAGGGTGTATTATTTAATAGCCTTCAAAAGACTGATTTAGTGATTTGGCACAATCATTGGGTTTATTGGCAGTCCATTAAACCAATATGAGGAAAATCCAATTTGATTTAGCATGTCAGGATTTAGGCTTACATTACATCAAGATGGTTTCAGACTGTTTCTTAAATCTGCAATATAAGCAGAGTAACTGTTGACGTACATTTGGACCATTTTTCCTTGGCTTTACATGATGGTATTTTGGTGGGATTCAACTGGCAAACACCATTCTCTTATCAAGAAGCCATTCATTTAAAAAAACACACCACCAACCATCTCTGTGACTGTCCTTGGCTTGCCCCCCCCACCCCCTCCCCCCCAATAAACTGTGTTGTGTCAAGCGCTTTAGGACTGTGTGAAGGGCGCTATGTAAAGTTTGACACAGGCGGGGACAGGGGGATGAAAGATCTCTTGATCCAAATCTGGACAACAACAACTTGGATTTATTTAGCGCACTCACACCACGCCCGACGGCATCTCGGAACGCTTCCCAATAATGGATCCCGGGGCCGAGCCAGGGGAAAGGGGGAAAATAGTGACCGAAAGCGCGGTCGAAAAGAAAGGTCTTCAACAGAGACCTGAAAGTAGGAAGAGAGGCGAGGCGAAGGCAGTGAGGAAGGGCGTTCCAGAGCCGCGGGGCTTAGTGGCTGATGGGACGGTCGCCGACGGTGGAATGGAGGATTCGGGGGATAAGGAGGAGACCAGACCCGATAGAGTGAAGGCAATTGGTTGCTGTTGTGAGGAGAGAGGAGGTCAGAGATGTAGGAAGGTGCAGAGGAGTGGAGGGATTTGAAGACAAGCGTGAGGATATGGTCAATCTGGTCAAACAAAATCTAGAACAAGGACACACAGACTCGAGTCATCGATTGAAATGACCAATTTTATTATTGTGTTTTTTTTGGGGGAGGGATTATTATTAGGTGTGTGTGTGTGTGTATGTGTGTGTGGAGTAAGGAAACTTGCCCAACGTTTCGCCCTGACCTGCCTAGATTCGAACCTAGGTCTCACACTTGTAAGGCGAGTGCTCTAACCACTGAGCTACAGGAGCTACAGTGATACCACCGCACTAGTTGAAAAGAAAAGAAATTAGATTTTTCTCCTGTTGTCCAGGCTGTTAAAACGCCGGATATTTTGCTCTGTGCAACTGGCTGCGTTTGCCTACAAATACACGGGCACTAACTCGATACCAAATAGCCGTGTAAAGCTTTAAGTCATCTTGACATTATGGGCGCTCTATCAAATCCAGGGAGTATTACAATCATAAGTACCGTGTGTTATGATGAACACTACAGTACATTCGAGCGTGAACACAGACAGGTGCATGTCGGCTCCGCTCCTCCAATTGTTTTATGGCTTTTGGATTGAGAACAGAACCACGGAGCAAGATCGCAAACACACATGCTACAACAGTTTTTCTCCCCGCTAGCCCAACTGTACAAAGTTACCGGGTGAAGTTGCACTGCGTCGTGTCACTCCCCCACGCCACCATCGATGGGCAAGTTTCACTCCACCTTCCTGAGGTCCCTTCGCCTTGACAATCCCTCGTCTACAATCCCCCCCCCCCACCCACCCGAACCATTTGTTTTTTGCTGTTGAATAAATTGAAATGCTATATACTGTTGTTTTTTTTAACAAGAAAAAGCTTTTCCGTTCGTAATGGAAATAAACTACAGTAATTAGTATATTACTATAAACGGCGGTAATTGCAATTTTTCGCTGGCCAGTACATATCCAGCCCATATTAGCCGTTTATTGACGACAGCCCCAATATTACCAAAGATGTCCCACCTTAGGAATTCCTTCGAAAGGGTTGTTAACGTGCGAGTGAACTCGAAAATATTATTACACAGAGTGATCCGTCCGGTTAAAAAAAGGTGATTCAAATTGTGCATCTGCAAAGCAAATTAGGCCCTCTCTCTCTCCCTCTCTCTCTCTCTCTCTCTCTCTGTATCCAAATTGGAGTCCTTCCATTTTGCCTCTTTCCGAGAGGCTCTTTCATTTTACTCAATTCCCCACCGATTGCATTTGCGATCCCCATCCAGGGCAGTGTTGAGGAGGGTTTATCCGGTTGTATTATATGACGTTGCCTACACAAGACACCATCGATTTCTCGTTACAGTATATTCTGTGAAGTGCTTTGAGGCGACTCAAAGGCACTGTAAGGCGCGAGGTCGAATCAAAGGATTATTATCACTGTACGCCCGCCTGGCAGCATCCATCAAACCCGGTCGGACAAAGTGATGTGAAATCTATCAGTGCCTCTTAGTGGTGATTGATGTGTAGTTACCAAATTCCGAGCAGGGTATGTCGAATATTTTTTTCCTTTCCCCCCCCGCCACCCCCACCCACCCCCAAAAACCCCCCAATAAAGTGAGGGAGTTTGGGTGTAAGAAACCACGCAACGTTAGTGATTTCTTCTGACTTCTGTGCTACACAAGACTTACCAAGAGTTCACACGGACAACTCGCCCCCCCCCACCACACACACACACACTCACATACCTTTTATAGGTTGTGAGCAGTGACCTTTCACCTCATTTTGAGGATCTTCAGTGTCCCCCCCACTGCCCTGTTGCAACAGCTGATATGACTGGCAGCTGCATATTGACATATTGGCTAACGAAGACCTCCCAGAGCTACGGCTTCTTACATTTCAATGTCTCTCTCTTCTCCCCCTTCCAATCTCCCCCTTCCACCCCTCACCCTTTGCTCCCTCTCTCTCCCTTCCCCCTCCCCACCACTCCAACACCCGTTCAAAGTCAAAGGGGACACCCTTAAGAAGCGTCCAATTAAACTTTTCCATTTTTTAAAAGAAGGGCTAAATCAATTCTCTCTCTCTCTCTCTCTCTCGGTCTCGCTCTCTCTGTGTTTTGTGTGTGTGTGTGTTGGGTGTATGTGCTTCACATGCAGAGTAGCTTACACAACACGCAGTGGGGAAGGAGACAAAGTGACTTACAAAGGGGGATTGCACCTCAATGCAATCACTGTTCAAAGGAGAAAAAAAAAGCACATTTTTGTGTGAAAAAGAATGTGTGTGTGGGGGTTGGGGTGGGGGGGGGGGGGGGGGGGGGTGAGAGAATCTGATGTTTTATTCTTTTTCTCTCTCTTTCTCCCTCCCCGTCTGATTGTGATGAAAAGAGGCGAAGGTGTCATGTTATCTGCCTTGTCTGAGGTTTGTTGGGGGGGAAGGGGGGGAGAGGGAAAGTGGGGGAGAAGAGGGGACATTTCTTCAACGTGATCTGCTGCCAAGAATAACAGCCGACTCCAGTAGGTCGGTACAGGAAAAGAGAGGCTGGAAACTGATTTGTACTCTGGCTGCCGAGAGCCAGTATGGCTGTTGAGAAACTCCCCTGAGATTCATAAAACTTCCACAAAGCACATTCCTCGCAAATATTTTTAACTTTATATCCGAAAAAAAAAATTTGTGTGTGGTTTTCTTTTTGTGTGCGCTTGGGAGTTTTGTAAATGACAAAATATTTGATGCAATTAAACGTTTTTTGCTGTTGGGCCAAAGGGTTTATAATTTGTTGCGTTGGGAGGAGAGGAGGGGTGGGTGGTTGGGTGAGTGAGTGAGTGAGTAGTATCTTTTGAAACGTGTTTAAGGGAAAGGAGAGGGGAGAGATTGGGTGGGGTGTTAGTAGGTGGGAGGGATGGGGGGTTGCCTCTTATAAAGGACTTTGTCTGGAGGGAATGGTGCGAAGAAGTTTATAATCTGTTTATGATAAGTTTATTAGCTTGACATAAGTATCCCTTATGTTGCTGTTTTTTTTCTCTCTCCTCGGTAATACTGTGTGAGTGAGTCTCTGGCATTTGGCTCACTCCCAAAGCCTGAGTAAAGAAAATACTCCTTCCTTTTTTTATTCTAGACACACTTAAACATTTTGCTTCTTGTGTGTGATGCTGTCAAGAGCAATCCCTTAACCCCTACCCACCCATTCTCACCCCATCCTTCAATCTGTACCTGACTGAGATCAGTACGCAAAATGTACTCAAAATTCATAGCAAAATGCTTTAGAATATACTATTCTATGAAGCGCTCTAAAGCGTCTCAATGACATAATAAGACGCGATATCTAACGCAAGGATTGTTCTTATTATAATTATAACACAGTGTGCAACTCAGCGTTGACTGAGATACCAGTACAGTAATAATAATAATAATCCTTGCATTTGATATAGCGCTTTTCATGTCTTCTAGACGTCTGAAAGCGTTTCACAGAATATGCTGTAAAGTGAATCGGCTGTATGTTTGTGAGCAAAACGTGGGGCAGCCAATTGTGCACAGCAGCGTCCCCCACAAACAGTCGTGGGTTGAAATGACCAATTTTATTATCGTGGTTTTTTCGAGCGATTACTATCAAGTGTGTGGGGAGTAAGGAAACTTGCCGAAGGTTTCGCCCTGACCTGTTTGGTATCGGACCCAGGGTCTCTCGTTTGCAAGGCGAGAGCTCTAACCACTGAGCGGCAGGTCTGTCATCTACGTTCCCTGGATTGGGGGGGTGTGGGGTGGGGGGGGGGGGGCTAGGGGGGAAATCAGCCAGATATCTCGCTCTTGATCACTGTCTAGTGACGTGTGTTGGCATGTATGTGTGGGTGGCTGTCTGAGGGCTGACATTCTCTTACTTGCGGCAATGTTTCCAGTGTCTGCCTTCTGATGGGGTTATTTTTGCGATTCTAATTGCACGTTGTCAAAGTCTGGACGCGTAGCTTATGTGGCGATCAAAATGTCATCCATCGAGTGGGGGTTGCTTTTCAGAAGTCAAGGGCTGACCTGTGGTTTAATCCTCCGTTGCCACAGCCACACGCCCAACAGTAAACAATATTCAATAGTCCTTCTATTTGTCATAGCGACTTTAATGCCAGATGCCAGACTCACTGTGTGAGAAATTGTTGCCGTGTTCAGTGTGGGAAACGCAGGCAGCCAAGTGTCACACTCCCGCCCAACACACCCACGGACTGAAAAATTAATCTGGAGAAACTTTGGCCATCCTACCTCTCTGCCCTCCCTCATCCCAACCATTTCTTTGCCACCTCTCCCCCCACCCCACCCACCCACAACGCTCGGGTCCTGACCCCTGACTGTTCAGCTCGTTGGGACGTCACCCCCCGACACGAAAGGCGCTCTACAAATGCAATTTTGTTGTAGAGAGACTAGGAAAAACCTTTCACTTGTATTTACAAAGCGCCCTTCACGTGAGGCCGTGTCTCGGAGAGCTTAACAGCCTGATGGAACCTAATAATAATACTACTACTAATAATAATCCTTGCATGTGATATATAGCATCTTATTATGTCTTCCGGACGTCTCAAAGCACTTCACGAGATATAATGTAAAGTGAATGGACTTGCATATTTCGTGGGGGAAACGCGGCAGCCGGTTGGGCACAGGCGCAGGGAGTGAATTTGCTCTTGCGTTCTTTATGTTCCTTGCAATCCCCTTTGCTGGCCCTAATACCGGCCTTGTCTACTTATGCAAACAGTTCATAAGCATGACAGCAATTATCTGTGAAGCCCTTTGAGATGTCAATGCAACAGAGCGCAGTTTAAAAAAGAAATCCAAAATCATTTCTTTCCACAGGCCCTTTCCCTCTACACGTCACACTAGTCTATGTTCTAGCAGTCACTGGCCTCCCTCACGCTGCTAGTCCTCCTCCCTGTAGTGACTGTTGATTTTATTTCACAAGCTATGTGTTGACTAAGGAGTATGGATAGAGGGGGAGGGTGGGGTGAGTGGGGTGGGGGGAGAGGGTGGGGTGGGGGTCATTATTTTTCATCGAGAAGTTATTTTCCTTTTGACGTTAAACGAGTTTTGAGTTGCTTAAGGTCAAAACAACAACGACGGGTGAAATTGTCAGTCTTTTCCATAACGCATTTGCTGTTGCGTTAACTCTCATCAGGAATGCGTTTTAATGACAATAATGATCTTTGCATTTGATACAGCGCTTTTCACATCTTATCGACGTCTCAAAGCGCTTCACAGAATATACTGTAAAGTGAATTGACTGTATATTTGTGGGCGAAATGCAGCAGCCAATGGCGCACAGCGGCGTCCCCCCACAAACAGTGGTGGATTGAAAACGACCAACTTTTATTCATGTGTTTGTTTTGAAGGATTATTATTAGGCGTGTGGAGTAAGGAAACTTGCCTCAAGGTTTCGCCCTGATCTGCCTAGATACGAACACAGGTCTCACGCTTGTAAGGCGAGTGCTCTCTAACCACTGAACTACAGGAGCGTTTGTGAACATTGTAAATTTCACACGCCCCCGCCCCCCCCCACCCAACCCCGTCCCCCCCACCCAATCCCGTCTCCCATTTTCCTCCTACAGCCTCTGTGTTTACCCATTTTGTGTGGTATTTCTGTCAAAAGGGAGTCATTGAAAATGTTGGAAATCCCTATCTTGTTCAATCTTATTACAATGTTTTCACTGGGCTCCCTTCAATGGCTCGCGTTGATAACATCAGTGCCTGGACTGAAACCTAAGCAATTAAACTTCTGCTGCTGCAGGATTCATGTAATGGTGAAACATAGGTTTCACTTGTTTAGACTTCAATCAATACAAGGTCCCACCACTGTCCTGACCTTGCTTTGCGTAATGAGCACATCGCAAACTGTAAAATTGGAACGGCCGACAGAATAGAATCTTAATTTAACGAGATGAAGCACAACGGCCTGGAACACACTCTAGAATAAATACAATGAATGGGATGTTTCTTATAACTGGAGGATATTTTTCATCTGAGAAAGCGTTTGCGTTTGGATAGCGTGTCTTTAATAATAATATAATCATAATAATAATAATAATAATGCTTGCATTTGATACAGTGCTTTTCACCTCTTCTTGACGTCTCAAAGCGCTTCACAGAATGTACCGTAAAGTTAATTGATTGTATATTTTCTGGGCAAATCGCAGGAGCCGTTTGCGCACAGCGGCGTCCCCCACAAACAGTTATGGATTGAGTGACCGAATTATCATTATTTTTGGGGGGAGGGATTATTATCAGGCGCGTGTGTGTGTTTGTGTGGAGAAAGGAAACTTGCCCAAGGTTTCGCCCTGACCTGCCGGGAATTGAACCCAGGTCTCTCGCTTGTAAGACGAGTGCTCTAACCACTGCGCTACAGGCCTGAAGGAGAGTGATTGCCGTGGTGACATACAAAAGGTTTTATGAATTTTTTTGGGGGTGGGGGGTGTTTAAGATTTTGCTCGCTAAAAAGGGAGGCGAGTAAACACGTTTCAAACAAATGTTTCTATGTATCAGCACTGCAGGTCAGGGCGCAAGCAACACCCAGTTTAGCTGTAGTATCAACTAGACGCACGGTGAAACTCCCTTTTTTTGTACTCCGATCCATCATTGTGCCTGTTCTGCAGCGAATCTATTTTGGCCTCCTTCATCAATACACCGCGCAATCCTGTGATGTCCCTCTGAGTGCGAATGCCAATTTAATGCCAATTAGTGCTGAACTATTATGGCTGATCTTTCTTCTTTTGCCATACCACCCCCTAGGATTGAGACATGTCCTGGCATGATGCACGTATGAGCCTGAACGAGTATAGCGGCGGACGAGATTCAACAACATCAACATCAACAAAGACAACCACAGAATAATGACAACAAAAACAGAAGTTGCTGGGCAAACTCAGCAGGTCAGGCAGCATCCATGGAGAAAGGAAAGTGAGTTCGGGTCAACGTTTCGGGTCCACGACCCTTCGTCAGAACTGGGGCATGTTGGGCAGGGAGAGGCTTTTAATGACAAGTTAGAGGGGGGAGAGGGTGGGGAGCGGGGGGAGGCAGGACAAGGAAGACAAAGGAGACAAAGAAGATAAAGGAAAAAATGTGTTAATTGATGGGTTAAATGATGACATCAAATAATAACACTTGTATAGCGTCTTTCACGTCAGGAGGACGTCCCAATATTCAAACCAATATGAGGACAATCTACCTATCTTTTCCTCTGTGTTGTGTGTGTATATGTGTGTTGTATGCGTGTTTGTGTGTTTTGTGTGTGTGTGTTTTGTGTGTGTGTGTGTGTGAGAGAGAAACTGTCAAAAAGATCAGAAAGGATCTGCATATCGCAGTGAAAATCAGTGCAGTAACAGCCAAAAAAAATGAAAAGGAGAAAATTACAGCACTTCCAAGAAAAAGTAATTTACTTAGAAGCTGAACAATGTTTAAAATGTAGTGATAGAATGTGAGGTTCTCTAGAGAATCTTGATGATGTTTTCTTGGACCAAATGTTGAACCCGACACAGTTTTCGCTTTTACGTAAAGAGCGTACAGTTTAAAGCATGAACATTAAATAACAAAAGAGCAAAATTTTATAGTCCAGTAATTGAAACGCACAGCCATTCTGGTCAGTTCACTGTGAGGATAGATGGATTAGATAGATGGATGGATTAGATAGATGTGTCACAAGGTAGTTTGAGAAATATTTACATGCTTGTTCTCTCTCATTACATCAGCTCACTGGAGAGTGGAGGCAGCGGGGAGAACTTCTTGGCCGCGGTTGAAATCCCTTCACTCATAAACTCTATTCACTGATTTAGCCCTTTTTACTGTACTGTTGCAAAGGGCTTCGCAGCTGTAAACTTGCGCTCCTTAGGTTCGTTTACGTTTATCGTAAAGCTATTTGGGCCAAATGTCTGTTTGGCCTCAGGCTGTCATGAAAACAAGCCTTAACGCTGCAGTTTGTGTACACTTTTTAGAGCAACGTGCAGCGATTTCCAAAGGGATCTTTAATCAGACTTGGGGAGTCCTTCTGGGAGCTGGGCGTGCAATGCACCAACGCACGGGGAAATCCACCGATGGATTTTAAGCCCTTTAATCTAGAAAATTGCTGCGTGTAATAATCCTTCCATTCGATGCTGCAACCTTACTCAGCACGTTGTTGAGACGTCTCCAAATGATTGGAAGGATTTACCCTAAGGTTTCGTGATTGTCTCCCTTGTAGCCAAATGCGACGTTCTTGATCTGAATCAACGATCGTTGGTCAGAACACCAGGAAACACTTCATTCTCTTATCGGATCGTGTCCCCCCCACAGTTGTCTAAGTCCTCCTGAAGATCAAGCAGATAGGATCTGGGTTTAACCTCTCAGTCATAATACTGTAATAATAGTCCTTGCATTTGATATAGCGGCTTTTCACGTCTTCTAGACGTCTCAAAGCGCTTCAAAGAATGTATACTGTAAAGCGAATTGACTGTATTATTTGTGGGCGAAACGCGGCAGCCAATTGGGCACAGCAGCGTCCCTCCACAAACAGTTGTGGATTGAAGTGACCAATTTATTATTGTTTCTTTTAGGGATTGTTATCAGGCGTGTGGAGCAAGGAAACTTGCCCAAGGTTTGGCCCTGATCTGGAATCGAACCCGGGTCTCTCATTTGTATGATGAGTGCTCTAACCGCTGAGCTACAGGACTCCGTGTACAGTTGTATCAGCTGAAGCTATGATGTACGGGTTTGAATCTACAAACCTCCGATTGAGAGCGCCGCTAATGTGAGACGAGCTGAGCACCAACGCCTGACACAAAAGTTGCACGGAGAGACAAGAATTGCATAACTAAGGGTTGAAATTTAGGTGTACACACACACACACACACATACACACACACACAGCACACATTTCTGTTCAGACGATGCTCTCATGGCAAGATTTGTGGTGTTAGCTGGTCAGACTCCAGCAATTACCCAACTCCAAGGAGAGAGAGCACATTCCATTCCATTCCAACAATCTATCTCTGGGATTTCCCTGAGTAGGTGGGTTACATGGAATTCTCCTGTGTGTTTGTGTGTGCGTGCGTGCGTGCATGCGTGCGTGCCTGCGGTGGTGACGTGACTGGAAAGATTTCTCACCTAAAGAATCATAATAAGTCTTCTTCACCAATCGAGTCATCTGATTTCGAAACTCTTCAGTGCGGTGATGGGTTTCTACACGTGTCAGCCGAGAAAAGGTGTTCCTGGCTTCAGCTATACCTTCTTCCCCCCACCCCCACCCCAACCCCCACCCCGAACCACACACACACACACACCCCCACATCAGTGGAATCCATGTCCCCTGTTTTCAAGGCACTCACAGAGAAAAATGGATTTTAACAACCCCTTCAAGTCATCCTATAGTCAACAATAACAGACCCCAGATTATGTGGTAATGTACAGTACTGGATAAACAACCGATTTAGCAGAATGGACGCCGAGCGCAAACCAATATGCAGAGATGACATTGATCTATTGTGGCCCCAACCTTATACAGTGAAAGCCCGTTTATCCATGACCCGATCAACCGTAACTTCTATATAACCAGCACCTCAAAAACAAAGGTCCGCATTCAATTAACCGGAATTTATTCGGCATAATGCATTTTTTTGGTGTTTTCAGCCGAATATCCAGCATGCGCTTTAAACAGCATTGACCAGGATCCCGAAGGTGATGGATAAACGGGCTTTTACTGTACTTGGGTTGGTTTGTTGGGCGCGGTGGTGGGGGAGTGGGGGGGTGGGGACGGGGTTGGGGGAGGATGATGGGATGGGGGGGGACGCGACAACAACAATCTGTATTTATATAACGGACCTCACGCAGAACGGCGTCCCAGAGTGCTTGTCAGTAGCGGAGCACATCGCCAAGCCAGGGTGGGGAATCGGAGAAGTGGGGAAGGGTTGGGAGTTGGCAGAGAGCAAACAGATGATAATGCGCTGTTGCAATACTGAAAGCAAAAATTGAGTCGTGTCTGTGTGTGTGTGTGCGTGTGTGAGAGAGGAGAGAGACAGAAAGAAAAGAGAGTGATTAAAGTTAATGGCATTCGAAAAGTGCACAGTACCAGATGTAATAAATTCTTGGTCAGTGTGACAGATGGATTACTGTACAGTACTGGATGGGATAAAATATGTGTGTGTATGTGTGTGCGTGGGGAGTAGGGTGTGGCGGGGGGGAGGGGGGGGGAGGGGTGACATTACTGGAAGGATTTCTCATGTTAAAAGAATAATAATATATCTTCCTCACAAGTCGAGCCTGGACGAGCTCCTCCAATCCACCCTAACTTGAACACGCTTGTTTTTTGATCTCCGAGCCACATGCTTGTCCATCTCGAAATGTAAACAGCCGCATTTCTCAGAAGTTGTTGCTGAGATGAGTAATAACTCTTGAGATTCCCATATGTGGTGATGGGGGGGTGGGGGGTGGGGATGGTGGGGGAATGTGTTTGGGGGAGTTGTGTGTGCATGTGTTGGGGGGGGAGGGGGTGGTAGGGGGTGAGAGCGATCTGTATCTTCGAACCACTGGTAAACTCTCCCGCTCACGCGCATACACACACACACACACACAACAATCTCAAGGATTTAAATTGAAACTCGGGCAAGTTTCCTTACTCCACACGCCTAATAATGATCCCTCGAAAAAATAAAACTAGCCATTTTCAATCCACGACTGTTTGTGGGGGGACGCTGCTGTGCGCAATTGGCTGCCACGTTTCTCCCACAAAGTATACAGTCAATTCACCTTACAGTTTCTTCTGTGAAGCGCTTTGAAACACAGTCTAGAAGACATGAAAAGCGCTATATTAAATGCAAGGATTATTATTATTATTTTAAAGGTTAAAAGACAGATTACCACAACAGTTGGAAAAAAAAACGTTTTATTTCATTCAAATTCTGAACACGGGAATTGATTTTATTTATATATATTTATATAAAAATATATATAGTATTTTTATATTAAATAAAAATGTTTCCCTTGCAAAGCAGACCAAACAACTTCATTTCCCATCAAGACACGAAAGAGTGTGTAGATGAGTGAGTTAATGAGTGTGTAGATGAGTGTGAGTTAGTGAGAGTGTGTTATAGTGAGTGTGGATGAGTGTTGAGTTAGTGAGTGTATGTTGGTGCGTGTATGTTAGTGTGTTAGTATGTAGATGAGTGTGAGTTAGTGAGTGTGAGTTAGTGAGTGTGTGTTAATGTGAGTGAAGATGAGTGTATGTTATTGAGTGTGTGTCAGCATGAGTGTGTAGATGAGTGTGAGTTAGTGAGTGTATGTTGGTGAGTGTGTGTTATAGTGAGTGTGTAGATGAGTGTGTTAGTGTGAGTGTGTAGATGAGTGAGTTAATGTGTGTAGATGAGTGTGAGTTAGTGAGTGTGTGGTGTAGATGAGTGTGAGTTAGTGAGTGTATGCTGCTGTGTAGATGAGTGTGAGTTAGTGAGTGTGTAAATGAGTGTGAGTTAGTGAGCGTGTGTTAATATGAGTGTGTAGATGAGTGTGAGTTAGTGAGTGTATGTTGGTGAGTGTGTTATAGTAAGTGTAAATGAGTGTGAGTTAATGAGTGTGAGTTAGTGAGTGTATGTTGGTGAGTGCATGTTAGTGAGTGTGTGTTGGTGTGAGTGTGAAGATGAGTGTGAGTTAGTGCGTGTGAATAAGTGATGTGTATTATAGTGAGTGTAGATGAGTGTGTAGATGAGTGTGAGTCAGTGAGTGTATGTTGGTGAGTGTGAGTTAGAGAGTGTGAGTTAGTGTGTGTTAGTGTGTAGATGAGTGTGAGTTAGAGAGTGTGAGTTAGTGTGTTAGTGTGTAGATGAGTGTGAGTCAGCGAGTGTATGTTGATGAGTGTGAGTTAGCGAGTGTGAGTTAGTGTGTGTTAGTGTGCAGATGAGTGTGAGTTAGCGAGTGTATGTTGGTGAGTGTGCAGATGAGTGTGTGTTAGTGTGAGTGTGCAGATGAGTGTGTGTTAGTGTGAGTGTGCAGATGAGTGTGTGTTAGTGTGAGTGTGCAGATGAGTATGAGTGAGTGAGTGGGTGTGAGTTGGTGAGTGCATGTGGATGAGTGTGAGTTCGTGAGTGTATGTTGATGAGTGTGAGTTAGAGTGTGAGTTAGTGTGAGTGTGCAGATGAGTGTGAGTTAGAGTGTGAGTTAGTGTGTGTTAGTGTGCAGATGAGTGTGAGTTAGCGAGTGTATGTTGGTGAGTGTGCAGATGAGTGTGCGTTAGTGTGAGTGTGCAGACGAGTGCGTGTTAGTGTGAGTGTGCAGACGAGTGCGTGTTAGTGTGAGTGTGCAGATGAGTGCGTGTTAGTGTGAGTGTGCAGACGAGTGCGTGTTAGTGTGAGTGTGCAGACGAGTGCGTGTTAGTGTGAGTGTGCAGATGAGTGCGTGTTAGTGTGAGTGTGCAAATATGAGTGAGTGAGTGGGTGTGAGTTGGCGAGTGTGAGTTGGCGAGTGTGAGTTGGTGTGTGTCAGTCAGTTGCATTGTGGGACCATGAAAGCCCAGCGCAGGGAGATGGCGCTAGTGTGGTGTGGTGTTGGGGAGCAGGTCAGGGGGAGGAGGAGGAGGAGGAGAAGAGGAGCTTCGCAAAGTTTGGGGAATCCGCTCAGGAGTTCAGTCAGAGAGACCAGCACAGCTCCTCACACAGCCAGCCAGGGAACTCTCTCACACTCTCCACAAAACCTCTGCTAGCCTCTGTCTCCTGGCTTCCCTTCCCCTTCCCCTCTGCCTTCCCTTCCCCTTCCCCCCCTCTGCCTTCCCTGATCCTGCCTTCACTTCCCCTTCCATTGCATTGCCTTCCCTTCTCTCTCTCTCTCTCTCTCCCCCCCCCACCCTGCTTTCCCCTCCCCATCTCTGCCTTCTCCTTCTGTCTCTCTGCCTTCCCTTCTCTCTCCCCCCTGCCTTCCCTCCTCTCCCCATCTCTGCCTTCCCTTCTCTCCCCCCTGCCTTCCCTTCTGTCCCTCTGCCTTCCCTTCTGTCCCTCTGCATTCTCCTTCTCTCCCTCTGCCTTCCCATTCTCTCCCCCTACCTCCCCTTCTCTCTCTCTGCCTTCCCTTCTTTCCTTCTGCCTTCTTGCCTTCTTCCCTTCCCCTCCTCTGCCTTCTTCTCTCCCCTTGCCTTTCCTTCTCTTGCCTCCCCTCCCTTCTTCTCCTTCCTCTACCCCCCCACCCCCTTCTCCTGCTTTCCCTTCCCTCCCCTTCCCTTCCCTCTCTCTCTACATCCCCTTCCCTCTCTCTCTACCTCCCCTCTCCCCCTTTCTTGCCTCCCCGTCCCCTCTCCCCTGCCTCCCCCACACACCTCCCCTCTCCCCTCCTCCACCAGTAGATGATGATGATGATGAACCATCAGAAACTCCTGGCCAGGGAGCCGGTCTCAAGGAAACACCGGCTGATGATGGCAGCGGGGATCGGGGCCAAAGAAGACACCAAGAGCCACAGCCCCGAGGGCAACGGAGACCTAAACATCAACGGGGCAGAGGACATTTACTGCTTCATCTGCGGAGGAGGTGTGAGAGCCGGGAAGGAACTCAAATTGCCAACCAGGTCAAAGCCTATCCTCTCCTCCACTTGCTCTGCCTCTGCCTCCAACGTTGGTACCTTCTCTCCAACTCCAATTCCAGCTCCTACTTCTTCTTCTTCTTCTCAACCGTTCTTCCCTTTCCTCCTGCATCAAGAGCCTGCCCCGGGCGCCGAGCGAGTCTCCCCCGAAGGCTGGGTCCTGGTGTGTGCCGTTTGCCAGTGTTTTTTGGCCGAGCAGTGGAACGCTTTCGAGAGGTGTCGCACGCCCATCGAGAAGCGTATGTATTGGCTCAAAAGACCTTATCAGTGCGAGGGGAGGAACCTGGGGCAAGAGTGGAACCTCTCCTACGACCCCGACAGGCGGGTGAGTGTCAGCAGCAAAGAGTTTGACCCTCAGGACTCAGAGATCTCCTCATTGTCTGACCAGGATCAGGACCAGGACCAAGACAGGGACATCTCAGACCAAGAGATGGAGATGGAGCTGGAAGAGGATGATGAGGAAGGAGAAGAGGACGCGGTTGAAGGGGAGGAAAGGGGAGGCTTACGCATGGACCTAGACGGCTTCCTGAGGGCTCAAGTCGGAGTTCAGAGGCGTCAGGGCGAACCGGCCGATCGCCAAACTCTGTCATCCCAGCTCCCGCCCCCCCACCACCCAACCGCCTCCAGCTCCGCCCTCCACCTCCTCCATCACCGTCAACCCCAGCGGGTCCTGGCCCCTCAAGCCGCGCTGGGGGGCGCCCCCGGAGCGGGCCCCCCCGACCGGCGGCCTCCACTCCCTGGCTCGGCGACGCAAGCCAACCACGGGACGACGGCGGAGGAGGCCTCGAGCGTTGGCCGACAGCCGGCCGGCAGGAACTGGAAAGGAGGAGCCTCCGTGGCTCCGAGAGGCCCCGACAGCGACTCGGCCTCCGACCTCTCCAAATGGGAGCGAGTCCAGGGCTTCGCTTCGCGACACTGCGCCAACGGCAACCAGAGGGGAGCCGCCGACGGGAGCCAGGAGAGTGTGGAGGAGGAGGAGGAGGAGGAGGAGGGGGAGGAGGAGGAGGAGGAGGAGGAAGGGGAGGAGGAGGAGGAGGAGGAGGAAGGAGAGAGGGAGAGGGGGCGTCTGGGGTTACCCGTGACCGTGCCTCAAGGGCGAGGAGAGACTCTGTGCCCCCTCCCCGAGGGCGAAGCCTGCTACATCTGCGGAGTGGGACTCCCCAGAACGCCTCCCTCCTCTTTCTCTTCCTCCTCCTCCTCCTCCTCCTCCTCCTCCTCCCACCGGGTTTACGTGCAGAAGCAAGAGGGAGCTTGCAACAAGCCTTTCTTCCCTTTCCTCTGGTTGCACAATCCCCCTCCCCGGGCCAGACCCCTGACCTCCGAGGGGGGTGCCGTGGTCTGCGCCTCCTGCCACGCCTCGCTGATGCAGCAATGGAGGGGTTTCCAACTGGCTCGGGTGCCCGTCCTCCAGCGCCTGTACATGGTGCCCCTGAACGGAGGGGCGCCCCCCCCCCGCCACCGCGGGAGAGAGGGCTTTACCCCCCCCGGGGGGCAAGGATGCCAGCCCCTCCCGCTGCTACCTGTGCGGGGAGGGCTGCGGGAAAAGGTCCCGACTGGTCCATTCCAGGGAGCAGGGCAAGAGCGAGCGAGGACATCATCATCAACAACAACAACAACAACAACAACGCCCGCCGCCCATGCATTTCCCCTTCATCTGCCTCCTGCCCTGCCCGCCCGGCTCCAGGGGGATGGACGAGCGAGGCCGGGTGGACTCTTGCGGCCAGTGCCACTCGGTGCTGGAGGACATGTGGTCGGCCTACAAGGCCTGCGAGCGGGACGAGCTGATCTGCTCGGCTCAGGCCTTCCTGGGCAGGACCCTGAAGGTCAGCGCCGGGTCGGGGGTCCAGCACGGCCGCCTGCCCGGGCGCCCTCTCCCTCTCTCGCTCCCTCTCCCTCTCTCGCTCCCCCTCTCTCGGGTCTGCTGCTGCCTGTGCGGAGTGGAGTTGGAGGCGGGGGGCGAGTTCAAGCTGCGCGTCCACCCGCCCGGTCGCCACGACGACAGCGAGCCCTTCTTCCCCTTCCTGGCGTTCGGACCCGAGTCGCCCGGGAGCCGGCCGGCCGACCCCACCGGCCTGGTCAACGCCTGCGTCTTGTGCTACCACGACCTGCTGGAGCAGTGGTGGGAAGGCAAGAGGAATTCCCAACAGCCCAGCAGCAGCCCCTGGTCTAGGCAGTACAAAGTGGACTCGTTCATCTGCTTCTTCTGCAGGCAGGAGATCGGGCGCTACCGGGGCTTGAGATCGGTCAACATCAATCGGCTGCCGGTGTTTCTCTACGCCCCGCGAGTGGCCAACGCTCTGATGGTGGACGATGGCAAGGAGCTGACCATTGGGACTTGCGAGGAATGTAGAACCCTGGTGCTGGCCGGCCACTGCCTCAAGAACGGGAGCCAGTCGGAGGCCGTGTCCCCATCGAGACAGGTGAAGGTAAAGCAATGTTTTTTTGTGTGCGTGTGCGTGCGTGCGCGTGTGTTTTCCGTGGGATTTTATAATCTTGTACTAATAATCCCCACCAAGCCTTTATTCGCGTTTCAACGAGTTTCACCCAATATACTGTAAAAGTGAATTGACAAAACGGGAGATTTTACGGGTGAGCTGTTAGGACGCGGGGGTTTTCGGGTTTTCTGCACGGGGTGGTCAAGTCATTCCAGCCTCTGAGATTCCGTCCCACCCTCTCCTCCTCCTCACTCTCTGCTTTTGTTCCCGGTGTGAACTCAGAGCAAACGGTCTCTCGAATCCTACTGGAATCCTACAGAAAATCCTATTTGTTTTGGTGATCTGGGGAAGATTGCAACAAAAAGCTGCACAGTTATGAAAGAATCTTTCAACTCTCTTACTCGTTTCTCCTTTGATCTATAAGTATAATAATAATAGGACTGTATTAAGTAGTAGTCGCAATACAAATCATAATAATCCTTGTGTTTGATACAGCGAATCATCACGTCATTAAGATGCCTCAAAGCGCTTCACAGAATGTACTATAACGTGTAATTTTGTTGTTGTTTAGATTTCACTTGAAAAATGTGTGTTTTGCTGGTGAAATCTAAACAACGGCAAGAAAAGTACACTTGTATAGCTTGTTGACAATTGTTGATGGGAACTTTTTGATGTAAGCATTTTACTCTTAGAAAGCTGAAACCGGTCAGTAAACAGTGAATATCCAAATACTGTAACGTTCTTCCAACTCCCATGCAATCTCTGCCCCGTCTCCTACCTGTCCGGTCGGAGGTTGGTGGAGGCTATTTTCGGTGCGCTGGGAGAGATACTGTACACACTATAGTAATGATAATAACAATAACAATTCCTACTAATAACACTAATCTCTCCAGAAAGAAACACAATAATAAAATTGGTCATTTTCAATCCGTGACTGTTTGTGTGGGACGTTGCTGTGCGCAATTGGCTGCCGCGTTTTGCACACAAGTTGATTCACTTTACAGCATATCCTGTGAAGCGCTTTGAGACGTTTAGAAGACATAAAAAGCGCTATATCAAATGCAAGGAGTATTATTATTATTGCAGTCATCAGTACTTTGACGCTCTCAAGCGTGTGTAGCATGGTATTTGTACCATCATCCATCCGAGGGCAGCAAATAAATCTCATCTACATCAGCCGTGAAGAGCGAAATGGGATTGAATCTACTTTATTCCTCCAGAATTCCCAGCGATTTGGGGAATCCCAGCTCTTGGAAGTCGATTGTGTCAGAATGGAGTTTCCCTCCAGTTAGTGAGGTGGATTATTCATGAGAAAGGAGCAATCTCCTTTGGCCTGACACGGATAAATAATAATAATAATAATATTAATAATAACAATTGAATAATTCCACAAAGAAATTCCGCCTGTTGGAATTATTTTCTTTCCCCCGCCCCCCCCCCCAAAAAAATATTCTGGCAGAAAGATTTCGTTTTAAAGATACATCGCTGTGTTTTGATTTGTATCGGGCCTTTGAATATTTGCCAAACACTTTCTTTTGAAGACCCATGCCTTTTAACTTGGGAAGAAGACAGTATGTTATCTCTCGCATCAGCTTAGGCATCTTAAAAAAGTCCGCTCCCATTGATTTTCCTATCTATCTATCTCCCTCTCTTTTTCTCTCTCATGCTCTCGCCTCCAAGAATAGGCTGAGCCTTAACCTGTGTTGCTGTACAAGTCTCCGGTGGGTTGAATAACAAATTAAGTGCTGCTTCACATCCATAGGTCATTCGTGCGTTAGTTTAGCACCAAAGCAACAGTCTGTAGGTTTCATCTCCTGGCTATTTATGGGATATTGGCTGTGTGTAAATCGGCTGTCGTTTTACCCCTACAAAGTACACAATCACTTTATGCTTGACGCCAATTCCTTGTGAAGAATCTTGCTGACGGACGTCTTAATAAGGCTATTGTATCAAATGCAAGGATTATTATTGTTTGTGCAAGTTATTTTCTGATCATCAATTTAAAAAAAGAAAGATTTTACTCTCTGTCTGTCCTTGAGATTCACTGTTTCAAATAAGCCCAGAGTCTTCCTCCTGTTTTTTTTCCTGGTTTACATTTACCCTTCCTCATCCAAGTGTAACCCCAAACTCACATTATTAGGCTGCCCGTCTCTTCGTTGTACGTGTGTGGGGGGGGAGGGGGTATTGTTGAAATGTGTCTCCCTGTATAAAACCATTCGCTTTGTTTCTACCACGAAAATGTGTGTCGATTTTGGCTGCTGCGTTTCGCCTGCGAAACACTCATTCACTCCCCTTTACAATACAGTAAAGGCCTTTGAGACATCTCGAAGAAGCGATGAGGCACCATATCAAATTGCAAAGGATTATTATTATGATTCTAATCATAAATAATAATAGTAATCCTTGCATTTTCACATAGCGTTTTCCACATCCGATCGACGCCTCAAAGCGCTTCACAGAATACACTGTAAGGTGAGTTGACTATACTGTATGTTTGTGGGCGAAACGCGGCAGCCAATTGCGCACAGCAGCGTCAACCTCCCCGCAAACAGCCATGGATTGAAAATGACCCAATTTTATTTTATTATTGTTGGGGTGGTGGGGGTATTTTGTGGAGGAGGTTATTGTTCCAACATCGTTGTATGAAGGGCGAGAAGGAAAAAAACAGCCGTAAATGATTGCGCACTATGACTTGCACAGCAAAGCATCTGGACAATCTGCCATTGTATGTTTCTGGTCTGTCAGAAGCATACAAGCTGCGAAACGTTCCCGAAAATGGGATCTGTGCATCGGTTTCCTCCGGGGGGTAATGAAAATTCCACATGTGCCGATATGTCACCCGCGCCACAGAGCCTGAGCAGTCAGGAAACAGCTGGGAACGGTTCGAAACAATGCTTTTTGAGTTTTTGCGGTGATTATGTGATTCGAGGGTTGCAATGGCACGGTTACAGAATCATAGCGCCTCCAACCGTCCCTGTTTTCTCTCTTCTTCCGTCATAATATAATATGATACAATAATAATAATCCTTGCATTTGATAAGAGTGCTTTTTTTTTGCTTATAGACATCTTATCGACGGTCTCAAAGCGCTTCACAGAATATATATTGTAAAGTGAATTGACTCTATGTTTGTGGGCGAAATGCAGGTTTTTTTTGATGGATTATTATTAGGCGCGCGCGTGTGTGTGTGTGCGTATGTGGAGTAAGGAAACTTGCCCAAGGTTTCGCCCTGACCTGCCTGGATTCGAACACAGGTCTCACACTTGTAAGGCGAGTGCTCTAACCACTGAGCTCCAGGAGCTCCGTCACGTTACTTGACTGCACCCTCTAGTGCTTACACACACTACTGCATTAGACACTACCTTCCTCATCACTGGACAGGTTCAGGGTGTGCTTTGACGCTGCGTCAGCCTGACTCAAATTGGTGGCAGTCTCTCTTAAGTTATTATTATTATTGAATTGGATCCAGAAGCCCTCCACAATCTCGCCCCATCATACATCCGTGACCTCCAACTCAGCCACCTTCAGCCACTCTGCCCCCAACCTCTGGAACTCCATCCCGCAGTCCCTCCACCTCGCCCCTTCCGTGGCCTCCTTCAAGTCTCGCCTCAAGACTCACCTCTTCGATGGACAACTCGGCAACTCCTAATCCCCCCCCTTCCCTCCCTTGTCCACAGCTCGGGTCTGAAGCAGTGACTGTCCAGAGCCTTGTCCACATCCTCCTGACATGAAAGGCGCTATACAAGTGTAATTTTGTTGATTTGTTGTTGTTGTTCTATCTCTACAGTTACCAACCTGGGCAATTACCTCCTCTGATCTCACACGTCAAGTTCACTTGAATCAAGTACGTTCTGTGAAGCGCTTTGAGACGTTCAGAAGACGTGAAAAGCGCTATATCAAATGCAAGCATTTTTATTATTATTATTTCTTGACGTGTGTGCCCTTAATCAAGAAATATGCAGCCAAGAAAAAATATTGAACACGCTACCGATTGAACGGGGCTTTCCTAGACTTGTGTAAATGTTTGTGGGTGGGTGGGTAGGTGGGTGGGAGGGGGAAAGAGAGGTTCTTGACTCCCTGCTCACCACCGTTGTGAGCGATGCAGAAAAGTCTATCTCTACAACTCTAATTTAGTTGTTGTTGAATAATGAATCATATAACATAGTCACTCGCATTTGAAAAGAAAGTTACAAAATCGCTTTTGGGGAAGGCCTCCCGACACACTACAAAAGTTGCCATCAAATAGAATTTGTTCTCGTTATTGTAGTGTTTGGTAACACAGTAGTGGTTTTCGATCATGGTGTCATCTTGTCTCACCCATCCCCAACTTCCAACATTGACACACACATTCGGCTCAGCGTCTTGCGACTCCTGAATCCGGTCAGTTTTTGTAGGAACTTTTCCCGATCTTTTCCGAATCCCTGTCCTTGTTCCACCACCTATACAGTGGTTTTGTTCCATGTGCCTCCATAATGTTTTTACCAAAACAGAAGTAGGAATGGTGCATTAAATATAATTCTGCTGACTTAAAAATAATGATCCTTGCATTTGATATAGCGCTTTTCACATCTTATCGACGTCTCGAAGCGCTTCACAGAATATGCTGTGAAGTGATTTGACTGTATATTTGTGGGCGAAACCTGGCAGCCAATTGCGCACAGCAGCGTCCCCCACAAACAGTCGTGGATTGAAATGACCAATTTTTAATTATTGTGGTTTATCTTGGAGGGATTCTTATTAGGTGTGTGTGTGTGTGTGTGTGTCGAGTAAGGAAACTTGCCCAAAGTTTCGCCCTGATCTACCTGGATTCGAAACAGTCGCACGCTTGTAAGCCGAGTGCTCTAACCACTGAGCTACGGGAGCTTGGTACAGAAGAGGGTAGCTCAATGGGTTGTATAGATAACTTTTTGACTTGATCACCTACATATCACAGAGTACTGGATCAGCCTGATCCTCGCTACACTTATCTTTTGTTCTCAGTTAGTATGTGTGTTTGTTACCTGCAGAATAACCAGTGAGCTACAAAGCTCCAGCCACATTCTCTCGGGTTCGGATTACTTCATTAGCTGAAAGAGTGGTTTATACGGTCACCCAAACCCTGAGATTATGTTCCAGTTTTCAGCACACTTGTATCTATCACTTTTAATATAGATTTTAGCCTGTCTGCTTCTGTACATTCGGCTTCAAGGACTCCGTCCAAGCACAGTAAACCTTTGTGGCTTCATCGATACTGCTGTAGTTATTTTCTGTACTTCCAGCTAGACTCTCGCAAAGGTAGCTCTCCGCTCTTTCTTGTCTCTGCGTTAAATTGAACCATGGCACCACACACCACTGCTTCACTTACAAATATGCCAAAACTTTTGTTTTTATTTTATTAGCGGTATAATAATAATAGTAATAATAAGAATCTTTGCATTTGATCTTATCGATGTCTCAAAGCACTTCACAGATTATACTGTAAAGTGAATTGACTGTATATATTTGTGGGTGAAACACAGCGGCCAATTGCGCACAGCAACGTCCCCACAAACAGTTGTTGATTGAAATGACCAATTTTTATTATTGTGGGTTTTTTTTTTGGAAGGATAAGTATTAGACGTGTGGAGTAAGGAAACTTGCCCAAGGTTTCGCCCTGACATGCCTGGATTCGAACACAGGTCTCACGTTTGTAAGGCGAGCGCTCTAACCACTGAGCTATGGGAGCTCCAGGTTGACTGTATTGTGAACTTCTTCGCCCCCTGCCACCTCCCCATCCTCCTTGCCAGAGTTTGTCCATAGTTCCCTGTCCATCGTTATCTGGTTGCCATCTTCATACAATGCTGACTGGATGATTCTGATTTAGTGTCTGCAGCCAATGTAAGAGCAACTTTCCTTTTTATTAATCTTTGTCCTCGGGATGTTTAGAGAAACTCCGTGATTTGTCCTTGTTTTAATCTTCAAAACAACGGAACGCAATCTTCAATTTCAAGTCAAAACTGTTCCAAAAAAGTGAGATTAGAAAATGCTTTGTCACACAGAGGGTTATGATAATGTTACAATAGAGTTGTGCAATGCTGCCCATCGAATAATCCTGTAGCTCCTGTAGCTCAGTGGTTAGAACACTCACTCGCCTTACAAGCGTGAGACCTGTGTTCAAATCCAGGCAGATCAGGGCAAAACCTTTGGCAAGTTTCTTTACTTCATTCACACGCACACATGCCTACTAATAATCCGTCCAAAAAAAACCACACAATAATAAAAATCGGTCATTTCAATCCACCACTGTTTGTGGGGACGCTGCTGTGCGCAATTGGCTGCCGCGTTTCACCCACAAACATAAATAATAATAATCCTTGCATTTGATATAGCGCTTTTTACATCTTATCGACGTCCCAAAGCGCTTCACAGAATATACTGTAAAGTGAATTGACTGTATATTTGTGGGCGAAATGCGGCAGCCAATTGCGCACCGAAGCGTTCCCACAAACAGCTGTGGGTTGAAATGACCAATTTTATTATTGTGGTTTATTTTGGACGGATTATTATTAGGCGTGTGGAGTAAGGAAACTTGCCCAAGGTGTCGCCCTCACCTGCCTAGATTCGAACGCAGGTCTCCCCAGCTTGGTCTCCCCAGCTCGCAAGACAAGTGCTCTAACCACTAAGCCACAGGAGCTCCTGTTCCTGTGTCAATTCACTTTACAGTCTATATTCTGTGAAGCGCTTTGAGACGTCGATAAGTTGTGAAAAGCGCTACATCAAATGCAAAGCTTATTACTGTTGTTATTATTAATAATATCCATCTCTGGTTGAAATAGCCACGTTGGATTGTTTGTTTCAACGTTTACCTGCGTTGCGAGGCGGAGGGGAGCTCAGCAAACGATTCAATCAGAAGAAAATAGCAGAGCGTGCGATCGCTTCCCTGAATATGGAAAATATCCAGAGAGTGACATGTTTGCTCTGTTTATTGTTGTGATTCCACCCCCCCACCCCCCCCCTCCCAATCCAACTGGCTAATGGATGTAATGAGGATTAACGAAGCTTGTGACAGCGGGAGTATGCTGGCCGTCGTATAAGCAGCTCGAATTCTTCTCCAGAGCCACAGTAATAATGTGTAATACTTGACATGATAACAGAGATGTGGTGTGTGTTGGGGGTGACTTTCAGCTTGTTCCAGAGCGAACAGCTGATCTAACTCCCAGAGTGTCTGGCCCGTTGAGAATTCCCAATGAGATTGATTGGTGGGGGGGGGGTAAAGGGGGTTGGGGGGTTGGAGCTGTCTGTGTGTGTGTGTGTGTGTGTGTGTGGGGGGGGGGGGGTGGGAGGGTATAGCACTTTGGATGTAACCAGTTGCCTCAAGAGTCTGTCTGGAGTCACGGTTGCACAAAGCGTTCTGAGTTTAGCCACCTGATGGCTGCCGCTGTTATCTCATTTTCTATTTCCAGCAGCTTGCAATGCGATGTATCTTTGCCTTGCCCTTGCCCGGCACCGCTCCCAGTCGAGTCTAGCCTTTGCCAAACCCTGTTGTTTTCAGTGTACGAGCGATGCTTAGTGGCGAACGGACATTTGGAGGGAAACAAAAGTGTTGCATTAGACAAAGTGAGCAGAATGGTGGAGTGTTACGGCGTGAGCCGTTCAACTGGCTGCTCAAATCGTGTATGTTTATTTCTCCTGGCAGATTTCTTGAATTGGAAATATACTTAGTCCTCGCTTAACGTCGCAGTTATGTTCGCGGACAGCGTGACTTTAAAAGCGAGACAACGTTAAGCAAACCCGCGTAAAGAATACCGGGCTTTCAGCGTCTATGTACGCCTACGCTACCCAAAATAGTCAATTTCTACTCGCTGGCAAATGGTATAATAAAAGCAAAGTTAAGCATTTAAAGGAGGGAGAGATTTGAATCCACGATTGTTTGTGGGGACCCTGCTGTGCGCAATTGGCTGCCACGTTTTGCCCTCTTTGATCTGAGGATTTATGCTCTCGATCGGTGCATTGGGTCAAAATGGCTTTCATCGCGAATCGTTCTGTAATGACTTCTATTCCGTCCCCTGCCAATTTCTTCTCCACCAAAGCAACCTTTGAACTGTTCATTTTTTCTCGCACCCCATCCTCGCCCCCCTCCCCCACCCCCACCCCCCACAGATACAATGCATTTTGTTCTCCGTACCTTGCTCATGTGACACATTATTTGTGTGTGAATTGTTGGCAGTGGAGGGTTGGCAAGGGCAGGCTTTGTGGCCTCAGTTGGCGTCCTCTCCCAAGGTTTGAAGGAGGGAGAGATAAAAGTCAACTAGAGTTTCTGTGGTCCCAAAGTTTCCAGCTGGAGGTGAGGTGCCAGTCAGTCTGGAGGTCTCAAGCTGGCTCTCAGTTCTTTGGACTCCTGCCTCTCAGTAAGAAGTTTGTACGTTCGAACTTCAACGCTAGGACTTTGAACTCTGGAGTCCAGCTAACGTGACATTGAGACTTTAAACCAATAAAATTTATTCTTGGCTGTTTCTGGGACGTCGCTGCGTGCAGATTGCGTACCGTGTTTGCCTTCAAATACACAGTCACTACACGTCTATGGTAGCGCTTTGAGATGTTTTGAGCAATGTGATAAGGCGCAATGTGGAATGCAAGGATTTTTATTGTTGTTGTTGCTGTTATTGATGCCTTGTGCGAGTGAGGACACAAGCAGAGGTGGCCAAGGTTAAAGAGCCCCATAGCAACTCGCTCTCGAGACTTGTGGGTGGAAATACTCAGCTTATTCGGTTGACGTACTAGAGGGCAGCCATGGAACCCACTCCCCAAGAGAGCAAAGGAATGAGACAGACTCCCTCAGAAGAAGGCGGAGGGGATTTGTGATGGGTTGGGAGGGGGGGGTTTTGGTGTGGGCGAGAGAAAATTGATAGAGAGAAACTGGCCAACGTGAAAATCCTGCAACACTCTGAACACTTTCCATTTGCTCAGTACAAACACCGCTGTTACAAAGAGCAGCTATACACTGAAGGCATTAGGGTCGAGTGCTTTCCCTCGGCTACTCGAGTGGCCTGCCAAGATCCCAACACACCATTTGTCAACGCTACTCAATTGCTAAAAGTGTGTGGGGGGGTGGGGGGTTAGTGGATGAAAGCCATTATCATGGTTTCCATCTGTCTGTGCTGACTTGCCGTGAGATTTCATTTTAAACCATCACCTCCCTCCCCCCCAACAAAAAAACCCTCCGTTCCCCCCTCCCTCCCACCCCCCCCCCACCCCGCCACCGCCTTTTCGGTTCCCCAGTTTTAAACTCAATGAAAGAGATCATTATGTATTGGCTGTGGTCGAGTGTTGCTATCCGCCTTTTTACAGTGCTGTCTTTGGAAGAGGTACAAAATTCGTAATCTTGGGAGACAGGTTTTTTCGTCCTGCTTGACTCTTTATGGTGAGGCGGCTGTGAACAATGAGTTACCTCGGAGGTCATGGTGTACTGACTGATGGGGTTGTTCGCTGAAAGGGATTTTAAGTGCTGGCGAGAGCGTAACCGTAGATTGGAGGTGGGGGATGGGGGAGGAAATTTCCTCTCTTTTTTTGGGGGGGTATGTGGGGGGAAGTTTACCCTTGCGTTCGCGCCTTATCGCGCCGTTGAGACTTCCGAAAGCGCTTCGCAGAATATAACAATCAATTCAATTTACTGTACATTGTGTGAAGTGCTTTGAGATGCCGATAAGATGTGAAAAGTCCGTCAGATGCAATGATTATTATTAATATTGTTATTAAAGCACCTTGGGATGCTCTCTCAAGAACGCTCTATAAATATAATGTTGTTGTCGTTGTTGTAAATGGATCGAGTGTGTAGGTTTTGTGGCCGAGATGCGACAGCCAATTGCGCACGGCAGTGTCTCACAGACATTTGAGTGACCATTTTCTTTTTTTTGAGGGATTATTACCCACCGGAAAGTGATCCGCCGATAGACTAACTAACTGATGGCTTTCGTTACTGCAATAGCCAAGGGAAGCCAGACAAGTCAACAGCATTGATCAAATATGACCAGTGCTTGCAATTATGTATGTCGGTAGCCACTTACTGACCAGCCTTTATGTGGGTTAAACCTCATCTAACCTCCTTTTCTAAAGGTCGGCAACTGATAATAATAATCCTTGCATTTGATATAGCGCTTTTCACATCTTATCGATGTCTCAAAGCGCTTCACAGAATATGCTGTAAAGTGAATTGAGTATGCGTATATTTGTGGGTGAAACGCAGCAGCCAATTGCGCACAGCAGCGTCCCCCACAAACGGTCGTGGACTGAAATCACCCATTTTTATTATTGTGGTTTTTTTTGGAGGGATTATTACAGTATTAGGCGTGTGTGTATGTGGAGTAAGGAAACTTGCCCAAGGTTTCACCCTTAGGCCTTAGCTCTTCCACACCCTTTCCACTGCTAGTGTGTGCGTGTGGCAACCAGGTGGGGAGTGATCAGGCTGGGTGGGGGTGGGGGGGTGTGTGGAGGGTGGGGGTGGAGGGGGAATGGGACGTCATCGGAGTGGCATTTCCTTGTGGAATGGGTGGGGTGGTGGGTGGAAACAGCAGAGATGAAAGATGGACCCAGCTGTCACTCCAGAGTCAAAAGTCCCATCGCCCGCAGTTTGAAAGCAAAATCCCGAGTGATGCGTGCATCAAAGTCACAGCTGTGCGATGTGGTGGAGTGGGTGTGTGGGGGGAGGGGGGATGGGGGGCGGGGGGAGGGGGGGTGGAGGGCGGCTGAAGAGTGGTTTGAAGGAGCCCAATGATATTTCGGCCCCATCACTCTGTTTGATGTGAGTTGGTGCGAAATAGCTACAAATACAGTAGCGTGGTTTTTTTTGCGAGCTCAGTAATTCCACTGGGGTTCAGAGTTAATTCTTTTTATCTTTTGGATTTTCGGAGTTGACCCAATTAGAGAAACCAGGTTTGCCCAGCAACTGAAGGCACCTCCTGGTACACAACAACAACAACAACAACAACAACAACAACAACAACTTGCATTATTACAGCGCATTATTCGTGGCTTTCAGTAACATGCCTTGACACGGACACTGAGTCGGAAAAGGAGGGCAGGGAGGGGTTGGAAAGTGACCGAAGGCACGGTTGAAGAGTAGACTTTGGGTTAGATGAAGGAAGGGAGAATCTTCTGGTTACCCCAGTTTATGTCCCCGAGTGAGTATGTGTGTATGTGTCCACCAGCTCGCAATTGAGCGAACACCTCAGGTGAGAGATTGAGACTGGGCTGCGTTTTGTTTGCCTCCGTCGCAGTGAGCCCACACTCTGCATCGATGGGTGGGAGGGGGGATGGCGGGCGGGCGGGTGCAAAATCACCAAGCCCTTTGGTGAGATACCGGAGGACGACAATTAGAATAATTATTACACACAAACATGGAGTGCGTGACTGAGTGTTCGAGCTGTGCTGTGAGCAGGCGAGCGGGTCAAATGAAAACCGAACGCCGTGAAGCGAGCAGTCCCTGTGTTAACCCAAGTCTGCAAAGTTCACGTGCAAAAACAGCCGACTTTGGCTCCAACTCGGAACCTCCATCCGAATTATCCTTCATTTCCACAGCGAGTATCACTGAATTCCTTCCACGCTGACTTTCCAAAAGGGCTTTCCTACAAGCGCGGACTGGATTAAAATAAAGCATTTTAGTTTTTTTGCCCGGTGCTTACATTTCACCCCCCCTTCCCCTCACCGCCTGCCCCCCCAAACACTCCCCGCGTCCTATTCCGCCTCCCTCCCTCATTCCCTCCCTCCCTCGCCAACATCACAAGAACATTTTTTTTAAATTCCCCCCCGAACTTTTTTTTCATGGAATCTTTAAAAAAAATCTTCCAACAAAGAAAAAAATACTTTTCAAAAGTGATTTTGTTTTTCAGCATTCCTATTTTGTTGCTCTATTGCCCCCCCTATCCCGGTGGTATCCCTATCTCTTTGCATTATTGTAAAATAACCTAAGTAGCAAATTACTGTAACTGGATTTTATTATATCATTGGCGACCACATCCTCTTAACCCCATTCTCCTAATTCCTCTGTCTCGCTCTCTCTCTCCCCCTTCCCCCAACCCTCTCTCCCCCTGCCCCCCACCCCCCCCCTCCCCCCTCCCCCCCCCCCCATTCCCACCAACAATGCTGTATGGGTTTTTTTCCAACAAAAAAAACTTGTCAGGCGCTATAAAAATAGTGTTCAGTTCCATTTAGGAGCCGGGGTCTAGTTTTCCTTAAGGTATTAGAGGAATAGAGAGAGAGTCCACATGTTGCCAGGACAATTGGCTGGTGGAGGCAAGTGGTGGCTCCAGTTTGTCGAGCAGACTGCAGCACAGATGGAAACTTGATCACTCACTGCTCAACAGATTGTTTGATTTATTTAAGTCAAGCAGATGGCTGGAACACCAGTTTGTTTAAGTTCAGTTCAGAGTCAGGCCAGGGTCCAGGATACTGCGATCGAACTGCCAAAAAATGTTCACCGACTTCTTGACTGCTTCCCACTTCCCCCCCCCCCTACCCACCCCACTGCCACCACCAACCCCCAACCCCTCCCCCATATCTCCGAACACCCCCCCCCCCCCCCCCCCCAACCCCCCACCGCTCTCCGACACACACAACACAGACACCCTCACTTTATCTGCCAAACCCACACAGTTCAGATTTGTTTCTCTGCCAACTTCCCCCCCACCCCCGCCTCCGCCTCTCAATCCCCCACGCTTTCCCTGTATTTGTTCTGGAAGGTTAAACATAGATTGTGTGATGAGTGGGGAGGGAGGGTGGTGAGCGGGTGGGGGGGGGTGGAATGGGGAGAAAATAGCACTAGGATTGTACAAAAATACACAATAGCAACTTGAGTGCGGAATTAGTTTCCTCTCGTAAAAAGGGCAACTGATATATATATTTTTTTTCGAGGAATGCGAATGTAGGTCGAAACAGGGGGAGCTAAAATTAGCGAAAAGGGCTTTGGAGTTTTTTTTTTGCTTTTAGGGGAAATATCTAATAAAAGCGTGTGGCAGGGAAGGCTGGAGTCTGTTCAGCACTAAAGCTGGAATAATTCAGGAAGCCATGCGATGAGTGCCAAGTCAGAGCTGTACTTGAGCCAAGACTCTACTTGTTTCCTCGTCTTACTGGAGCCAGAATCTGACCTTATTAAGTTGGAGGGCAGCCGCCTTATTAAAACGCATCTGGCTGAGGGAGCTCAAATAGTCCTTATATTGTCTTCCTGCCCATGTGACCTGGCTTTACCTTACAGGAATGCTGTCAGGCTTCACGCATCTGTTGAGTATTTCTCTGTGTGTGTGTGTGTGTGTGTGTGTATGTATGTGTGATTGTGTCGTCTGTAAGTGTGTGTGTGATGTGTGTGTGTGTGTGTGTGTGTATTCATCTGTATATGTGAGTGTGTGTGTATCCATTTATGTATGTGATTGTGTGTTTCCCTGTGTGTGTGTGTGTTGTGCATGTGAGTTCGTGATTTCGTGTGTGTGTGTGTGTGTGTGTGTGTGTGTGCGCGCGCGTGCGTGTGTAGTGAGCGCTGGGTTGGAATTGCGAATCGAGTCCGGCCACAAATTCAGCAACAACAACAACAACAACAACACCCTCTCTCCTTCCCAGCACAGTCAGGCCCGAAAGTCTATGCCCTTTGCAACTGTGCGTCAACAGGAATAGCTCGTTGCTTTTATCTGGATCCCACAAGCCTCTGTTGAGAGAGTCACTCTTGAATCTCTGCCCATGTCCGTTCCATCAGTGGCCATGGCCTCTCTTTCTCTCTCTCTCTCTCTCTCTCTCTCTCTCTCTCGTCGTTCTTTGTTGCTGGGATTTTTGGCACCTACCTTCTGCCTTGCGGTTCAGATTGAAACTCGAATCCTTTCCGAAAGGATTTATTTCGCTTAGATATTTATTCGCAAGGCAGACACAAGGAGGCATTTGGGAGAGTGTGAGAGAAAGAGAGAGAGAGAGAGAAAAATAGCTTATAAATTATTCAGACTAGTTTTGGGGTCACAGCTCATTTTTCAAGCAAGCAACCCATCACCGGTCTTCAGATTGCGGCAAAGTAGAGAATAAAGGAATGCTGCGATATATATATAGTTATATAAAAAGTTTTGAGTGTATGCTTCCCTTCTTCTCTGTCTCCTCCCCTCTACCCCCACCCTGTGATCACCACCGTTTTTCTTCTGTGTGCGGAGATGGGTGGTGCCTGGGGGGGTGCGGGGGCATTTACAAGACATAGTTGGATAAACAAGGAACTATCGATGTGTGTTGAATACTAAATGGGCTTGAGAAAGTTAACTGCAGACAGGACAATGCTTTCCGACGTGTCAAGATAGCAGGTCTGGGAGAGCCCCGGTTCAAGCAATTTGTGTGAAGGGCAATTTCAGGACAGTTGCCAGAATAGCTGTTGGTCTATTAGGCGGAGGGTAATTAACGACCAGAACAGGGGGGGGTGAAAAGGGACCTATCAAAATTCATCAAAAGACTAAACGGGGCTGAGAAAACGATTGCTGGATGTGAGTGGTTTAAGTCATGACACGTCCGTGTGACTGCCAGGAGAGGGTGGAAAGCCAACTGGATGTACCTTGGGTCTTTGTTTTTCTTCTGCTTCTTCTTGCGTTGTCTGTTTTCCTGTGTTAACTAACCAGGAAGGATGGTTGAGGTCAGGGGTGATTTTTTTTTAAAAATGGCTTGACTCTGGAATGGGATAATACTGCAGTAGTAAAACGCAAGAATTATATTCTCTACAGGAAGTATGTTTAATATGTTTAATATTCCTGTTCTGGAATATTGTTAATGTTATTAACAATAATGTTACTGTGAAATATTGTTCTAGGAACATTAACCCGTTCTGAGATTAATGCCGTGGATTTTGTGTTCCCTTAATTAGTTCCTCACTTGCTATTGTTTTATTATTAATTAGCAACGTGGCTTTTTTCATTTTGCTGCTCTCCACACACACACACACACACACACACACATACATATATACCGTGGCTTCGCCAACGCACTCCATGGATAGATAGCCACCCTCACTAACAACAACAACAAAATTACAGTTATAGAACGCCTTTCCTCCCATACACATAGGTACACACTTTCTCCTCTCCCCCACCCCCTCCATAAACATCTCCTGCACACTCACACCCACCCAGGACACCCTCACACACACACACAAAGATAGGAGAGGAACCAATAGAGAGGAGTTTGACACTTTGGTGCAGCTGACAACAATAACGACAACATACATACAGCGCCCACCAAGCAGAACAGCGTCTCAGAGCGTTTAATAGTAGCAGAGTCTGAGTCTGGGGGAGTTGAGTGGGGGTGGGGTGGTGGGGGTGGGGGTGGGGGGGGGTTAGTCGTAAGCACAGTCGAAGAAGTTTTCAGCTGGAATTTGAAAGAGGGGAGAGAGGGAGCAAGGCAATGTGTACATGTCTGAAATCAGGGCTTCAGGCATTACCTGGTTGGGCGGGGGGAGCTTGGGCTGGAGTAAACCACAGAGAGATATTAAGCTCACCAGCAACACTGGTCTAAAACAACAAACAGGATCCTTGTCTTTAATTGCAACTGTCTATAGGATCCAGGATTTCTGTGGGTGGGAGTGGGGGGGGAGTGTCTGTGTGTGTCTGTCTGTCTGCCAGACATGGCTGTCCAGCCCAGAGAATTTTATTTTTACTTGCTGAAAAAATAAATAACTGTGTGTTATTTGTGTGTGGGGGGGGGGGGGGGGGAGAGGGGGTGTAGAGAGAGAGAGATGTAAGGATTAATATTTAAGGATATCTGATATAAACATATAATGTGGTTACTCAATCCACTGCTGTGCGCGAATTGGCTGCTGCGTTCCGCCCACAAAATACTTGATGGGAACATTCGGCCAAAGCGCTTTGAGACGTCTCAGCGAGGTGATGAGCCAGCCACGAGACGCATCAAACGCAACGATAACGGTTTAATTCTGGGAGCGTTGATCGGGACAACGTGACAATAACGAAACTGTTTCCTTTCGTGATAGTTTTTCTTTCTTGCTCTCTCTCTCTCTCTCTCTCCATGTCTCTCTTTCTCTCTCACTCTCTCTCTCCTGCCCAAAACCCATTAGGCATCCTAACAATAATCAGAAGCAGGATGTGAGTGTGCCGGATTGCAACAGAGTCTGCCAGACCTCAGGCTCCTGCGTGACTGTGACTGCAAGGATTTAGGAAGATTTTTTTTATCCTCTGCTTGCCTGATCAGCTGTAACAGCAGGGCTTGTCTATCCTGGCGTCGGCAAAATACACAGGATCCATCCACTTTACAGTTGCTGTCAAGTTTTCGCCCACGAAAATATACGTTCAATTCATTTATTCGCTCGTTCTTTAGCGTGTTTTAGTGACGCGCTTTGAGACGTCTCAGAGAGGATGGCAACCACTTACTGTGTTTCGCCCACAAATATACAGTCAATTCACTTTACGGTATATTCTGTGAAGCGCTTTGAGACGTCTAGAAGACATGAAAAAGAACTGCTATATCAAATGCAAGGATTTATTATTATTATTAATATTATCAGCTCCACTCACAGAATATAACACAGCTGTTATATTTCCAGGCATGTACTTTGGACCCTTCCGCAGGGATTTTAGGGAGAAAACAAGGCTAAGTGGATGCCCCCAACCGAAAATATAATTCTTGCTGTCGATATAAGCACCTTATAGCTACATAGGATTTTACTTTAAAATAATATAAATAATAATAATCCAGCGAAACGCGGCAGCCAATTGCGCACAGCAGCGTCCCCCCCACAAACAGTCGTGGATTGAAAATGACCAATTTTATTATAGCGTCGTTTCCTCGGTCAAGGAAACTTGTACAAAGTTTTCCCCCTGATCTGACCTGCCTGGATTCGAACCACAGGCCTCACGCTTGTCAGGTGAGTGCTCTAACCATTCATGGAGCTCCACAAAGTGAACACACTGTGTATGTCTAGGCAAACGATGCTCCCCTCCCCCCACTTTCACCTTCCCTCTCTTCAGTACAAATGCGAATTGAAAATTCCCCTCTGACTTCCCCCCCCCCCCCCCCCCCACCATCCCCCATGGAGCGAGAGGCAAAAATACTATTTGTTAGTCTGGGCCTCAGTCGCTTGTGCTCTGGCCTCGTGAGTCACAAGGGTGTGGGTTCAAGTCCCACGTCAGGTCTTTGAGCTGACAGTCTAGGCTGATTCTGTGTTCGGGAGACATGCATTGTCGGAGGTGGCCTTGAAGCCAAAGTTCAGCCTTCCTGTGTAGGAGGACGTTTAAATGTCTTGCGACATTAACTCGAAAAGGAAGTTTCTCCCAGTATCCTGGCCGGCAGCCCCTCAATCCCTCTCTCCCCCACCCACCCCCCACCACACCCCCCACTCTATTTCCCCCCCCCCCCCACCCACCCACCCGCCGTCCCCCCACCAAATAAAATTAGTCATTCTCTTGACGGCTGCTTGTCAGGAGACTGTTGTGCGCTTAATCTGCTATTGCGTTTGCATACAAAATGCACAGTCACTACACTGCACTGTAAAATTCCCGTGGATCCTAATGATCACTTATCTATTATGTCGAAATTTTCCTCCCTTTCTCCTACTTTCAGTCCCCGGACGGGATCGGGGGGGTGGGGGGGGGGGGAAAGGGAACGGGAGGGAGGGGGTGAGGGTGGGGAGAGGGGAGTGAGGGCGGTGGGGAGCAGGTTGGGGAGTGAGAGGGAGGGGAGGGGGGAGGGGGGAGGGGGAGGGGGGCTCTGGAACTGGATGTCTCACTGACACTTGCAGCCCGATGCCTCGCTGAGTCGACGCTGTGTATTCAGCTGCTATTGACGTTCTACTGAATTGGACGCGTTTCAATTTGGCATCCAGATCCAAGGAGGGACACTGCTGTGTGAGGCCACGTGTTTAGTGGGTGATGAAGTGTCTGTACCTGAGTCTGCTCAACGGGTCACTCTTTAGTCTGGGCACCTGATCCCGTGGGGGTCTGTCTCGGGATAGAATTAATAATAATAATAATACAGTAGTAATGATTCTTGCATTTGATGTTGTGCTTTTCACGTCTCCTGGACGTCTCAAAGCGCTTCACGGAATATATACTGTGAAGTCAATTGACTGTATATTTGTGGGCGAAACGCGGCAGCCAATTGCGCGCAGCAGCGGCCCCCCCCCCACAAACAGTCATGGATTTAAATGACCCTGTAAAATTTTATTTTATTGTGATTTTTTTGGGGGGGGAGGGATTATTATTAGGTGTGTGTTTGCGTGTGTGTGTGTGTGTGTGGAGTAAGGAAACTTGGCCCAAAGTTTCGCCCTGACCTGCCTGGATTCGAACACAGGTCTCACACGCTTGTAAGGCGAGTTGCTCTAACCACTGAGCGACAGGAATGATTACCTTATACTGTACATAAGACACTCCGTCCGCTCGCCGAATTCTCTCGTTTGTTCCTCCATCAATCGTGCAAAGAAAAGGGGACCTGTATTTTCGCACGGCACCTTATCAGATCAGAACATCTCGAAACACTCGACAGTGTGTGCAGCCTGCGACAGTGGTCCTGTTGTGCGCGCGTGCGTACGTGCGTGGTTGCACACAGCCAGGTCTCGCAAACAGACATGAATGAGGCGTGAGGACAAGCAATTAATCTGGAGTTATCGTTTGCTGGCCAGGGCAACATGAGGGTAACTCGCTTCTCTTTCCGGATAGGGTCACGGTATTGCTAACATCCTCTCCCGACAATACCTCACCGAAGCCCCGGGGAGCCCACTACACTACCACCATCAGTGCAGTGAACAACCCCTCCTCTTTCCTCTCCGCACCCCCACCCTGAGCCAAAATATCTGCCCGTTCTGCGAGCCTTGAGTCCTGAGGTGCGTGCCTGTTTCTCTCAGGCAAAGTACCGTTAGTTGGTGGGTGAGGCGGGTGGGGGGGAACATCTCAAGCTGATTGTGCACTTATTTTATTTCAATCACTGTATCTCTTCCCCCTCCCCGCCACCCCCCCCCCCCCCCCCCCCTTTCACATGCGTTGTCTCGGAGTTGGGAGTCGTCTGCAAACACTACTGTCAGCGATCGTCAGTAGCTGGTGTGACTGGTAATCTCCCAGCCAGTAATTGATGCACAAACGACAAGCTGTTTCGAAGGACGCCATCTGTGCAAATTGATTGCTCAGCAGACGCTGGGTATCGATCACCTGTCTCTCTCTTTTTCTTTGAGCTGCTGGCTGACAAATTGCCTCGCAGCCACGGCTCCTCTTGTCAGTTACCGGTGTCTACTCTCGGCCGAGCCTCCCCTATTCCCCCTCCCCCTCTCCCTCCGGAGCCCAGCCAATCGATACGGCAGCCATTGTGGAATAGCTCGAAAATAATTCCTCAAAATAAACAAAACAATAATAATAATAATAAATCGGTCATTTTCAATCAATGACTATTTGTGGGGGGGGGGGACGCTGCTGCTGTGCGCAATTGGCTGCCGCGTTTCGCCCACAAGTATATATGCAGCCCATTCGCTTGGCATTATCTATTCTGTGAAGCTCTTCAAGGCATCTGGAAGACCCAAAATTGGTCATTTTCAATCCATGACTGTTTGTGGGGGACGCTGCTGCGCGCAATCGGCCGCCGCGTTTCGCCCACAAACATGCGCCGCTATACCAAACGCAAGGATTACGATTATTATGGTTGTTGCTATCGTTGTTCTCTGCCCCGTGACAAGCCACAGAAGACCCCTGCGTTTTTCGTGCGTCCTCTAACCACTAGGGGAGAGTGTGGGGGGGGGGGCTGTTTTAATGAAGTATAGATTAATCATTTGATGTGAACCACTGACTGACTGACTGACTAACTGACTCCTTCCACAAAGCAGCTCCTCATGTTCTGACAGATAATGAGTCCCTTATTGATGTGTAGGTTCACAAGTTCAAACATCTTGTGTCGTTGTCTCTCTCTCGCTCTTTCCCTCTCTCATTTCCTTCTGTTTTATCCGCACTGTGTACATTGGTTTGGGGGTGCGGGGTGAGAGGGTGAAGGGTGCAATAGGACAGACTGTAGTGGTCAGGAAACTCACTCGCCTTATAAGCGTGAGAGCTGTGTGAGAATTCAGGCAGGTCAGGGCGAAACCTTGGGCAAGTTTCATTACTCCCCACACACACACACCACACACACCACACACACCTGATAATAATCCCTCCCCCCAAAAACCACAATAATAAAAAAAAGTGGTCATTTCAACCCATGACTATTTGCGGGGGACACTGCTGTGCGCAATTGGCTGCCGCGTTTCGCCCACAAATATATTCAGTCAATTCACTTTACAGTATATTCTGTGAAGCGCTTTGAGACGTCGATAAGATGTGAAAAGTGCTACATCAAATGCAAGGGTTATTATTATTATTAGACAGCGACTGTTAAAGAGGAAATTTTAGATCCGGGCAGTGAAGATGGGGAAGGAGGGGGCAAGGAGAAGGACGACCTCTGCGATGGGAGTTCCAGAGATTCTGGAAATCTCTTGACGCAATTGAAGCAAATGGGGTGGAGGCCGGCAAGTTATCAGTGAGTGTTTCCTTCGCCGATGGTTTTTTTCTCTAAAAGAAGCTTTTTTAAAAAAAACAAATTAGTCAACAGTAGATGTATATATATATAAAACTGTATACAGTTTGCTGGTGTATTATTGCTGGATGTACTTTGGCTGGGTGTTCGACTGGAAAAAGAAATCTAGAGATGATTTTCCTCACACATCCTGCTTTGTGTGTTTGATATCCGCCAGCGCTTTGAACAGCAGAATTTTTTTAAAAACTTTTTATTCTTAACTCTCACCCACAACCCCCCCCCA